>CM035411.1:130226277-130336277 GCA_020310875.1 Ceratopteris richardii
AAACTAACTAGTTAACTAACTCTAACTTTAGTTCTTCATGCTCATATTTTTCTATAAATATATATATTTTTTCATTGTTGAATCCTAATGTCTCCTGCAAATCATTACAAAGGAGTTTACGAGATTACGAGATTACGAGATTACGAGATTACGAGATTACGAGATTACGAGTTTACGAGATTACGAGTTTACGAGATTACGAGTTTACGAGATTGCGACATTTGAAGATTGAAGCAACTTATGTTCATTTAGAAATATAAAATTTTGTATAGGATTATTCACAAGAAAATGTGTTAGAACTTATCATAAGTTTTTTATAGGCTTAAATAGATTGATTTTAAGTTCTTAATACTTTTACTCTGCAATTCAATTAAGTTCTTTACATTTTGATTTCATATGTCTAAAGATTTAGGGTCTACAAGCAGTTCTGATATTAATAGTAAAGAATTAGGTAACTTTATTATAGGAACACTTCTTCCATCTTCTATTGATAACACGTTTAATAACGAAAATAAAGAAATAGAAATAAACAAAGATAAAATAGTTGACGAAACTTTACATACAATAGAGTACGATCGTAATCTTTCCAGAGTTTTACTTTTACTATCTATAGTCTTACCTGAACCTGATAACAAAGAAGATCTATTTCCACCTAATTTAATAAGGAAAACTAATTCAAATCAAATTGAAAACGAAGTAATTGATAAAGTTTAAGATAAAATTGCTATTGAGGAATTAGTTTTGCCTTCTTATTTAGAAGCTGTAGCTAGATATAGAAACGCACTTCATTACGACCAAGACCAAGGTTGTCATAGAGGGGTGTGAAGGGAGGCAGACGTTCATCCAAAAGATTCACGCTAACCTAACCATGTGACTACACACAGGGTGCTTTTAATTATGCTTTGGGTCTTGGATTGAATTTTCAGTTTATGAATGATAAAAACTAAAGTTTTTTAATCTATTTGAGTATAATTTAAGAACTAGATTCTTAGCACTACGAGCCGTAAGGAAGTGCGTTTGTATATCTAGCTATAGCTTCTAAATAAGAAGGCAAAACTAATTCCTCAATAGTAATTTTATCTTTAACTTTATCAATTACTTCCTTTTCAATTTGATTTGATAACATTAGGTGGAAATAGATCTTCTTTGTTATTAGGTTCAGGTAAGACTATAGATAGTAAAGGTAAAACTCTAGAAAGGTTACGATCGTACTCTATTGTATGTAAAGTTTCATCAACTATTTTATCTTTAATTATTTCTATTTCTTTATTTTGGTTATTAAATGTGTTATCAATAGAAGATGGAAGACGTGTTCCTGTAAAGTTATCTAACTCTTTACTATAAATATCAGAACTTCTTGTAGACCCTAAATCTTTAGACATATGAAATCAAAATGTAAAGAACTTAATTGAATTGCAGAGTAAAAGTATAAAGAACTTAAAATCAATCTATTTAAGCCTATACAAAAACTTATGATAAGTTCTAATACAATTTCTTGTGAATAATCCTATACAAAATTTTATATTTCTAAATGAACATAAGTTGCTTCAATCTTCAAATGTCGCAATCTCGTAAACTCGTAATCTCGTGAACTCGTAATCTCGTAAACTCCTTTGTAATGATCTGCGGTAGACATTAGGATTCAACAATGAAAAAAAAAATATATTTATAGGAAAATATGAGCATGAAGAACTAATGTTAGAGTTAGTTAACTAGTTAGTTTAACTAGTTAATTAACTAGTTTAACTGACTAGATTTCATGCATACTAATTCTTAGTGACACACATTTAGAGATATATTTTAAATTTCCTACGTATAAAATTCCTCCCTTTCGTTTTTATTAGATTTGATATTTAATAAATAATCTAGATTAGTATATTTTCATAAACTAATATTTATTATTTTAATTCCTTTAGATTATTAATTAAATTTTCTATTTCCTAATATATAATATAACTAAAATATAGTAATGAAATAACTAAATTATCATATGACTTGTCATATAATGTTACTAATATTAAATAAATTCATCAATTATTAATAAAATCAATATAGTTACTTACAATCACATGAAGTACTAAAATTACAATATGTTGTAACCAAACCAAAAATGAATTAACAATCCAAGATACACTAAACTATGTATAAACTCTTAGGCCAATGTATACATATAAACACAAATGCATCCTCTTACTTAGTTATTCACATAACACACATCTTTATAGTTCATAAGTAAAGTCATCCATGAAATTAAGAAGATTAAGACTATAGAAGGTAAAGATAAGGATAAATATAAAGATAACTTCAAAGGTTCAACCAAATATCTTTGCCATTATTCTGAGTTCAGAATATATGTCCATCTTTTGCCTGCACGTACATCAAAGAAAAATTAGACAAAAAAAAAGTAAGAGAAATTTCACCTAATTGATTTTGAATCAAAACATTTTTATTTTTCCAAATATAAAACCAGGTAGGGAAATCCTTCCGACATCTGCCCCCACCAAACATGCACATTGTCCTCGATGGGCCAACCTGCAGTTCAATAGAAAAGCAGTATCAAATTCTTTTGGAAAATGTTTATTGGATTATTTTCAAACTTATATGAAATATGCTCTTAAAGGTAAGTACAACTTCTGATAGTTAAAAAAACTTTTAAAATTATGCAAACTTGAATCACAAACTTTTTCGTTCAATGCATGAATTTGAAAACAAGTTCTAGAAAGTCCTATAGAAAACATTTAGATAGTCATGGTCCTTGCTCTTCTATTAACCCTGTTCAAAAGTAATAAATATTTTATATAAGTGTTCTATCCCTCATTCCTTAGCCACTTGCCATAAGATGCATCTAACTAATTCCTCTATAGCATAAATCCACCTCATATTGCCCGTATAGTATTTCAGAAGTGGTTTCGAGACCACAACTGAATCATGATAACTTTTTTCTTTTCTTTTCTTTCTTTCTCTTTTTCTTCTTTTAATTTTTCTTTTTCTCATTTTTTTTAATTTCTCATAATGCAGCAACCATTAATGTACCGCTTTATGCATCTTTCTTTTCTTTCTTTGAACTTTATTGTTAGAGGGGAAAGGCGTAACCCCTATTCAGAGCAGAGGTTCTAGAGGAATGCTATAGTGGGAACTAGGATCTCATTAGCTAAATGGTTTGGAAATTAAGGTACTCTACCTATATAAAATAAGCTTACTTCTACTAGGAGTGGCAAGTCAAGTGTTCCCTCTCCTATCCTTATGAAAGCCATAGGGTCTCTAATTCTTATCTTCTCTTCATACACATTCCTACTTCAGTTTTAAATTCATTGTTTCATAATTTTAATAATCTTCCTTTCCCATCAGAAGGATGTACACATCTACACATGAAATGCATCAATAAAAAATCATATTAGCAACTAAAAAAGGGAAAGTTTAGAACTCTTTCACCTGATCATTTTTATTCATCTTCATTTTCGTCCTCCAGGAAGTCTTCATTGAGTTCAAACTTATTGTTTTCTCTTCTTTTAAATAGCTTGATTCTTTTTCCTGCAATCAAATTTCTTAACATAGAACCATCAAATTCACGTAATTTATATGTACCTGTTTCAAAAACTGAAACAACAACATAAGGTCCGAACCAACATTTAGTTAGTTTTTGACGTGCATCGTATTGAGTATCAAACGTACTATCATACACAAGCACCCAATCACCACTCTCTATTGGTTGCAGTCTCAGTCTATGTTTCTTATCAAAATATATTTTGTTTTTCAATCGAGATGTTTTTAATTTTTTAATTGCTTCTTTAAGATTTTCGTTACCTAGCTTTAGTTATTTAATCCTAAGTGCTAATAATTCCTCTCTTGAAACATTATCTTTCCAACCTAAACTCATCCAATTAACTATCTGAGTATGTACGGGAAATATCGATTTCTGATAGTACATGAGTTCAGCCGGCATAAAACTAGTTGTTCTCGTGTACGTCATTCTATCAGCCCAAAGAGCAAATGGGAGATATTTTGGCCATTGACCAATATATCCATGGCAAGCTTTTGAAATAACCTTCACTATGGAACGATGCCCTCTTTCTATTTTACCATTCGCTTCTGGATTATAGGCAGTCGTAAGAGACAATCGAATCCCCTGCTCTACAAAGAATTCTCTCGCCTCTCTAGCATCTAACTCACCTCTATCCGCTACTAGTTTTTCTATATATCCAAATCTGGATAATACTTCTTCTAGAAGGAATACACATACATTATAAGTAGTATTGGAACGAAGCACTCTACCTTCGACGTGGTTTGTCAAATCCTCTCATGCAAGGACGATATATCTCATACCACTATTACTTTTAGGCATGGTCACAAGGTCGACTACCCACTTGTAATGAATACAAGGTGGATAGGTTGGGTGAAGGGAGTCTCTATGCTTGACAGAGGAATGTAACTGGCACGTATTACAAGTGCTCACAAATTCTTTAACAGTTACATACATCCTCGGCCACCAATAGCTTTTCCTAATCTTTTCATATCTAGCAACAAAGCCTTTATGACCAGCCCAAAGGCTTTCATGCATCTCTTGCATAACTTGCACTTGAAAAACTTTTAAACCTAGAACTCTTTGAGGGTTTCGAACCTTTCCTCTAGCGTGTCTCCAAAGATATCCATCTTTCAAGAAGAAGTTGAAAGACTTCTTCCTGATGTTCCGGAATCAATTTGAAGACCAACTAGGGAGAGGCTGAAACGAACTCAGATAGTTTCCTATATCTCGCCACTCCCCTTCGTAATCGTCTTCTCTAAATCTCTTATACCCATAGGTAGATGTTTCATAATTAATTAAATTTATATGATTATTTAGTGCTTCACTATCATTGTCGAATTTTTCTCTTGAAAGCATATTAGCAACAATGTTATGTTTACCGGCTATATGAACAAGCAGGATTAATGAATTTAATATAGGCTATCCATCGTAACATAGCTATATCTGGAGATGAACAATTAGCTATTAAACCTATTAACAGAAGAGAATCAGTCTCTACTATTACATTAGCTCCTATAAAGTATTCCTTATCTGATTTTAAAGCAGTAACTAATCCCCATAATTCTCTCTTAATTTGTGGGTAGTTCTTTTAATTATCATGAAGAATCTTCGCTCCAAAGCGAACTGCGTACCTTTACTCCTCCTCATCATCCTGCCGAATGACCCAGCCTATACCAATATGACTAGTGTTAACGGTTAGGATTACACGCTTATTTCATGTATAGTCAATACGTTTCAAAATAGGAGCATTGATTAGCGCCTCATTGTTCTAGAATGCTCATCAGTCCAAAAGAATTTCTTTCTTTTTCTCAATAAATCATAAAGCGGATTTGCTACATGAGCAAAGTGAGGGATCCAGATGACATAGAAAACACATGCACCTAGGAATCTCCTTACTTCACTAACATTGTGACATCTCTCAGAAATTATGCTAATGGCATCAATTTTTGCTGGATAGGGTCTACGACCGTAATGGCCACATAAATGCCCAACTATTAGCAATTCGTTAACACCAAAAGTTGATTTCTCAAGGGAGAAAGTAAGTCCAACATCTTCAAATCTTCAAATATCTTTTCAGAATCTGAAATATGGTTAGAAACAAACTTTCTACAACCTGAAGAATCTAAACTTTCATCTTTTTCTTTTTCCACACACCCTTTTATTGGAATGTCATCAATAAAAGGTATCGTCACTTTTGGTATAAAGTCATGTAGGACCAGATTCATAGCATTCATCATGTGTGCCACAGAATTCATGGCTCCTTGTGGTAAAGTACACATGCGTACTAACCCCAAAGGAGTCTTCATCCTGGTTACATCTCGACTCTCAATTCCTAATTGAAACTGATCGTACCCTCAATACAGGTCTCCCATTGAATAGATAGAGTGACCGGCAAATGCCTCGGCAAACTCATCTACAATGGGACTAGTAATGCATAAGTAAATCAAGCATCCAACAGCTTGTTCATAGAGAACAACATCAAATGCATCTCCAACATCATGAAGACTCAATCGTAAACCTGTCTCCATAGGAGTGGCGATAGGCTTACAGTATTCAAGGCCAAAATGTTGCAATTATGCGTCAATATATTTCGTTCGACACAAAGCCATTCCACCATCAACTTGCATAAACTGAATGCCCAGTGATGCAAATGCCCCAAATCAGACATCTCAAATCATCCTTAAAATCAGCAATGTGCATGTCATGCAGACCACTGAGAAGCATGTCATCAACATACACCACAATCATCAGAAGCACATCATTAGCACGCTTCTCATATAAGGTGCTTTTAGTTGGATTGTTGTCAAAACCATGTGCAATGAGATAGGCATGTATCTTTTCATACCCTTCACATGGTGCTTGCTTTAAACCATATAATGCCTTCTTTAACCTACACACCTGGTTTTCATGCCCTTTCTGCACAAAGCCATGGGGCTGAAAAACATACACTTCTTCATGCAAGTCACCATTCACAAATGATTTTTTAATGTCCAATTGATGTACATTCCAACCATGATGAGCTGTAAGTGCACAGATGTTATGAAGTGTAGTCATTCGGCAAGTAGGAGCAAAGGTTTAATAAAAATCAATGCCTCTTTCCTACACATAACCCTTTGCAACAAGCCTAGCTTTATACCTGTCAACTGTTCCATCAGGTTTACACTTCAGCTTGTATACCCACTTAGTGCCAATGGCCTTCTTTCTAGGAGGCAAGTCACATAAAGGCTAGGTACCATTTTTCATGATAGCATCATATTCAGATTGCATTGCATCCATCCAATGTTCAAAATTTTGTGCTTCATCAAGTGAAACAAGTTCAGTATCATCACATAGACTAGGGGCCAGCCATAGCATAGAAATCTAATGCAAAAGAGGCACTATGAGAGCCTGACCCAGTACGATATGACAGAGGTGCATCAAATTTGCTGTCACACAAGGTTTGCACTAGCCATTTTGGCATAGTTTTTGCCTACTCAATATGAGCTCTCTCATCAACAAGTGCATCATGTAAACCTCCATCAGTAAAGGAATGATTTGCATCATCACATGAAACCTCCAAAGGTTGAGAAGTTGCCTCATTAGGACCAACACTAGACTGTCCACTTGTAAAAAGAGGCAGCAAAGTATCATACATGTCTTTGGAGCTTACATATGTCTCCTTAGTACATGAAAGCAATGGCTGAATAACATCTTCCACAAAAACAACATCACTGCTAACCAGAATGTGTTTAGTTTGTGGATAATACAGATGATAGCCTTTACTTTCAGAACTGTACCAAACAAAATTACATTTTACTGCTTTATCATCCAATTTTCTGTGATGTTGTTCATGCACTAATGCATATGTCACACAACCAAAAACACATAGATGAGCAACGGATGGCTTGCGACCATGCCAAGCCTCATATGGAGTGATAGATTAGAGTGCTTTAGTGGGACACCTATCAGTACATATGCTACACACATAACAACCTCAAGCTAGAAACTATGTGGTAAAGCCTGACTTTTGAGCATACACCTCACCATCCATGAGTGACATGCTCTTTCATTCAACAAATCCATTTTGTTGAGGTGTATATGGCACTATACGTTGATGTTTTATCCCACATTCAGCCAGAAATGCATTGAAGTCAGAAGGCATATATTCCCCCCCTCGATCAGAATGAAGGGTGCCCATTTTACATGCTGACATATTTTCAGCCAAAACCAGAACTTTTTTGAAGCACATAAACACTTTGGACTTCGCCTTCAATGGATATACCCATGCATGCCGCGAAAAATCATTAATGAAAGTCGCAAAGTAAAGATAGTTTCCAAAAGAAGGTATCTGCATAGGACCACAAACATCACTATGTACAAGCTACAATTTCTAAGTAGCCCGAACTGAACCATCTTTTGGAAAGGAAGAACGCTGCATTTTGCTCAAAATATAGCCTTCACATACATTTTTACCGGCTGCCTCAAATTTTGGCAAAGAGGACATCATTTTAGATTTCTACAAGCATAACAAACTAGCAAAATTTAGATGATCAAAGTGTGCATGCCAAAGCTTTGCATCTATCATAGCCTAAGAATCATGTACTGCATATGCCAAATCATTTACAAATCTTTCATAGTCTATGAGCTTATACAACCAAGGACACAAAATGCTAGAAGCAATAATGACGTTGCCATTTGACAGGTCATGAACTATACATCTATCGTCAACAAATTTCACAACCAAGCCAATCTTGGCTAATGCACAAACAGATAACAGATTTTTCTTGATCCTTGGCACAAACAAAGCATCTAACAAAGGGAAAGAACTACCATCAGCAGTAGTCAAAATGATCTTACCAACTCCCATAATAGGATAGGAGTAATTGTTGGTGCATGTATCAGTATTCCCTATAGGGGCAGGCTTGAGTGAAGAGAAGAAACTCCACTGCAAGGTTATATGTTTGGTCGCCCCATTATCAAAGTACCAAACATCTGAGTCTAGTGCACACATGCATTGCTCATGAGAAGATGGGTGAAAACTGCAAACAGTAGTAAACACCGATTCTTTGCACAAGATTAGGAGACTCTGTTTTCGATGTAGAGGCCTCTGCAACAACCATTCCGGCCTCTTTCTTCTTTGCCTCTTTAGCAGCTAGTTTTGGATAGCTCTTAATGACATGATCATTTGCTTTATAGTATTTGCAAAAAAAAATTCTGTTCTGATTTCTTCTCATCTTTGTCTTCCTTCTTCAAATGTGTAGCATTTGCAGATTTCTGCTTACTAGTAGAAGAGATCCATTTTCCTTTGCCCTTTGGACTAGCCAGGAAATCTTGATCTACAACATGCATCATGGACCTGCTTTGCCTAGACTGATCTTCCTGCAAAAAAACCGAGACTATTTCCTCAAATGACAAGGCATTTAGATTGTCTTTCATCATCAAACAAAGAATAGAAGCAAAACTCAGATATGAATCAAGAAGACCATTCAAAACGGTCTGCACAAGTGAGCTATCTGGTATAACTTCATCAGCAAAAATCAACTGTTCTTTCAAATCCTTGATCTTTGTGAGAAAACTATCCATACAATCACCTTCATTGATGTGCTCACTATCCAATTATTTTCAGAGGTAAGCAACACTGAGCCTCATTCCTAGCCCGGTACAATGTGGTAAGTGTATCCCAAGCATCCTTTGCTGTTTTGCAAGAGCGAATGTGAGGAATAATGGCACATTTGACAGACAAAGTTATCAATGCATGTGCCTGAGCATCTTTTCCATCCCAACAAATTTGCTCTACAGTAGGTCCAAGAGAAACAACAACATGATTAGGAATTTGCTGAATATCATCATCTTCGACACCATCTCCATCAGCTCCAGCACCTGTATTTGTAGTGCCTGTATTTGCAAGTGTAACATGACGTCTTTCAACACCCTGCACAATATTCCATATTACTTTTGTGACCAATACATGTCGCATCATATAATCAAATAACGGATAGTTGGTACCATCAAACTTATCCTCAACAGCCAACATACAGAATACATCACTGCTTTCAGCCATGATCGGTGACTAAAAGGCCTTGATGCAAAAGATTGACTGTATCTCAAAAAGTTGAACAGAACTGCCCAGAAAAATTCTGTTAGACGTGTAGTAGACTTCAAGAAACTTATACTCGCGAACTGAAACTAGTATATACCTTTGGCACAAAAAAGCAAAATAGCCTACACAAGCATTGTGATAATGCGTTCAGAGGTTGAAACGAGCTCATATCAAGATTTTGGCACACAAAGCGAAGCCATTTTGATCTATGAAACACCCTGAGTATGCTCACCAAAATTCGTGTGATTCTGAGACTGCAACCAGAGGAGTGTCAACGATGCCCTAGATGAAGCGGCGACCTGCTCTGATACCAATTGTTGGAGTTAGAAGTCTGCGGAAGCACACGAACAGCACAAGGAAGAAGGAGAAGTTTGGAGCATAACACACAACACTGAATGTATTACCACTAGAATGTACAAAGATAAGTAGCCCATTAGGGCAATAGGCATATATACAAGCCGAGGGAAAAAAACCTTGTAAAGAGGGAAAAAAGTGCCCCGACCATCCTAGAGTGTTCACACACATCACTACCTAAATATATCAACAATGATTGTGCATCAAGAGAGGTAGGGTTCTTTGGTAGTCAGCACACATTATGCCCATGGGCAATGGTGTTGACTACCACTTAGGCACCTATGGAAGGAGGGTCTCTACCTCTTTGCTACAAAGGGTAAAATGAAGTCTAGCACCTCATATAATCTTCTTTGATGTGTTTTGCTACATATGGGATAATATTCTCTGCTTGCACCTACCTTAAGGGATAGAGTTCCCATAGCTCATGACATTTATCTATGATTTTACCTTCTTCCTCATGATTTCTAGATAGTGAGTTCACGGATGCAAGGACATCATTCGAATGACGTTCTTGGATTCATGATTTTGAAGAAGAGTCTATGGGTGCATCCTTCTTGCTTCATTTCTCTTGTATGTATGTGTGCTCTAGCATGAAGGGAGAAAAAGAGAGATGTTCTTTTTGTGTCATCTAATAGAATTTGGTGAAAGAGAGGCATCTCTTCTCTCCTTATTTCCTTATTCCTCTTCATCTTCTTCACTCACTTATTATTCTTTTATTCTTTTTTGAAGAGAGAAAGAGAAGAAGGTTGAATATTATTGCATTTATTGTTGTTAATTATTGAAGAAGATCCCGATCCATACGAAATCATATGCATTTATGGATATGTATATTGATAACTATACTCACACACACTCATGCGAAAAGAAAGACATGTTTCTATTTTGAGCACACATACTCATACGCTCATATTGACATGAATATATATATGTATATGTGCGTTTGGAATAACGCTTTATCATTTGACCATAACATTATGCATGACCATGAACTTGGTTCTTTAATTGAATATAGCAACAATAAGGTATCAATATTCATTCATTTTGCATGAGTGCTTTAGCAATAAAAGTAAATTTTCATTTTTTTTGACGATATGTGTGACATCACAGTCGCAAACACACACACACACACACACGTGACTGTGTATATTTGTGATTATAAATATTTTCTTGTATTTGTATGAATGAGAAAATACACATATTGTAGGTATAAAAATAGTGAGAATGAACAAAAGTATTCAATCAAATGCACATGTTTTTGCAATTAATATTTTCTTTTGCTTATGTGTTGATGAGTATGATCCCTTAATGAATATAATAGTGTTTAAATTGATTTCTTTGTATCATGCATTTCAAAGAAGGTAGATGTAAGCATATTTTGAGTCACACAAATATTGGAATGCTTCAACCAAGGAGATTGAAAGTTATTCCAAATGATTCAAATGCCTGCTTAGGATGCATCTAAACCACCATAACACATCTAATTTTGTACTACTGAATAATAAAGAGGACATAAATCATTATAGGAAATGAATTTATTTTGAGACTTTGAGAAGTATAGATGAGATAGGAATTCTATTGCTCACTAAACTCCACAGATTTTGGACATGATTTGATAGGTCAATGTCCATTATTTAAGAAGCCATATTGTTGAATTTGAGCTTTTGAGATAGATTTAGGGGATACTTTGTAGGATCGTTTCTCACAAGTTCAAGATCATATTGATGATATTTTGTTTTTGTTGTTAGAATACGTATTTAAGTTTTCACAGATAAACTTTAATGCTGATCAAATGTATAAAGAGAACAAAACAATCTATTCTATTGGCTTTGCAAGCTGCCAACCTCGAGAGAAACTTGCAATGTTCGAGAAAAAAGCTTATTAGCTCCTAATTCCAAACTCTAAATCAAATGAAACTTGAATATTATAATTTAAATATTCATTTTTCATTATATTTGGATGAAAATTCTAGGTATCATTGCCTTATTTAGTCCATTGGTGTCTCTGGCGAGGACTCGCCAGAGAATAACACACATATATTGTAAGATAATAGTTACGCAATATAACACAGGAGCAGTAGCAGAGAAGATAACAGATACAGGAGAATCTCAACACTTTTTTACTAACAACAAGTACAAAGATGATGGCATTGCCCACCCGTGTGCTCTCAAGGTAGAGCTTAAATGGTGATCTAGACAACTATAGATAGGGAGATACAAGGTAGAGGTATACTGGCTCAATTCGATGTCTTCGGTAGTGCAAAAGTCATGTATATATAGGATCATGGGTGGCCTTCCATGGACGGCTATACATGTGCGGTAGAGCATGGACGGTAGAGCACGGGCAACCACCGCCTATGTAATTGCCATACACGTCTTAGGCCGATTGAACCAACCTAACAAATATAAATGATTTCTGACTTTGATAGGGAATATTCCATGGAATATTCCCTTTACCATCGCACCAGGGGCGCTGCCCTCGGACCCCTACCAAGGGGCACGTTGGCCTCCTGGGACCCCATCTAGGGGGCCTGCTGGCCCCCTTTGGACCCCCCGATCGGGGCTTCTCACCGCTACCCCGGACCCCATAATTGGGGACCCTGGTAACTCCCTTTCCTTACAATGCCTTACATGGTCCAATATGACCTTCATCCAACTGCAAGTTGGGATTCCCATCAATTGGGTAATGCACGCTTGGCTTCTCCTCATAATGGGGATCTTACAAAATGTGCATACAATCATGAGGGGTAGACATTGATCATATACTAACACCCCCCTCAATGTTTACTGATTATAAATCAAGTAGCTCTCGGTCCTATGCCCATCTCTTGAAGATGCCTCTTGAGTTGCTCTCTTCCAAGTGCTTTAATGAATATGTCAGCACAATTTGCCTTTGTTGGGCAATATTCTAGCTCCAGAATTTCATCTTCAATTAGCTCACGAATGTAATGGTACTGTACTTCTATGTGATTGGCGCAAGCATGAAATACTGGGTTCTTTGCAATAGCCATACAACTTTAATTATCACACTTGAGTATAGTTGCCATATTTGATGGAAAGCCTAGATCTGCAAGAATTCTCCTTAACCAGACTGCCTCACAAGAAGCAAAACAAGCTGCTTTGTACTCTACTTCAGTGGAGGAGAGTGCAAGAGTTGGTTGCTTCCTACTTACCCAAGAAAATATTCCTGAACCAAGTGAGAAACAATATCCAAAAACTGATTTTCTAGAATCACAATCTCTAGCCCAATGTGAATCACAATATCCAAGGTTCCTACAATGTAACTTAGATTTTTCATTCCAGCATTCTAGTGACTCTCCTTAGGCTTGTTGGAAAACCTCCTTAACACTCCAACAGCATAGCAAATGTCTGATCTAGTGTTGCACAGAAAAATAAGACTTCCAACGAGCTTCCTATACTTCTTAGCATCTACATCAGGCACGTTATCATCCATAGATAGCTTATGATTTACCTCCATAGGTGTGCTAGTTGTTTTGCAGTCCATCATTCCAAATGCCTTGAGAATTTCTTTGGCATATTTTTGTTGTGAGATGAAAATGCCATTCTTCCTTTGCCATACTACAATTCCCAGACAAAAATGGAGTAGACCTAAGTCTGTCATTTCAAACTCAGTTCCCAAGCTGATCCGAGTTTGATTGATGAGTTCCTGATGATTTCCTGTAATGATCAAATCATCTACATATACAATGACAACAACTATCTTGCTATCCCTTTTTGTTACATACAAGTTAGCATCAGAAATACTTCTTTCAAAACCCATATTTTTGAAAATTATCTATTCGTTGGTACCAAGCCCGTGGAGCTTGCTTAAGTCCATACAAAGCTTTCTTCAACCTACAAACTTTATTTTCTAAATTGGTCACCTCAAAACCTGGTGGTTGAGATACATATACCTCCTCCTTGAGGTGACCATTCAAAAATGCAGATTTGACATCCATATGGAAAATAGGCCAGCCCTTTTGTGTAGCTACTGCAAGTACCGCCCGAATAGTTGTCATGCGTGCTGTTGGTGCAAAAGTTTCTTGAACATCAAATCCTTCAATCTGTGAAAAACCCTGTGCAACTAATCTTGCCTTATACTTTTCTAATGTTCCATCTGCTGTATACTTAGCTTTCCAAATCCATTTAGTACCTATTACCTTCTTCTTTGGCGGCAAGTTTACTAGATCCCATGTATCATTTTCGAGTGTACTATCATACTCAGACTGCATTGCCACTCTCTAACCTGGATCATCAAGGGATTCTTCAATGGTGGTAGGTTCCTTTATCGAGCCCATGATATCTGCCATTAGAGCCATGTTAAGAATGTGTTTTGAGGCTCTTCTTTGCTCCTCTATTCTCTTTGATCTTCATAATCCATCCGAGGATGATTTTGGTACATCAACATGTGGATTGTGATCATCAAAGAGCTGTTGTGCCCACTTTGGTAGTGGCTTACGCTGTGCAGCTACAACTGGTTGGCTTCTTATTGAGGAAATTTCTCCATCATATGTTTCCTCCTCCTCAACTTTAACATGTCTTTTGATAGGCACAAGGTGAGATACTTCTCTGTTTGATGAGATAGTAGATTTACCTTTATCTTCTATTAAGTGTGGTCGTTCATCAAACACCACATCTCGGCTAAAAAAAATCTTGCTTGCCTCAGGATCCCACAACCTATATGCTTTAGACTCTTCACTATATCCTAAGAAGACACACTTTTTGCTTTTTGAATCCAACTTTGATCTTGTTGAATCAAGAGTATGTGCATAACAAAAACAACCAAAAATTCTGAAATGCAAAACTGAAGGCTTTTTACCAGGATATGCTTCTTGAGGAGTCATCCCCTTCAGTGCTTTTGTGTCGCTTCGATTGAGAATGTAGACTGCTGTATTGATTGCTTCTACCCAGAATGAATCAGGCATGCCTTGAGCCTTTAACATACAACAAGCCATTTCAACTACTGTCCTATTGTCCTGTTCCCGTGCTCAACAACGCCATTTTGTTAAGGTGTATGAGTTGTGGTAAGTTGCCTTTTCACACCATGCTCCTTACGATAATATTAAATTCTGTTGACAAGAATTCACTCCTCTATCTATTCTGAATTTCTTTAGTTTCCTTCCTGGTTCATTTTCCACCTACTTATGCCACGTTTTAAATTTTTCAAAAGCATCAGCCTTCTCTCGAATGAAATAAACCCACATCTTTCTACTATAATTGTTGACTAACAGCAAAAAGTAGAAAGATCCTCCTAAAGCAGGTGTAGACATTTTACCGCAGAGATCAGCATGTACCAACTCTAGAGGAGCTTGAGATTGATTGCTAGTCTCTCTTGGAAATGCCTTTCATTGTTGCTTGCCCATCATACAAGCTTCACAAGGTTCTTGCAACTCTGAAAATGCAGGCAAATGAGTAACCATCCCTGTTCTTTGCATCTCCTTCAAAACTGATGAATCCATGATTCTTGCACCACTCTTATTGAAGTGAACTTCGATTCCACGATCTGTTATTGCAGAAACTGACAACAAATTTCTTTTAAGTGTAGGTACATAGAGAACATTGGATAAATTTTTCTCAACACCTGAAGAATTGATAAAAGAGATGGTTCCAGTTCCTTCCGCTGGACACTTGAAGTCATTTCCCACCACTACATTGATGGATTCCCATGGAGGCACTAGCGAACTATACCAATCCTTTTTAGTGGTCATATGGCGAGAAGCTCCACTATCTAAAACCCACGGTTCATCAACACGAGATTAAGCAGACGAGCATACCCCTTCAATAGTGACCCATAGTTCCAACTCTGTGTTGTTTGCCTCTTTGTTCTTCCATGATGATTTTACAGTCCCATTCCATTCATCAGCTTGCTTCTTTATACAATCCTTGATGGCATGGAGCCTTTTCCTTTTGCATTTGCTGAAAATGCAGCATCACTTGTAGTTTGCCAATTCTTCAACCGCATCTCTTCTTCTAAAAGCATAGCACAAAACTCTTCAAATGTAAGGGGATGTGGTCTTACCTGAGTATTAAGGTATGTTACTAATCCATCATACGTTGCTGGAAGAACATGTACACATCTTCGAGCCAGCTCTTCTGGTGTTATAACAACACCAACTACAGCCAATCGATCTTGATGATGTTTTATCTATTTGATAAAATCTTCAGTCTTTTCAGAATCAGAATGCTTTTCATTTACTAGCGGATTTTCTAAATTTTGTATCCTAGTGTGGCTCTTGGTCTCATATTGACGAGCCAATATGCCCCAAGCCTCATGTGCTTTAGTAGTATGTTGAACTAAAGTAAGCACAGAATCACTTACACTAGTGAGAATTACACTTAATGCATCAGCATTCCGCCTCTTCCAAGCTCGTAGAAGATCTAGATCTCGCTGAATCATCAATCTTGAATTTGCTGGATCTTCAACTAGTATAGGCTCTAGATCCAATCCCATCAGTCCCATCAAAGTGTCAAGTAATTCATAGGAGTCCAAAATTGTAGAAATTTTGAACTTCTAGAGTGTATAGTTGGTTCCATTCAGCTTCCCTTCAGTGAATGCAGGTGGGCGAATTCGAATAGGTGCACCACTAACATTAGTTGAAGCACCAAGACTAGTGTTGGATGATGAAGCCATCATGTAATCACTCGAATAATCTATTGATATTCTAGTCTGCTAGTAGGCTAAAATAGTGATACTTCTCAAGCTATTCGAACCTTATGGCTCTCATTAGATAATAGTTATGCAATATAACACAAGAGCAGTAGCAGAGAAGATAACGGATACAAGAGAATCTCAACAATTTTTTACTAACAACAAGTACAAAGATGATGGTGTTGTCCACCCGTGCGCTCTCAAAGCAGAGCTTAAATGGTGATCTAGAAACTCTAGATAGGGAGATACAAGGTAGAGGTATGCTAGCTCAATTCGATGTCTCGGGTAGTGCAGAAGTCATGTATAATATAGGATCATGGGTGGCCTTCTGTGGACGGCTATACATGGGTGGTAGAGCATGAGCGACCACTGCCCATGTAATTGCCATACACGGCTTAGGCCGGTTGAATCGACCTAAAAAATATAAGTGATTTTTGACTCTGATAGGGAATATTTCATGGAATATTCCCTTTACCGTCACACCGGGGGCGCTGCCCCTTGCGACCCCCCAGCCAAGGGGCCCATTGGCCCCCTTGGACCCCCCAGCAGGGGCTACTCATCGCTGCCCTAGACCCTGCAATTGGGGACCCTGGTAACTCCCTTTCCTTACAATACCTTACATGGTCCAATATGACCTTCATCCAACATGCAAGTTGGGATCAATTGGGTAATGCACACTTGGCTTCTCCTCATAATGGGGGCCTTACAAAATGTACATATAATCTTGAGGGGTAGACATTGATAATATACTAGCATATATGACACTTAAGCCATTTCTTGTGAAAGGATTGTTTAATTGAGATGAATACTTTTGGAAATGCATCGAGGATTAGATGGATAGTAGTCAAAAAATTCCAAGTTGAAAGGATATTATGTCACAGGTCTACCGATGATTTTAACTCTTTGTTTCCATCTCTTGATTAGCCTAAGTTGTATAGGTGTTGTAGAGACTAATTTGGACATTGCTCTCTCATCTTATATAAGAAAATATCATTTAAGTTTTTATTTCATGTAGGTCTACTAATGTGGTTTTGATAGACATGTACCACTTCTAAGCATCATGCACCTTTCAAATGACTAGAAAATCATTGAACTTTGAGTTCATTTGTTAGGTCTACTATTGTGGTGCTAGTAGGCCTATGGCACTTCTAGGCATCTCTTCACAAAGATGCAGACCTTTATTGTTTTTATGTTAACTTGCGGGTCGTTTAGCTAGAAGTCGGCACTATGATATCACCAAAAATCATAATTTTTGGACCACTAGAAGTACGTCAAAGGTTTTGGTCTTTTTGCAAGTACTATAGAAAGTGATGTGAAAGCATCTTAAGCGTTATCTAGCATGATATACTATAGCACTTTGGGTCTTTAAGTTGATTTGGAGTTTCATATGGCCATTACCTTTAAAATGATTTATGAGCACATTGGGCATAATTTGATTGTTTTATTAGCATTGATAGGCTCATTTCATTGGTGCTTATCACCTTATGTAATTTTAGGATTCTATATAATTTGTATAGTCAACTTCAGCTCATGTATAGGATTGCGGATTGAGAGAGGTTTTCCTTTTATTTCAAATTTTGAGCTGTAGAGAGGTCCATAGATATTATTTTCTTTCGCATTATACGAGTACTTTAGAATAGCTTTATATCATGGTTGTTATTCATTTATCCTCTAGGTAGGTAAACTATGAGATTTTTCAAATACTTGTTTGATTTTTCTTCTTCATAGAGCATTTTCAATTATGAGCATGTAAGATCTTGGATCTCCCAAGGAGATCTTAGGTCTTAAATCAAAGTTATGGGACATGTAGGACACATTGAAGATGATGCTTGATGTCATCCCTAAATTGGAAGTACCTCTAGTTGGTATTTTGACATAGATGGAAGCTCCGTCTGTTCACTCTCCACCCACTATTTAGATACCATTTATAGGTGTATCAACTTCTTCTAGTAGAGAAGTAAATTGGAAAGTGAATCCACCAAGGTTCCAGGCCAAGTGCCATATTTTTGCAACTTCATAAACTTCTACTTGGTACGAGACACTGCATCCATTGGTGCATGGGGAGTGTTTTCATACATTGAACAAGATTCTAGAGTTAGCCTTGGTGCTTGAGGATGGATGATGTTCACGATCTCAAACTATTGGGAAAAAAATAAATTAGACTAGGTTTTGAAAGCCTACAAATACAATTCTGGTTGCCAGAAAACAAGTGTGTGATTCAAGATCTTCATGTGGGAAATGAAAAGTAGTTTCTTCCATGGTAGAGAGAGTTTTTTAATGCTCTAATTTGACACAATAACATAAACATAAGGCTTTTCAAGAGGGCCTTTGCTATGAATGCCTACGTTCTCATTCATATCGATTGTTTCTTATGAAAAAGAAGATCTCAGCTATAAAAAATAACAACACAAGGAAATATACTAGTAGATATAGCTGAGAAAAAATGTAGACAAAGATAGACTTAGACTAAGAGATAGAGAAATCAAATTATCAGATTGCCAAGAGTAATGAGGTTACAATGATGTTGTTGTCCACCCATGTGCTCCCAATGTGGACATTAGACGGTGATCTAGAAAGACTCTAGATGAAGGGCTTACTAGTGTGCAATGGATTATAAAGCTCAACTTGGGCCATGGTTATATAGTTTTTACAAGGGGAGTCAATATAGATAAACATAGTTAAGAGATATGAAATAGTTGGCAAAATATATAATTTGACAATATCTCCACGACGAGAAGTCCTACCATCTCAACCCTATGGGCCAAGGGGATAGCCCCTTCGACCCTACAGCAAGGGACAAGCCCTCCTCTGCACTCTCCCCATTAAGCTTCCATGGGGAAATTTTATGGTGCCACAAGGCCTTTATTTTGAACTTGAATGGTACCCAATGGCCCAAAAGTCTATGCCTGACCTAACCTAATGGTTAGGCTCACAAAGATCATCAACGGTCACACATAGATATCATCTAACTTGGAAGTTAGGGTTCCAAAATTCTCATAATGGGTGCCTTACAACATAGATCACCATGGATCTAACATCCCCCCCCAATGTCCACCCTATAGTGAACTACGTTCTTGAGGGTGGAGTATTGAATATATCTAACACCCCCCCTCAATGTCCACCCTACAGTGAACTACCTTCTTGGTCCATGCCAAGCTTTGGAAAGTGTCGATGAAGTTGCTCTCTCCTAAGACCCTTGGTGAAGATGTTTGTTCCATTTTCTTTAGTTGGACAATAGCTTATCTCCATGATCGCGTCCTCAATTAACTCACACACATAGGGATAATGAATTTCTATGTGCTTGATATGTGCATGGAGAATAGAATTCTTGCGATGGTCATGCATCTTTGGTTGTCATGCTTGAACCCTTTCGCCTCTTGTCCTTCTATTTCTATGTGCCATATGATACTCCTTAACCATACTGCTTCACATGCTTCTTTGTACTCAGCTTCAATAGAAGATAATGCTACAGTAAGTTGCTTCTTACTGATCGAAGAGAAAATCCTTGATCTTAAATAAAAGAGATATCTAGAAATTGATTTTCTGGTATTAATATCTCCTTCCCAATCTAAGTCATAGCATCCAGCCAGAGTGATTCCTTTCACATACTTGAGTATCCTCATGCATGCCTTCCAATGAGTTTGGCAAGGCTTATTAGAGAACGTGCTTTCTATTCCAACAACATGAGAGATATCTGGTTTGCTATTGCACATGTAAATGAGACTTCCAACTAATTTCTTGTATCTTCCAATATCCATTTGAGGTGAAGTATCTTCAATAGACAATTTTTTGTTGACCTCCATAGGTGTAGGAATTTCCTAGCAATCCTCCATGTCAAATACCTTCAATATTTCTCTTGTATACTTTTGTTGAGAGATGAAAATCTTCCCTGGTTCTTGCCAAACTTCAATGCCTAAGCAATAATGCATTAAGCCCAAGTCTATCATTTCAAATTTTGTACTCAGTGCATCTTTTGTTGACAAGTAACATGAAGTAGGAAGATCTACCCAAGGCTTGTGTAGGCATTTTTTTGCACAATTCAGTATGCACCAACACTAGAGGATAGCTTGTTGCTCTTGCTTTCTTGTGGAAATGCCTTCTTCTGTTGCTTGCCCATCATGCGAGCTTCACATGGTTCCTTCATTTATGCAATCGATGGTAGGTGTGCAAACATAACCGTGTGATGCATCTCCTTTAGTTTAGGGTATCCAATGTGGCCGAATCTATCATGCCATAGCTTACTTGTGCCCACACTTGCAATGGCTATAGGAGAAGACAACTGTTGGAGCTTAAGGTATGATTTAGAAAAATCTTCTCAACAAACCATAAGAAGATCAAGAAGAGAGAAAAGGAATACAACAAGGTATGGATATGATACATCATTGATAACTAAGCATTCAATATATCTAGCATAGGACTCAAACTTTGAAGAGCTTTCAACTTATGAAGAAGTAAAGGATAAGCCTGGATGGAAGAATGTGATGGAAGAGGAGATGAAAGCTGTACAAGAGAATCAGACTTGGCAATTGGTGCCGAAGACCTCATCTATGAAAGTCATTGGTTCAAGATAGATATATAAGGTAAAGATGATTTATGATGGTTCAGTCAATAGGTACAAAGCAAGGCTATTTGCCAAACGATATGCACAAATGCAAGGTATTGATTATGAAGAAATATTTTCACCAATTGCAACGATGCCTACCATTAGAGTGCTAACGAGTGTTGCATCTTCTAAGAATTGGAAGATTGATCCAATGGATATCAAAAATGCTTTTTTGAATGGATGGATATCAGAAGAGGTATACATGGCTTAACCTCTTGGTTTTGAAGATCAATCATATCCACGATATGTGTCCAAGTTGAGGAAATCCTTGTATCGCTTGAAGCAAGCTCCTAGAGCTTGGAATCATAGACTTGTTACTTACTTGAGAGGATAAAGGTTTCAATGTAAGAAAGGGAGATCCTTCCCTCTTCATTAATAGGAACCAATCAGAGGTCATATACCTATGTGTATATGTTGATGATATAATTATTACACGTAATGATGCAGAAGTAAATAGATAGATCAAAGCTCAAATGAAGGAAGAATTCAAGATCAGTGATCTTAGTTTGCTCACATACTTCCTAGGATTGTCAATAGTATATATAGAGAAAGGCATGTTTCTCACACAATGAAAATACATTAAAGATATGCTTTCTAAGTTCAAAATGGAGAATAGAAACGTTGCAAGTACTCCCATGCAGGTAAATTTGAAGTTGAGTGCTCATGAAGGTGATTAATTGAAAATATGACTAGCCCTCAGATTTTGGTTGGAAGCTCAAACTATGCTACATTAACTAGAATAGATATCTGCTATGGAGTAAGTGCATTGAGTGAATTCATGCACAATCTAAGGAAACCTCATACTAGTTCTTTACGTCTTGCTACTAACATATGTGCAATAGCATTCATAGTCTTGTTCAATCAATTTCTCTACGTGTAAGTATCCATTTTCTATACTTTGGAGATAATACTAGTTCTTTACATCTTGCTACTAACATATGTGCAATAACATTCATAGTCTTGTTCAGTCAATTTCTCTACGTGTAAGTATCCATTTTCTATACTTGGCATAGTTAGATGCAATGCATAGCTTCTACATATCAAAATTTTTCAACTTTGATTTGTAAATATCGAGATATGAATCTCGGAAGTTAACTGTGTTTGCACATGTTTTAGATTTTCAAAAGTCGGGCTGACCCCCTGAGGCTCTCTGGTCATATCATACGAGTTAATGGACACTGAGCATAATAGTGAGACCCTCTCATCCAAAAATAGAAGATTGTTCACATTTCTTGCACATAGGAGTTATATGTTTTGATGCAAACAATTGAGAGTGATATTGGAAACGATTTGACGGTTCTTAATGCACGTTTGGGAAGCTAAGAAAGTCTACTAAGGATCTCTATATCTATATTGGTTGGTGTAGAGCATATTTGTTCCAGCTCCAACTCATCTCTAGACTCAACCCATCACGTCTTGACATCCTACTCTCCCACAATGTTTATATTGCAAAAAGTCTGATCTATGATCGGCATGCTTATATTCCAAACTTCATGAAGGCAGATGATTATGCATTCTTCAAGAAAAATTTGTATGCTTACATTCAGCCATAAAAGGGGGTGAACAACCTTCTCAAACCCCAAAGGTTACACTTGATAAAGGTAAAGATAAAGTTGTTGAACCTACACCACCACCATCTATAGCTCCATCTTCCCCTATTTCTTCTTTACATCTTGATATACCAACTCATGAAGTTGGAGAAACGTCTAAACTAGTTGAAGAAAGAGGTCAAAATGAACCAGACCTACCATCAATACTCCAAAAACTTCCAAAATGGTATGTAAAATCACTACAAGATAGTGAGATTAAGCCATTTAAAGGAAGAATTAGAAGTCAAAAAGATCAGACACATCAATTAAATTATGTAGATCATTTGGAGATCAATAATATTCTTGCACTAACTTCAATTGAATATGAACTAGCCAGTATCAAAGATGCATCACAAATTCTTGTTTGGAAGAAATCAATGCAAGAGAAGATTGATTCTATACATAAGAATCAAACTCGAAAGCTATGTGAGTTAACAAAAGGTAAGAATGAAATTGGTATCAAGTGCAACTTCAAGACCAAAAGAAAATCAGATGGTAGAGTTGAAAAGTATAAAATGAGGCTTGTCCTCAAAGGATATGCACAAAAGAAAGGAATTTCCTATGATACAACATTGACATCTACTTCTAGAATGACCATAGTCAGAATAATGCTTTCACTTGCTGCATTTTTGAGTTTGAAAGTATACTAGTTAGATATCAAAATAGCTTTTTTGAATTGTGATATACATGAAGATGCCTACATTCAGCAACCATAAGGTTTTCAAGAGAGAGGTAAAGAACACTAATTATGAAAAGTTATCAAAGCATTTGAAGCAGACACCAAGAGCTTCGTATGAAAAGATAAATTTGTACCTATTATCCATTACCTTTGAAAACTCAGATGCAGCTCCAACCCTCTATATTAAAGCCTTGAAGTAACAAATCAAGCATACATTTGATGTTAATGACCTTGGGATACTACACTACTACTTAGGCATTGAGTTTAAATTTAGGAATGATTATCTATATGACACAACAAAAATACATTGAGAAACTTTTCGGTAGATTTGAGATGACAGATCTTAAACCTATGCAAAAACCTATGGATGTTAATGTTTCATTGTTAGCAGATGTAGAATCAAAACCTTTTCATGCCACATTTTATAGTCAAGTGGTTGAATGCTTGATGTTCTAAAAGCCCCCAATCATTATATAAGGAGATAAATCTAGATCAAGGATCCATAAGCTAGTTTAGCTAAGCTCTTGGATGATGTGCTAGGAGGACTCAAGGACAACTCAAGGAGGACTCAAGGAGGAGCACATGTAGATTTGAAGGAGTTTGGAAATAACCAACCTTGTTCTTCTTCACACATCCATTGTGTGCATGTTGATTCTAGAGAGTTTTAGCTTCTACTTTAGGGCTTCTACTTGTGTTGTTGTTCTTGTATTAGGATTTTTCCTATTACTTTAACACTAGGAGGAATTGTTGTTACTGCTCTAAATCAGAGAAGACCAAATTTCAGCTATGGGTTTGTTATCTTGGCTATTGGGAATAGTCTTCATCCTTACTTTTGAATATATTCACTCACATTCTATACATCTTAGATACCGTTTTCACTTTATTGTTGTAACTAGCATCCTTCGATTCAAGCATATTCTATTTTTGTGTCATATACACATATTGTAGTTGAAATGTTTCATTAGTACTTTCATAATTGATTCTCTCTATTGTCATTTATCTCTCTTGATGAAGTTAATGTTGGTGCAAAGAGACCAATCCTACATATTTGGATAATTAGCATGTATTCCATACAATCATATCTAATCACTCCCTTGTAAAAGTTACATTACCTTTTATCTTTGTAAAATTGCTTATACTTAATGCACTACTCTCACAAGGAGTTAGGAGGAATCAAATCTCGACTTACTTGGTAGATAATTGATGAGAGAATATATCCTATAGTTTAGGACTCACTTTTTGGTGAACATTTGAATTTGAATTCAAAGATTGGCTCCAAAATCAACTATAAAAGTAGATAAAAAAGACTCGCGTGATGAGCCAGACTTATAGATCTTTTTTGAGAGGGATATCTTGTGATAAGTGAGCTCATTCCATAGCCACTTCACTACTCTCACATTCTGCAACTGAACATTACCAATGACATTGTATTACTATGTGATTTAATGCATAGACTTTGATCATATCTCTACCTCAGTTCTCTGCTATGACTATCTCAAAACAATGATCATCTCAGAGCTTGTTCTCACTGCATAGTTGATCATTTGAAGTGATCTAAAGTGCTATAGAATCATCGTACGGTCTACTTCATAGCTTTAAAGTTTCATTGTTATTGCTTCACTGAATCGTGAGATATCTTCAAAACATTAGTCTCTGGTCTATAGTTTGAAGCATCGTGAAAATATCGAGCAAGTCTTGTAATTTGCTAGGCATCCTTCTCAGTGTGTAGTCCATCTTTTTTATTGAAATAACTCATGATTCGTAGCTATCTAAGTTAATTAGATACGACCAAAATGAATTTGGCTAATTGCTAGCAGGCTTTGAGCATTGTTCATTCTACTAAACATGTGCAGAGACTAAAATAGCAAGTCCATGATCTTGGATCAACTTCCAACTCATTTGTTTTGATCCATCGATTAATGGATCATGCTCCAAAGCACATAAGTGATTATTTGTGATCATTAGGAAGCTAAAGAGGCCCATTATACTCTTCACCACTTGTCCTTGGCTGGTGTGAAGTAGGGTTTTGCAGCACCACTTCATCTCTAAAGACTATCCACCATCTCCTCCAACAGTGGTATCAAAGCAAAAACAAGCAAGATGGGAGATGGATTTCCATCCTTCATCGAGAAATTGGACAGAGGAAACTACCCAACATGGTCACTAAGGATGAAAGCCTACGTCCAAGGATGCTCTTGCCAGGTCTTATTTACTTAACTCAATAGTTGATTTCATATTACCTTGCAATAGGAATTGCAAGACCTCCCAAGAGACTTGGGAAGTACTTTCTTCATACTTCTCATCAAATACAAGAGCTAGGAAGAACCAGCTATGGATGGAGCTTACAACCCTGAAAAAACAACCAAAACAAAGTGTAGCTGATTATGTGACCAAGATGAAGGATGTGGTTGACCAGATTCCAAGCATTGGGAGATAGAGGAATGACATATAGGAAGGTGGATCATAAATGGCATCAAAGATAATGACAAGTGGGAATCCTTCACCACAACAATGGATCTTTATGTGGATATGCCAATACCTGACCTCAACACATTGATAGGGCAACTCTTCACCTATGAAACAAAGCTCAACAAAAATGGAGACAACTCTAGAGGTAATCAATCTTTTGCCCTTTATACAGATAGAAATAAAAGTAAGGATAAACATAAAAGAAAACAGACCAAAGAAGAGGCTAGTACCTCTCAAGTGAACTTCACAGGTAGAGGAAGAGGTACTAGAGGAAGGGGCAGAGGAGGAAAGCAAGATAGGGGGAGAACCTACAACACTTCACCTTGAAATTTTTGTGGGATAACAAATCACACTACTGAAGAATGCTTCCATAACACAAGGAATCAAAGGGGAAGAGGCTATAGGGGAAGCTATGACAATCCAGAGGCAGGTTCAACAATGGTGGAAGTAATTACCATCGCAACTACAATCAAGGCTACAACAACAACTACCAAGGAGGCTTCAAAGCTAGAAGACATTATAACAACTATATGGAATGTTGGTGCAGACAAATCACCAATTGAAGTTTGGAAGACAAAAAGATGGAGATAAGATCAAGTCTTGAAGCATTACATTCAAAGGATGAATGATATGTACACATATGTACATTAGTGAAGACATAGATCACTTATACTTTTATCTAGTTATAAGCTTGTACATATTTGCCTATAAATACTTTGGAAAATTGTCGGGGCAATAGAGGAGACAATAGGAGAGTATGAGAATAGTGCATTTGTAAGTTGTAAGACTCATTAGAGTTCATAGGATTGAGAAGAAGTCTCTCTCACAACTCAATTCTGATTTTCTGAGGAATAGAAGAAAAGTTTGCGCCCGAAGTTTTCGTGTCTTCTCCTTTTGTGGTAAAGCTTTTGTGGAATTCTTTTGTACAAGTCTAAGTCTAGAGTTGATCAATCTCTGTACAAAATTTCAGCTTCCAATTGTAATCAGGTTAAGAGAATTGTGTGTAGGAAGTGAAGACATAGATCACTTATACTTTTATCTAGTTATAAGCTTGTACATATTTGCCTATAAATACTTTGGAAAATTGTCGGGGCAATAGAGGAGACAATAGGAGAGTATGAGAATAGTGCATTTGTAAGTTGTAAGACTCATTAGAGTTCATAGGATTGAGAAGAAGTCTCTCTCACAACTCAATTCTGATTTTCTGAGGAATAGAAGAAAAGTTTGCGCCCGAAGTTTTCGTGTCTTCTCCTTTTGTGGTAAAGCTTTTGTGGAATTCTTTTGTACAAGTCTAAGTCTAGAGTTGATCAATCTCTGTACAAAATTTCAGCTTCCAATTGTAATCAGGTTAAGAGAATTGTGTGTAGGAACATTCATATGTAAAGAATGTTCACACTCTCCTGAAACAGGCACAGATTTCGAGTTCAATGAAATGAGTAGTGCTCAGTGCACAGTGTAAAGTTTTACACATATGATAGCTCAAAATCTAAGTTGAGAGATAAGCTATCTACAGCCAAAAGGATTTGATAAAACGGGTTCGACATTGTGAGAACTAAAGCTAAGAAGTTAGGGGTGTCCAAATCGACTTCTCAGAAATGCAGATTTAGACATAGGTAACTTGTGAACTAAATTTCTCAAGTTCTACTGAATCTTTTGGAGTGATTTGACTTGGAAGAGGTGCGCAATCTCTAGCCGACACCTTGTGCAAAGTTTCATAAAAAAACTTTACACATTTACTCAGTCAATGAGAAAGATATATGCAACAGACTTTCTGAGTAATTTCCTTCTTCACAGTTTGTTCAAGAATTTGATATTTGGTCATTAATCCTTTAAATTGGTGAAGGTTTTGACTTACTCTTGATATAGAGGTGTTCTAAGTTCAAGAGTAGGTTGTCCTTTTGGAGATTAACACTCTCCATCAGTGGTATCAGAGCAAGAAACATCAAATTTGAGGAAAGGAGGATCCCGACTGCTGCAGTTGCAAAGAATTCAACATCTGAAGGATTAAAAGGTGAAAGCCTGAAGGAAAAGCTTGAGGAAGAGATCATACGACATCAAGAAGGACGAAAGGAGTGTCATTCGAAGTAAAGGTAACCTTATACTTTATAAAGATTGAAGAATTCAGTACACAGGTGAAGGAAGATGGGAGATTCTCTTCAGATAGAGAAATTGGATAGAGAAAACTATCCTGCATGGTCAATGAGGATGGAAGCTCATCTAATGAGCAAAGATTTGATAGCTTACATTACAGGAGAAGAAGAAAAGCCACAATTCAGAGATCCAAGAATTGGATGAAAAGAGATGCTCAAGCTAGGAGTATCATCTATATGGCAGTCAATGACTACTTGCTACCTCACATTAGAGGTCTTGAAAGTGCAAGTGAGATATGGAATGCTTTGGAGGAGCATTTCCAAAACACTACAAAGTCAAGGAAGGCATCCCTATGGGCAGATTTTACCACTTTCAAGAAGAAGGCTTCACAATCAATATCTGATTATGTGACAAAGATGAAGGACATTGCAGATGCATTAGGAGCAGTGGATGAAGACATTGAAGAAGATAAATTGGTAAGGCAAATTCTCACAGGACTAAGAGGTGATGAGAAGTGGAAGCCTTTTATTTTATCGACAGAACTTTCATTGGATCATTTCAATCCTGATTTGAATCAATTGTTAGGACATATGCTAACTTTTGAGAATGATATCAAAGGAGATGTTGACAAGAGTGCAGGTCATGCAATGTACTCTAAAGACAAGAAGAAAACTAACAAAGGAAAGCAACAAGCAAATGAAGAAGAAGGCACAACTAGTCAAGCCAACTTCCTAAGAGGAAGAGGAGGTGGCAAAGGTAGAGGAAGAGGCAGGAGTAACAAAGATGGATCCAAAGCTTGCTGGATTTGTGGTAAGACAAATCATTTAGCCAATGATTTTTGGCATAACACTCAAAGTAATGGAGGATACAATCGGAACTATTATTCAAGAGGAAGAGGAGGCAGAAATCAAAGAGGTAATTTCAGAGGTAGAGATAGTAGGGGTTACTTTGGAAGAAATGCAGGTAGAGGTTTCCAAAGTCAACAATATAACAATACCTACTACAATTATGCTTCAGATCAGAAGGAAGATTCAACATTGATAATGAATGCAACTTGTGAAAGTAAGAATGAAGATCAAAGAGTCTTCTACATTGACTCAGGGTGTAGCAATCACCTCAGTGGTAATATAGTCTTGATGAATGATTTGGAGAATAAGGTATCTAATCATGTTGTTCAAACAGGTGACAACACAAAGCACAATGTGAAGTCAATTGGATCAGTGAAAGCCAAGGATGGTAGTACCTTATTGAGTAAGGTCTTGTATGTTCCTACAATTCCTAAGAATTTGATAAGTGTAGGACAAATTGTGGAAAAAGGTTATGAAGTAAGGTTCACTAATGAAGGAGTGTTTGTGTAAGACCCTAGCAATGGGTATAAACAAATTGTTTCAGGGAAGAAAGAAGGAAGATTGTTCACATTGAAGATTCAAGGTAATGTTGGTCATGCCTTGTTCACTTATGGAGGACATAAGATCTCTGAGTTAGATCTTTGGCACAAGAGACTTGGACATTTCAATGAAAGAGGTATTAAAGACATGATTAATAATGGTTCAGTGCTTGGATTGCCTAATGTTGCAGGTCAACATATGACATACAAATGTGAGGCATGTCAATTAGGTAAGGCTCATAAACAACCCTATTCTAAGCATGGGTTTATGTATTCAGAGAAACTTGAGTTGGTACACACAGATGTGTGGGGACCATCAAAGGACTTCAGTATCAATGGCTCAAGGTATTATGTGATTTATGTTGATGATGCTACCATATGGATCACTATCTATGTGATCAAAGATAAGTCAGAAGTATTCAATACTTTCAAACATTATCATATGTGTGCAGAGAGAATTACAGGACATAAGTTGAAGAGACTAAGGTCAGATGGAGGGGGAGAGTATTTCTCTAATGAGTTCAGTGATTACTTGTGGAATGCAGGTATAAAAAGAGAGGTTACTTGCAGGTACTCTCCTCAACAAAATGGTGTAGCAGAAAGGAGGAATAGGACTCTTGTTGAGTTTGCAAGGTCCATGATGAAGGAGAAAAATTGCCCAAATTATTTGTGCGCTGAGGCTGTAAATACAGCTACTTATTTGGTTAACAGGCTACCATGTAAAGCCTTGCAGGGTATGACACCATATGAGGCATGGTGGGGTAAGAGACCTACACTAGACCATTGCAAAGTATTTGGATGTTTGGCCTATGCATATGTGCCATCACAATTAAGGCACAAATTGGAACCCAAAGCTGAAAAATATGTGTTTATTGGTTATGATGATAAGCAGATGGGATACAAGTTGTGGAATCCATCCACAAAACATTTTCTTGTATCAAAATATGTTACATTTGATGAGCAAGGTACTTGGTATGCAGGTACTATCAATATTAATATAGATGATGAAGAAATTGTGAGCCAAGGGAAAGGTAAATCAAAGGTTCAGATATTTGATGAGCAAGAGAATAATGAAGTGCAAGTTGAAGTGGAAGAAACACCAAGATTTGATCCTGAATGTGAAGAACCAGAAACCTCAAGAAGTGGAGAACTTAGGAGGTCTACAAGGAACAAATGGCAACCTACAAGGTATAGCTATGATACTTCATTCTTGACTACTAAGGATTATGCTTACATGATTAAAGCAGATGAAGACCCTTCTACATATGAAGAGGCAAAAGGTAAAGAGATTTGGGAAAAAGCTATGCAAGAAGAATATGATGCATTGATGGAGAATCAAACATGGGATTTGGTTCCAAAGCCAAATAGCCAGAAGATCATTGGATGCAAATGGGTCTATAAGACAAAGAGATTTGCAGATGGAAGTGTGTCTAGGTACAAAGCTAGACTTGTTGTAAAAGGGTTTCCTCAGACATATGGTATTAATTATGATGAGACTTATAGTCTAGTGGCAAAGATGACAACCATCAGAACACTCATAGCACTTGCTGCATGCGAAGGTTGGAAATTTGTCAATTAGATGTGAAGAATGCTTTTTTGAATGGTTATATTTCAGATGATGTTTTCATGGAGCAACCTCAAGGATTCACAGATGGAAGATATCCAGATCATGTGTGTAAGCTCAAGAGAGCTTTATATGGCTTGAAGCAGGCCCCAAGGGCATGGAACTATAGGCTTGTAAAGTTCTTAAAGGAACTTGGATTTCAAGTATCAAAAGCAGATAGTAGCTTGCTTGTTAAAGCAAGTGATGATGGGTTCATTTACATATGTATATATGTTGATGATATAATTCTTACAGGTACATATGAGAAAGGCATACAAAGCCTAAAGAAGCAAATGGAGAAAGAGTTCAAAATCAGTGACTTGGGAGATTTGTCATACTTCTTGGGCATGGAGATTTCATACACTCAACATGGAGTGTATGTGACTCAAGAGAGGTACTTGAAGAACTTGTTAACCAAGTTTAAAATGAATGATTGCAGAGTAGCACCTACTCCAATGGAGGTGAATCACAAATTAAGCAGATTTGGAGGTGAAGAGTTCAAGGACATGAAGCAATATCAGAGTTTGGTTGGTAGTCTTATCTATGCTACATTAACTAGGCCTGATTTATCATATGCAGTTGGTGTGTTGTCTCAATTCATGCGTTGTCCTAGGAAAGAGCATTGGATTGCAGGTCAAAGAGTGTTGAGGTACATTAAGGGAACACTCAAAGAGGGTTTGTATTATGGTTTTACATCTGATACAAATATCAAAATATATAGTGATGCAGATTGGGCAGGTAATCCAGATGATAGAAGGTCAACCTATGGATACATGTGTTATGTGGGAGATAAGTTAATCTCCTGGTGCTCAAAGAAGCAACATACAGTTGCTTTGTCATCTACAGAAGCAGAGTACAAAGGCATGGTTGAAGCTGCAAAAGAAGTGATATGGCTTAAGACTCTCATGAAGAGTTTTGACTCTATACAGAGCATACCTATCATTTATGGTGATAACATGAGTTCATTATATCTAGCTGCTAATCCTGTTTTTCATGCCAGGACCAAACACATTGAGATACAGTATCACTTTCTAAGAGAGAAGGTGATGGATAAGGAGATTGAAGTTATACATACTTCAACAAAAGATCAGATAGCTGATATGCTTACAAAAAGTTTAGATGGACCAAAGTTACAGAAGTTCAAAGACATGGCAGGCATAAAGAAGATAAGAGAAACCTCAATTGATGATTGAGGGGGAGCTGTTGGTGTAGACCAATCACCAATTGAAGTTTGGAAGACAAAAAGATGGAGATAAGATCAAGTCTTGAAGCAAAGAAGGTGGTTACATTCACAGGATGAATGATATGTACACATATGTACATTAGTGAAGACATAGATCACTTATACTTTTGTCTAGTTATAAGCTTGTACATATTTGCCTATAAATACTTTGGAAAAATGTCGAGGCAATAGAGGAGACAATAGGAGAGTATGAGAATAGTTCATTTGTAAGTTGTAAGACTCATTAGAGTTCATAGGAATGAGATAAAGTCTCTCTCACAACTCAATTCTGATTTTCTGAGGAATAGAAGAAAAGTTTGCGCCCGAAGTTTTCGTGTCTTGTCCTTCTGTGGTAAAGCATTTGTGGAATGCTTTTGTACAAGTCTAAGTCTAGAGTTGATCAATCTCTGTACAAAATTTCAGCTTCCAATTGTAATCAGGTTAAGAGAATTGTGTGTAGGAACATTCATATGTAAAGAATGTTCACAGTCTCTTGAAACAGGCGCAGATTTCGAGTTCAATGAAATGAGTAGTGCTCAGTGCACAGTGTAAAGTTTTACACATATGATAGCTCAAAATATAAGTTGAGAGATAAGCTATCTACAGCCAAAAGGATTTGATAAAACGGGTTCGACATTGTGAGAACTAAAGCTAAGAAGTTAGGGGTGTCCAAATCGACTTCTCAGAAATGCAGATTTAGAGATAGGTAACTTGTGAAGTAGATTTCTCAAGATCTACTGAATCTTTTGGAGTGATTTGACTTGGAAGAGGTGCGCAATCTTTAGGTGACACCTTGTGCAAAGTTTCATAAAAAAACTTTACACATTTACTCAGTCAATGAGAAAGATATATGCAGCAGACTTTCTGAGTAATTTCCTTCTTCACAGTTTGTTCAAGAATTTGATATTTGGTCATTAATCCTTTAAATTGGTGAAGGTTTTGACTTACTCTTGATATAGAGGTGTTCTAAGTTAAAGAGTAGGTTGTTCTTTTGGAGATTAACACTCTCCATCATGGAAGACCAAGAGGATTCTCTACTCATTATGAACATGACATCCAAGCAAGGTAAAGATGATGAGCATATTTTCTATATTGATTCTAGTTGTTCCAATCATGTGGCTGGAAATGTAGCATTGCTATATAATCTTGAAGAACCTAAAGGGAAGCATGAAGTGGAGATAGGTGATGACACTAGACACTCTATTAAGAAAATTGGAAATGTCAAGGCTTCTGATGGTAACATGAACCTTTTAAGTATGGTTTTATATGTGCCAACCATAACAAAAAATCTAATCAGTGTGGGGCAGATTGTTGAGAAAGGCTTATAGGTCAGATTCACAAGGCATGGAGCATATGTGGAAGACCCTCAACAAGGATTCAAAAGGATTTCAAAAGGTGAGAAATCTAGTAGACTCTTTACATTTGAAGTTGAAGATACCATAAATATTGCACTCTTCAATTAGAAGGATCAAACCCTATATGAACTAGAGATATGGCATAAAAGGCTAGGTCATATATGTGAAAGAACACTAAAGCAAATATGCAGAGATCAGAGTGTGCTTGCGATTCCAAATGTGTCCAAGAAACACATGATATACAAATGTGGAGCATGCCAATTTGCCAAAACCTAGAGGCAACCATTCAATAGAGAATGGTACATGTATGAAGACTACTTGGATTTTGTGCACATGGATGTGTGGGGTCCTAGTAGAGAGCCATCAATCTTAGGTTCAAGGTACTATGTCTCATTTATAGATGATTACAATAGATGGATAACTCTTTACTTCATGAAGCATAAAGGTGAAGTATTTACATGTTTAAAAAAGTGTTTGGCATTGGTTGAGAACTAGAGAGGTAGAAGCTTGAAGAGGATCAGATCTGATGGAGGTGGTGAGTATTTCTCACATGCATTTGATTCATTCTTATAGGATAGAGGTATAAAGAGAGAAGTCACAACCAGATACACTCTTGAATTAAATGGAGTGGCTGCAAGAGTGATAGTAGAGGCTCCAAGATCAATGTTTAATGCAAAGAAACTACCTAATTATCTATGGCCAGAGGCTGTTTCCACAACCACATACTTGATTAACAGGCTTCCATCCAAATCCTTGGATGTAATGACACCATATGAAGCATGGAATGGTAGGAGACCCTCATTGGACCATTGTAAAATCTTTGGGTGCATTGCTCATGCACATATACCCTCACAGATTAGAGGGAAGCTTGATCCAAAAGTTGAAAAGTGTATATTCATTGGCTATGACCAAAACCAGAAGGGGTATAGGTTGTATAGTCCTACTAACAAAGGGTTTATAGTTAGTAGGGATGTAGTGTTTGATGAAAATAATTCATGGTTTGAAGATGATTGCAGGAAGATCAAGTTACCTTATGATTTGGAAAGTGATTTTCCAACTCTCACTCAAGAAGATCAACAAATACCAAAAGATGTCAATTCACAGGATGAAGAATAGATTGACTTCAAGGCTTGGAATTCCAAGGGTAAGACCAAGTTCAAGCAATTGGAAGACATTTCAGAGTCCTCCAACCAAGCACACAAAAGATCTCGAAGGGAGAGTAAGAAACCAATAAGGTATGGCTATGACACATCATTAGTCACCAAGCATTCTGTGTACCACAAGAAAAACTCTATGAAGTAAGAACCTTCTTCATTTGAAGAAGCTAATGAGAAAAAGGAATGGAGAGAAGCCATGCAGGAAGAAGTTGAAGGACTTCAGGAAAAGAATACTTGGGATTTGGTTCCCAAGAATCCAAGCATGAAGGTAATAGGATCTAGGTGGATATATAAAATCAAGAAGAATTCAGATGGTTCTATAAATAGGTACAATGCAAGGCTAGTGGCAAAAGGGTTTGATCAAACCCATGGAGTTGATTATGAAGAAACTTTTTCACCTATAGCTAAGATGCCAACAATTAGGGTTTTGGTAAGTGTTGGTGTCATAAACTTAGTTCTCATGAGGGAGAACTTCTTGAGAATGTTATAGGTTACCAAAAACTTGTTGGGAGTCTCAACTATGCAACCCTAACAAGAGTAGATATTTCTTATGGAGTAAGTACATTAACCAAGTTTATGCATACACCAAGAAAACCTCACTTTGAAGCTTGTAAGAGGATTCTAAATACCTAAAGGGTACCATAAATGAAGGGTTGTTTTACCCATTTACTTATGATTTGGACATAAAGATGTATTATGATGAAGATTGGGATGGCTCCAAGGATGATAGAAGGAGCACCTCAGGATACTTGTCCTTTGTAGGTTCAAAGCTAATATCATGGTCATCAAAGAAGCAAGCAACTTTGGCATTGGCATCTACGGAGGTGGAATATAGAGGCTTAGCAAATGCAACACAAGAGGCTATGTGGCTCAAACAACTCTACACAGATTTGGGGTTACATTCTTACACTCAGATAATTTTTGGAGACAACACTATTTCACTTCATTTGGCTACTAATCCTATCTATCATGCAAGAACTAAGCACATTGAAGTGCACTGTCATTATGTAAGAGAGAAATTGCTTAGCAGCAACATCCAATTGTCCTATTTATCAACTCACTTTCAAAGTGTAGATATGCTCATAAAGTCTTTGGATGGAACTAAGATGAATAGGTTTGAGATGATGATTGGCTTGCATGAAATCAAGGAGGAATAAAGAATGAGAATGTTAGGCTTTAGGGGGAGGTGTTGGTGCAAAGAGACCAAACCTACATACTTGGATAATTACCATGTATTCCATACAATCATATGTGATCACTCCATTGTAAAAGTAGCATTACCTTTTATCTTTGTAAAAGTGCTTATACACTCCAAACTCAACTATAAAAGTAGATAAAAAAGACTCCCGTGATGAGCCTGACTTGTAGATCATTTCTGAGAGGGATATCTTGTGATAAGTGAGCTACTTCCATAGCCACTTCACTGCCCTCACATTGTGCACTTGAACATTTCCAATGAGATTGTATTACTATGTGATTTAATGCATATACTTTGATCATATCTCTACCTCACTTCTTTGCTATGACTATCTTAGAACAGGGATCTTCTTAGGGCTTATTCTCAATGCATAGTTGATCATTTGAAGTGATTTAACGTGCTATAGAATCATCATACTATCTACTTCATAGCTACAAAGTTTCATTGTTATTTCTTCATTGAATTGTGAGATATCTTCATATCATTACTCTCTCGTCTCTAGTCTGAAGCACCCCGAAAATATCAGGCAAGTCTTGTAATTTGCTAAGCATCTTTCTTAGTGTGTAGTCCATCTTTTTTATTGAAATAACTCATGATTGGTAGCTATCTAAGTTAACTAGATACCACCAAAAGGAATTTTGCTATTTTTTAGCAGGTTGTGAGCACTTTTCATTCTACTAAACATGTGTAGAGACTAAAATAGCAAGTCCATGATCTTGTATCAACTTGCAACTCATCTATTTTGATCCATTGATTAGTGGATCATGTTTTAAAGCGCATAAGTGATTATGTGTGATCATTAGGAAGCTAAAGAGGCCCACTATAGTCTCCACCACTTGTTCTTGGCTGGTGTGAAGCAGGGTTTTGTAGGACCACTTCATCTCTAAAGACTATCCACCATCTCCTCCAACAGTTAAGGTGTGTCATGTTCTAAGATTAGAGGTTGGAATATCCTATATTTTACGTGTTATTGATTTAGTGGGCCTATCACACTTCCAACATGCTTAACTGCATGCAATGCTTGACACTTGGGAAATCCATAAAGGTGCTCATCTAGGAGACAGAAAATTGACTATCAGGCCAAGTTATGCATAAGTAAATCAAGCATTCAACAACCTGCTAATAGAGAACAACATCAAATGCCTCTCCAATAAACTCAACCATAAACATGTTTCCATGGGAGTGCTCATAGGTTTGCAATGTTCAAGTGCAAAAATGCTACAATAATATATCAATATATATCTTTTGTTTTATGAAAAGGTATCCCCCCATGAGCTTTCATAAATTGAATGCCCAAATAATGATGCAAATGCCCCAAAAATGATAGTACAAAAGATGCATGAAAATTAGCCTTAAATTCATTAAAAGTCTTCTCATGCGGACCTCTAAAAAACATATCATCAACATATACAACAATGATAGGAAGTACATAATCTACATGTGTAACATATAACGTGCTCTTAGTTGGACTATTCTCAAAACCATGTGCCCGCAAGTAGGCATTATCTTCTCATAACAAGCATGTTGTGCTTTCCTCAGACCATATAATGCCATTTTCAACCTGCGCACTTTGTTTTCATGCCCTTTCTACAAAAATCCATGGGGTTTAGATACATATACTTCTTCATGTAAATCACCATGGAAAAATGGATTTTTAATGTCCAAGTGATCTACATTCCAATTATGATGAGCTATAAAAGCGAAAACACTACTAATATTGGTCATTCCACACATGAGATTAAGAATCTCATTAAAAAATGTCCCTTGCTTGAGCATAGCCTTTGCCAATAAGCCTAACATTGTACGTATCAATTTTTCCATTAGGCTTATGTTTCAACCTATACATCCAGTTAGTGTTAATGGCCTTTTTGCATGGAATCGAATCACATAAGGACCGATTAACATTCTTTGCATGTTATTTGCTATCTCCACAACAACCATTCAGGCATGGTTTTTTCTTCTTCTATGTCACCCCTCTCATCAACAAGTGCATCATGTAACTCTACATTAGAAATGAAATGATATGCAATATCATTTGAAACCTCTAAAGGCTCAAAAATCGCCTCACTTTGACAACAGTTGATTGTGCACTTGTAAAAACAGATAACAAAGTGTCATACACATCTTTTGAGCTAACTGATGTCTCTTTGGTACATGAAAAGTAAGGGCTAATTTGCATCTTCCACATATACAACATCACGGCTAATAAGAATACATTTCCTATGTGGATGATACAGACAATAGCATTTGCGTTTAGAAATATACCCAAAAAAATTACATTCTATTGCTTTATCTCCGATTTCCATGTTGTTGAGGCACTAATCCATATGCTACACAGCCAAAAAACATAGATGATCAATATATCGCTTGTGACCATGCTGTGGTAAAGTGAAATTTTTGACCTAAACCTCTCCATTTCCATGAGAGACTTGTTCTTACTTTTAGCAACATCATTTTGTTGAGGTGTAGATGGCATTATCCACACTCAACCATAAATGCATTAAACTTAAAAGATGAATATGCCCCTCCCTTCTTGATCAGAACAAAGGGTGCCCATTTTACATGCTCACATATTTTGAGCTATAAGTAGGAGTTGTTCAAAGCATATAAACACTTTAGACTTTACCAATGGATAAACCCATCCATGCCTAGAAAATTCATCAATTAAAGTCATCAAGTATGGGTAATTCCCAAATGAAGGTGTTTGCATAGGATCACAAATATTACTACGAATAAGTTGAAATTTATATGCAAATCTAACACAACCATCTCTTGGAAAGGAAGAATGCTGCATTTTTTTCCAAAATACAGACTTTCAAGACATGTTTAGAAGGCTTTAGTCTGGGCACATAGAAAACCATTTCAGATTTCTACAAGGAAACCAACTATCGAAATTCAGAGGACCAAAGCATGCATGCCAAGGTAGCACTATTTAGAGAGATCTTTCAAAATCCCATGATAGGATCTTAACACATGTTGGAATTCTCTATGTAGGAGTAGACTCGAGTAAAGTGAAGAAATTGTCTTGCACGGTAATATGTTTGGTTGCACTACTATCAATGTACTTAACATCTAAGTCTAATACATACATACATACACTATGCATGCAAAGATGGGTCATAGTTGCAAATAGTAGTACAGTCCCATTCTTCATTCCAAAAAAGATTAGTAGACTCTGGTTTTGGTGTATAGGCATCTTCAACAACTACTCTAGCCTCTTTCTTATTTTCCTTCTTTGTAGCCATTCTATGATAACTCTTTATGACATGATCATTTGCCTTAAATCAATTGCAAAAATCTTTCTATTTTTCTCTTTTCTTGACATCTTCGTCTTCCTTCTTTGATTGTTTAACATTAGAAGTCTTTTTCTTACTAGTACTTGAACACCATTTACATTTGACCTTCTTAATAGCTAAGAAAGCATGATCTAAAACACTCATAATTGACCTTTTTTTGTCTAGGCTGATTTTCCTAGAACAAAACAGAGGCTAAATAATTAAATGTAAAGGCATTTGGATTGTCTTTCATCATCATGAAATTCATAGAAGCAAAACTTTGATATTTGGAAATTGTTATGAATAGTATTCAAAATTCTATATGGCAAGATTTCATCCAGAGTAATCAACTTCTCCTTCAAATATTTGATCTTTTAAAACAAAATGTCTATTGAATCTCCTTCATTCATATCCATAATCTCCAATGGTTTTAGAAGATAAGCAATATGAGCCTCATTTATTTCTTGATATAATGTTGTAAGAGTATCCTAAGCATCTTTTGATGTCTTGTAGGAGCAAATATGAGGCATATTGGCACATTTCACAAACAAAGCTAACTGTTAAACTAATGTTTAAACTGTTATCAGTTCTCGGTTCTTGGGATGGTTAGGGGTCTGTAAAACAGAGGCCCTATTTGTATTTTCCCAAATCTACAGATTCAATTATGTGCTACTACACCAACTTGACATGCTGATTTAGATTATTCTTCAACTACTTATCTGTTCTATGTATTACAACATGCTTCACCGCAATACACGCAAGGTCACTTAACTCAATACTTCACCAAAGACTTAACTGATTGCTGAACTAATTAACAGAGTGACAAAATACTCAGAGTATCAATAATTGTTGGTGCAGAGCAATCACCAATTGAATGTTTGGAAGATTAAAGAATGAAGGAAGATTCAATTCTTGAAGCTTGGAAGAAGGATACATTCAGAGGATATGAGGAATGTACACATATGTACATTAGTATAGTTATAGTTCACTTAGATCTTTGATTAGTCATAGACTTGTACAAATTTCTCTATAAATACCTTGAAAATGTCGAGGCGTGATATGAGAGCATATGAAAGAATAGATGAGTGAATATAGAAGTCAAGAAAGGAGAAGTTAGATGTCATGAGACATGTGAAATGTTAGTTGAGTTTTCCTCTCATCACTCAACTGTAATTTTCTGAGTAATCGAAGAAATATTGCGCCCGATGTTTCTGTGTCTGCTCTTTCTGTGTTAGATCATTTGTGAAATCCTTTTGAGGATATCTAAGTTCATAGTTAATGAGTCTATGACTTGAGTTTCAGAGTCTAATTGTAAACAGGCTAGGAGAATTGTGTGTAGGAACATTCATATGTAAAGAATGTTCACAGTCTTCTGAAATAGGTGCAGATTTCGAGTTCAATGCAATGAGTAGTGCTCAGTGCACAGTGTAAAGTTTTACACATATGATAGCTCAAAATCTAAGTTGAGAGATAAGCTATCTACAGCCAAAAGGATTTGATAAAACGGGTTCGACATTGTGAGAACTAAAGTTAAGAAGTTAGGGGTGCCAAAATCGACTTCTCAGAAGTGCAGATTTAGACATAGGTAACTTGTGAAGTTGATTTCTCAAGTTATACTAAACCTTTTGAAGAAATTTAACTTGGAGGATGTGCACAACTTTTAGGCAACACTCCATACAAAATTTCATAGAAAACTTTACAGGTTTGATAGGTCAATGCGAAGAAATTGTGCAGCAGACTTTCTGTGTTTTATCTTCTTCATAGAATTTTTCAACTTTTGATAATTTGGAGATTGAACCTCTAATTTGGTGAAGGTTTTGACTTACTCTTGGTATAGAGGTGCTCTAATCACAAGAGTAGGTTATTCTTTTGGAGATTAACACTCTCCATCAGTGGTATCAGAGCAGGAGACATCAAAATCAAGGAAAGGAGGATCTCGACTGCTGCAGATTCAAGAAATTCAACAATTGAAGAACTAAAAGGTGAAAGCTTGAAGGCAAAGTATGAGGAGGAGACCATACGACATCAAGAAAGAAAAAAGGAGTCTAATTCGAAGCAAAGGTACATATATCATTTATAAAGCTTGAAGATTTCAATACACAGGTAGAAGAAAGATGGGAGATTCTCTTCAGATAGAGAAATTGGATAGGGAAAACTATCCTGCATGGTCAATGAGGATGGAAGCTCATCTTATGAGCAAAGATTTAATAGCCTACATCACAGGAGAAGAAGAGAAGCCATAGTTCAGAGATCCTAGTGTTCCAACTAGGGAAGAGTTAGCAGATTTGAAAAATTGGATGAAGAAAGATGCTCAAGCTAGGAGCACTATCTATATGGCAGTCAATGATTATTTGTTACCTCATATTCGAGGTCTTGAAAGTGCAACTGATATTTGGAATGCTTTGGAGGAGCATTTTCAGAATACTACTAAGTCAAGGAAGGCATCCTTATGGGCAGAGTTTACCACCTTCAAGAAGAAGGCTTCTCAATCCATTTCAGACTATGTACAAGAATGAAAGATCTTGCAGATGCTTTAGGAGCTGTTGATGAAGACATTGAGGAGGATAAATTGGTAAGGAAAATCCTTACAGGTTTAAGAGGTGATGACAAATGGAAGCCATTCATTTTGTCTACAGAATTATCACTTGATCATTTCACTCCTGATTTAAATCAGTTGCTAGGTCATATGCTAACATTTGAGCAGGATGTTAAAGGAGATGGTGACAAGAGTGCAAGTCATGCAATGTACTCAAAGGACAAGAAGAAGAATAGCAAAGGAAAGCAACAAGCAAATGAAGATGAAGGAACAACTAGTCAAGCCAACTTCCTAAGAGGAAGAGGAGGTGGCAAAGGTAGAGGAAGAGGCAGGAACAACAAAGATGGAGGCAAAGCTTGCTGGATTTGTGGTAAGACAAATCACTTAGCTAATGATTGTTGGCACAATACTCAGAGTAATAATGGATATAGTCAAAACTATAATGCAAGAGGAAGAGGTGGCAGAAATCAAAGAGGTAATTTCAGAGGTAGAGGTAGTAGGAGTTACTTTGGAAGAAATGCAGGTAGAGGATTCCAAAGTCAACAATATAGCAATACCTACTACAATTATGCTTCAGATCAAAAGGAGGATTTAACATTGATAATGAATGCAACTTGTGAAAGGCAGAGTGAAGATCAAAGAGTCTTCTACATTGACTCAGGGTGTAGCAATCACCTAAGTGGTAATATAGCTTTGATGACTGATTTGGAGAATAAGGTTTTTAATCATGTTGTTCAAACAGGTGACAACACAAAGCACAATGTGAAGTCAATTGGATCAGTGAAGGCCAAGGATGGAAGCACCTTATTGAGTAAGGTCTTGTATGTTCCTACAATTCCTAAGAATTTGATAAGTGTAGGACAAATTGTGGAAAAAGGTTATGAAGTAAGGTTCACAAATGATGGAGTATATGTGGAAGACCCTAGTCAAGGGTATAAACAGATTGTTTCAGGGAAGAAAGAAGGAAGATTTGTTACATTGAAGATTCAAGGCAATATTGGTCATGCTATGTTCACATATGGAGGACATAAGATCTCTGAGTTAGATCTTTGGCACAAGAGGCTTGGACATTTCAATGAAAGAGGTATTAAAGACATGATTAACAATGGTTCAGTGCTTGGATTGCCTAATGTTGCAGGTCAACATATGACATACAAATGTGAGGCATGTCAATTAGGTAAAGCTCATAAGCATTCCTATTCCAAGCATGGTTTTATGTACTCAGAGAAGCTTGAATTGGTACAGACAGATGTGTGGGGACCATCAAAGGATTTCAGTATAAATGGATCAAGGTATTATGTGATTTATGTTGATGATGCTACTAGATGGATCACTATTTATGTGATCAAAGATAAGTCAGAAGTGTTTAATACATTTAAACACTATCATGCATATGCAGAAAGAATTACAGGTCATAAGATGAAGAGATTAAGGTCAGATGGAGGGGGAGAGTATTTCTCTAATGAATTTAGTGATTACTTGTGGAATGCAGGTATAAAAAGGGAAGTTACTTGCAGGTACTCTCCTCAACAAAATGGTGTAGCAGAAAGGAGAAATAGAACTCTTGTTGAGTTTGCAAGATCCATGATGAAGGAGAAAAATTGCCCTAATTATTTGTGGGCTGAGGCTGTAAATACAGCCACTTATTTGGTCAATAGGTTACCATGTAAAGCCTTGCAGGGTATGACACCATATGAGGCTTGGTGGGGAAAGAGACCTACCTTGGATCATTGCAGAGTATTTGGATGTGTGGCATATGCATATGTGCCATCACAATTAAGGCACAAATTGGAACCTAAAGCTGAAAAATATGTTTTCATTGGCTATGATGATAAGCAGATGGGTTATAGATTGTGGAGTCCATCTACAAAACAATTCATGGTTTCTAAAGATGTTACATTTGATGAGCAAAGTACTTGGTATGCAGGTACAATCAATATCAATACAGGTGATGAAGAAGAAGTGAGTCAAAAGAAAGGTAAGTCAAAGATTCAAATAATTGATGAAGAAGAGAATAATGAAGTGCAGGGTGAAGTTGAAGAAATGCCAAGATTTGATCCTGAGTGTGAAGAACCAGAAACCTCAAGGAGTGGAGAACTCAGAAGATCATCAAGAAATAGGTGGCACCCTACAAGGTATAGTTATGATACTTCTTTTTTGGCCACAAAAGATTATGCTTATATGATGAAAACAGATGAAGACCCTTCTACATATGAAGAGGCAAAAGGTAAGGAAAAATGGGAGAAAGCTATGCAGGAAGAATATGATGCACTATTGGAAAATCAAACTTGGGATTTGGTTCCTAAACCAAATAGTCAGAAAATTATTGGATGCAAGTGGGTTTACAAGACCAAGAGGTTTGCAGATGGAAGTGTGTCTAGGTACAAAGCTAGACTTGTTGTCAAAGGGTTTGCTTAGACATATGGTGTTGATTATGATGAGACTTATAGTCCTGTGGCAAAGATGACAACCATCAAGACACTTATAGCTATTGCTGCATGTAAAGGTTGGAAGTTATGTCAACTTGATGTGAAAAATGCTTTTTTGAATGGTTATATTTCACATGATGTATTCATGGAGCAACCTCAAGGGTTCAGAGATAAAAGGTATCCAGATCATGTGTGCAAGCTCAAGAGAGCTTTGTATGGCTTAAAGCAGGACCCAAGGGCATGGAATTATAGACTTGTAAAGTTCTTGAAAGAACTTGGATTTCAGGTGTCTAAAGCAGATAGTAGCTTGCTTGTTAAAGCAAGTGATAATGGTTTCATATACATGTGCATATATGTTGATGATATAATCCTTACAGGTACAGATGAAGAAGGAATACAAAGACTCAAGAAGCAAATGGAAAAGGAATTCAAAATAAGTGACTTGGGAGACTTGTCATACTTCTTGGGCATGGAGATTACATATACTCAACATGGAGTATTTGTGACTCAAGAAAGGTATTTGAAGAACTTGTTAATCAAGTTTAAAATGGATGATTGCAGGGTAGCACCTACACCAATGGAGGTGAATCACAAATTGAGTAAATTTGGAGGTGAAGAATTCAAGGACATGAGACAATATCAGAGTTTGGTTGGTAGTCTTATCTATGCTATTTTAACTAGACCTGATTTATCATATGCAGTAGGGGTTCTGTCTCAATTCATGCATTGCCCAAGGAAAGAACATTGGATTGTAGGACAAAGAGTGTTTAGGTACATTAAGGGTACACTCAATGAAGGTTTGTATTATGGGTTTACATCAGATACAAATATCAAAATTTATAGTGATGCAGATTGGGCAGGTAATCTAGATGATAGAAGGTCAACTTATGGATACATGTGTTATGTGGGAGATAAACTTATCTCATGGTGTTCCAAGAAGCAACATACAGTTGCTTTGTCTTCTACAGAAGCTAAATATAAAGGCATGGTTGAAGCTGCAAAGGAAGTGATTTGGCTCAAAACCTTGATGAAGAGTTTTGACATTGTGCATGAGATACCAATTATATATGGAGATAACATGAGTTCATTGTATTTAGCTGCTAATCCTGTTTTTCATGCCAGGACCAAACACATTGAGATTCAGTATCACTTTCTAAGAGAGAAAGTGATGGATAAGGAGATTGAAGTCATACATACTTCAACTAAAGATCAGATAGCTGATATGCTTACAAAGAGCTTGGATGGACCAAAGCTACAGAAGTTTAAAGACATGGCAGGCATAAAGAAGATAAGAGAAACCTCAATTGATGATTGAGGGGGAGCTGTTGGTGCAGACCAATCACCAATTGAATGTTTGGAAGATTAAAGAATGAAGGAAGATTCAATTCTTGAAGCTTGGAAGAAGGATACATTCAGAGCATATGAGGAATGTACACATATGTGCATTAGTATAGTTATAGTTCACTTAGATCTTTGATTAGTCATAGACTTGTACAAATTTCTCTATAAATACCTTGAAAATGTCGAGGCGTGATATGAGAGCATATGAAAGAATAGATGAGTGAATATAGAAGTCAAGAAAGGAGAAGTTAGATGTCATGAGACATGTGAAATGTTAGTTGAGTTTTCCTCTCATCACTCAACTGTAATTTTCTGAGTAATCGAAGAAATATTGCGCCCGATGCTTCTGTGTCTGCTCCGTCTGTGTTAGATCATTTGTGAAATCCTTTTGAGGATATCTAAGTTCATAGTTAATGAGTCTATGACTTGAGTTTCAGAGTCTAATTGTAAACAGGCTAGGAGAATTGTGTGTAGGAACATTCATATGTAAAGAATGTTCACAGTCTTCTGAAACAGGCGCAGATTTCGAGTTCAATGAAATGAGTAGTGCTCAGTGCACAGTGTAAATTTTTACACATATGATAGCTCAAAATCTAAGTTGAGAGATAAGCTATCTACAGCCAAAAGGATTTGATAAAACGGGTTCGACATTGTGAGAACTAAAGTTAAGAAGTTAGGGGTGTCAAAATCGACTTCTCAGAAGTGCAGATTTAGACATAGGTAACTTGTGAAGTTGATTTCTCAAGTTATACTAAACCTTTTGAAGAAATTTAACTTGGAGGAGGTGCGCAACTTCTAGGCGACACTCCATACAAAATTTCATAGAAAACTTTACAGGTTTGATAGGTCAATGAGAAGAAATTGTGCAGTAGACTTTCTGTGTTTTATCTTCTTCACAGAATTTTTCAACTTTTGATAATTTGGAGATTGAACCTCTAATTTGGTGAAGGTTTTTTGACTTACTCTTGGTATAGAGGTGCTCTAATCACAAGACTAGGTTATTCTTTTGGAGATTAACACTCTCCATCAATAATGCATGCTACGCTCCACTTCAGGCATTCGCCCAGACCACAGTCCGACGATGACATACCCTCTGTCTCACGCACGCTTCTTTTTATCAATAAAAAAGGTTACAATTGTTTGCACTATGCCCTTTCGATATGCATGTGACTTTTCAGGATTACATTACAAAAATTATGAATTCCATTCCGGCGGCTCACACTAGCACACACGGTGGACTCAAACCCAAAATGATAATACAAAATTCAGGATTCATCTATGATGCCCTATACATACATCGAAAAAAGTTTAAAGGTACAAGCGATTTTCTACTTCAAAGAATCTAACATATCTTTCAAACTTTGTGGCTCAACCAAGTGTGCATCAATTCTGACCGAACTGGCAGCGATCACTTGACTGATTAATGACTCAGCCTGAGTCTGCAGGAAGGCTTCTTGTAAGTAAAAATTGTTGACGAGAGCAACATCTCTATGCAACTTTATTTCTACAATTTCAGCATCTATCCTAGATAATCGTTCAGCCTAAATGCCTAACTGCTTTTCCCTGCATTCAAGTTCTTCATACTGAAACTGCATCGTCTTGTAGAAATCTTGTCATTCCTTCTTAATGGCTTCAATCTCCTTCTTTCATTGGATGTTCTGGCCAATCTCTTCTACCAATGCGCGACTTTTCTTGAATAATTCTTTAGAAATTGTCTTTAAGTCCATTGTCGTTTGCATAGCCAAATTTTCCATTTTCTTACCTTTCTGCTCCAACAGAGCCAGATCTGCACGTGTATTCTCAAGAAGGTGGGAGAACCCATCACAGACCACAGAAGGAGGAGGAAAACACCCTTCAAGCATAACTTGGAGGAGGATGCAACAACAATAGAGAAGGAAGTTACTAAAGTTAAAGACAAGGTAAAACATACTAGTGAGGAATGTTCTTTGCAGATTCAAGAAATCCCTGTAGGATGGATGTAGGACAAAGAGGAATACATTGAGATCTAGAACACTCCTGCTTATGCAACAATGCAGGAAAAGCTATTGGAAGAAAACATGGTTGGAGATGAGCATGTGGATACCATGATAGATAGAAACCCAATCAAAGAAGTACAATTAGGCACTCAAGAAAATAATCGTTCAGTTTTGGTGGCCACTTGGTTGTGGAGGCACCTAGAGCTGCTTGAAAAGGTAAAATCTTTCTTGACACACTATGCAGATGTTTTTGCATGGCATTATAAAGACTTAGAAGGAGTGCCTTCCAATTATGGAGAGCACAGAATCCCTCTTGCTGATGGAGCCAAACCAATAAGAGGAAAGAGTTATAGACTTAACCCAAAATATGTTGAAGTTGTTTATGTGGAAATATAGAAGATGGAGGATGTAGAAATCATCATTCCTATGGAACACTCCAAATGGCTTTCACCAATGGTTATAGTACCAAAGAAGAATACCAACAAAATCAGGATTTATGTTGACTTTAGAGCAATCTACAAGGTGAACATTCCAAATGGATTTCCCATGCCTTTTGCAGAGCACGTCATTGAAGAAGTGGCTGGACACACATTATATAGCTTTATGGACGGCTTTAGTGGCTATGACCAAATATCCGTCCACCCAAAGGATCGTGAAAAGGCTGCTTTTATCACACCTTGGGGCACATATGTGTATGTAGAAATGCCATTTGGGCTCGAAAATGCTCCAGCCACCTTTAACATGACTGTCAACCTCATTTTTGGACCCTTATTGCTAGAAACACTCAGAATCTTCATGGATGACTTTTCTTCATTTTCAGGATCTCACAAAGAGACCCCTTTTGATTGCTTGGACCATCACTTGAGACAGCTGTAGAATGTTTTTAAAAGATGTAGGGAGACTAAACTAAAGCTAAACCCAAATAAATATCATTTCCTTATGACAGAAGGAACCCTCATGGAACATGTGGTGTCTACTAAAGGTATGGCTCCAGATCCTGATAAAATTATTTCCATACTAAAGTTACCTAAACCCAAATCTCCTAAAGTGATTCAAAGCTTCTTGGGGCATACTCAGTACCACAAAAGATTTATCAAAATGTATGCAAAGATAGCCAGGTCACTGGCTAGACTTACAGGTAAAGAAGTGCCCTTTAAATGGGAAAGAGAAGAAGAGGATGCTTATCAGACATTAAGGTCCAAATTGGTGGCTGCATCAATTCTTATCACACCACATTGGTCAAAACCTTTTCATGTACATGTAGATGCCAGTGCATATGCAATGGGTGTAGTTTTGTTCTCAACACAGTGAAGAATACAAAATTGATAGACCTATTCAGTATGCTAATCGAATTTTGACTAAGGCTGAAAAAAATTATAGCACCATAGAAAGGGATGCTCTAGCAATGGTTTACATTGTACAGAAGTTTCATCATTATTTGCTAGGTGTGAAGTTTGTTATCATCACTGATCATCAATCACTCAAGTATTCAATATGAATATCATGTAATGGAATGTCAGAGGATGGGCTACAGAATAAAAAGTAAAAAAATGAAGGAATGTAGGAGGGCTAGCTGGTACGTGGTAGGCATGTCATCATTGCCAAAGAGATGGATGCGATAGGCGATTGTCTCCTCCCGAGACAACCTAGAGTAGAGGAAGGGCGGGCAGGATATGAAGTGATGTTGGAACAGATGCCAACAGTGATGACTGTAGGTGTAAGTGAACGGGCTAGAAAGTGGGGGAGTGCGAGAAGCACGGCATGAATGTCAACACCCTCGGGCTCGGATAGTAAGATGGGGGCTAGACACCAAAGACTAGCCTGATGAAGCCATCCCTCTAGGAGGAGATCAAGGAGCCAGATAGGTGGCATGGCTAGGTGGAGGCAAATGGATAAGGAAGAGGATGAATCCCAATGATCAACAATGGATGACGACAGTTGATGTGGGACAGTAGAAGTGGAATGGCTATATGAGCTATGCACGAGATGATCACTTGAACTAGTAGAGTGTGTCGGAGCGATGGGACCCACCTATTCCTTCATGTGCAGATTTAAGGACTTCCCTTGCTTCTTCTTCTTCCATGCACTTTCTAAACTTGTTATCTTTTCCCTATCTATATAATTTTCCCTCAATGAAGGTAAAAGGTCTACTTTTGATTAGAAGTCTCTTTCTTTGCACAACACTTGCCTTCTCTAGATACATTCCACTTTTAATAAAATTCTTGATGTCATCATACCAACCTTGAGCTTGTATAGCAAATAGATTAGCATCTGGAAAATCATCATTTACTCTAATTGCTTGATCCATCATGTTGATCCTGGATATCTAGTCTGCCATAACATTTTCTTTACCTAGTCTATGGAAGACATAAAAATCAAATTCCTGGAATAAAAGTAGCCACCTCCATATTTCTCCCAGTCGCTTGTGGCTTATTCAATGCAGAACCCGTTTTTTGCTTTAACATGATTGCTCTTATCCATATAGCTCACTTATGTTTCAGTCATTCCTTCTTCGTTCTCAATGATTCCATGATGCCCTCCATCACGGGATGCATTCATTCTCCATGTATTCCACACCAGTCTTAGCATGGCTCTTTCACCTTCCTGTTATAAAGTCCATTGCATCCAGCCCAATCGTTGCCTAGTCCCACCTCGCACATACAATTGTCCATTCCTCTCAACCGCATCCTCCACGAGCCTCCATATTGCCTACACCCCCTAGTTCCATTCCTCAAGAGTCCACTCCCATCGCAGCCTCCACTCCACCACCTACACGGCGGGCACAAGCCCGTTTGATGGATTCTTTTTCAATCAGTAGCTTAGACTCTCCTTCCCCTATACCTCCTCTACCTCTACAGCCACCCCTGTCGACCGGTACCCCTTAGCCTATTCCATCTCCAACCATTTCCATTGAGTCTGCCTCCAGCTCCCCTCATCGCCACACCCCTCCTACTTCTCCTACTTATCCCCAGCCTACCCTGACCCCCCCACTAGCCTCGACACCTCCTATCCCTGATAGCCTTGCTGACGATCCACCCTTCTTTGGTCTCCTTCGTGATGCGAGCCTTGTCACGAGTGATGGAGGCGATGTTGTGTGCCTCTTGTTGGGAAAGATGGATGGATGCTCCAAGAGACTGAGTAGGTACTGCTACTCCTGCTTTGTACCAGCCCTCTTTTGCTTCAGACTTGATAAGTAGACCTTCTTAGCTTTCCAATAACACCAAAAAATGGCCTATGTACTTTGGAAGTGATGTGTATAATGATTGAACCAAAACAGATAACTTTGAAGTTCACAAACTCAGGAAAACCTTCTATTTATGTCTTGACACCTGTCGAATGTTTTGCTCAGTGTGACTAGTACAGTAGAAATTAATAAAATTCCTTCTAGGGGTATTTAATTAGCTTAGTAAGCTACCATTTGCAAGTGTAATGATGTAAAAAAATAAACTATGCTAAGAGAAATCAATTTAGCAAGTTTAGCTATACCCTTGACTTTTTAGGACTGTAGTAGAAAATGACTAGAGTTCACCTCGATGCAGATTTCTCTGAAATGGCTGAATAGAATTGCTTCAAACTTTGACAGCATGTAGATGACTTTGAGCTGAATCCAAGAAGCTTTGAATCACTGAATTTGGTGAAGAATCGCCCGAGATATGCCCTTGACAAGTTGGCAGACTTTTGAGTAGACTAACAGAGATCTCAAAGATGAATGGTGTAAATGTATCTATTAATGAACACTTGTATACCATCCCATCGGCATGAACAACATTGCCTAATGATGTAGAGAGTTGTAGGCTATAGTATAGTCCTCACACACACTCAAAATCAGAAATGAGAAGCTCGGGAGTAATCTCACTATCCCCGCGACTTTTCATGTTCACTTTTATATGTAATGAGTGAGGATTTGAATTCAAATTCAAATTTTGGCTCCCTATGATCAAGCTCCTACATATTAGGATATATTCCTTCAATCAAATGAGCTACTTTTCCACGACTCATTTTGGTAGGTGATTACAAAAGATTCCAAGTCAATTTGACTTTTACAATGAGGTAAAGTGGTAATTAACCACTAGCATATGTTCCTATGCTTTTTCATGTATGTGTAGACTTCAATGCATCCTTTGAGCCAAATGTGTAGGCTTGCAATTTACACCAACAGCTCCCCCTCAAGCCAAACATTTTAGGTTAAGTCTTCATCTTCAATCTTCAAGTATATCCTGTAATCCAATCATGGATTTGAACCTGCAAAGTTTGGTTCCATCCAAAGCTTTAGTCAACAAATCTGCACATTGCATGTTGGTTGATACATAGGTAAGTTGAATTTCCTTGCTTATCAATTTCTCTCTCACATAATGATAAGGGACCTCTATGTGTTTGGTCCTAGCATGATAGATAGGATTAGTTGCAAGGTGAAGAGAACTTGTATTATCTCCAAAGATAATTGGTGACCTAGTAAACAAACCCAATTCTGTATACAAAAGCTTAATCCAAATTGCTTCTTGTGTGGCATTAGCCAGTCCTCTATACTATGCCTCTGTGGAAGACAAAGCAACAGTAAGTTGCTTCTTTGAAGACCATGAAATTGGTATGTCACCTGCAAAAGAGATAAATCCAGAAGTGCTCCTCCTATCATCCTTGCATCTTGCCCAATCCGCATCTGAATAAATTTTGATATCAATATCTGAAGTGTAAGGGAAATACAAACCATGGTTCTATGTACCCTTAAGATACTTCAAGATTCTCTTGGCAGCCTCTAAGTGAGGTATCCTTGGCTTGTGCATAAATTGACTTAGCACACTTACTCCATATGCAATATCAATTCTTGTAAGATTGGCATAGTTCAAGCTACCCACCATACTTTGATAACCTGTAATGTCTTTGACTTCATCACCTTCATGGGCACTTAGCTTTAGGTTTACCTCCATTGGAGTGCTTGCTACTTTAGCATCCTGCAAGTGAAACTTCTTCAACATATCCTGTATATACTTTTTCTGAGTACTGTATATCCCTGAATTAGTGTAAACTAATTCAAGCCCTAGAAAATACTTCAATAAACCAAGATCATTGACCTTGAACTCCTTCATCATCTGGCTTTTGATATCCTTGATTCCATTGACATCATTACCTGTAATGATGATGTCATCAACATAAACACAGAGATATATTACCTCTGAATTACTTCTCTTAATGAATAGAGAAGTGTCAGCCTTGCTCATGACAAAACCTTGGTCTTGGAGGTATGTAGTTAACTTGTAATTCTATGCCCTAGGTGCCTGCTTGAATCCATATAAAGCCTTTTTTAATTTGCAAACATAAGTTACCTTCTTAGGGTCCTCATAGCCAAGAGGTTGTGACATATAAACTTCTTCTGAAATCCATCCATTCAAGAAAGCATTCTTGACATCCAATTGGTACATGTTCCAATTCTTTGATGCAGCCACACTTACCAACACTCTGATTGTTGGCATCTTGGCAACAGGAGAAAAGTCTCTTCATAGTCAATGCCTTGGGTTTGTGAAAAACCCTTGGCTACCAATCTGGCTTTGTACCTATTAATTGTTCCATCAGAATTTCTTTTCAACTTATAGATCCATCTGGATCCTATTACCTTCATGGAGTCCTTCTTAGGTACTAACTCCCATGTGTCACTCTCCTTGAGTGCTCCAATCTCCTCATCCATAGCTTCTTTCCATTCTGATTTGGTTATTGCTTCTTCATATGATCCTGGTTCTTCATTTGACAAATCTTTGGCAAGATAAACTGAATGTTTAGTAACAAGAAATGTATCATACCCGTATCTGATAGGTTTTTTGCTTTCTCTTTGAGATCTTGTGATTGATTGAGTTGAAGATTCAGGTATGTCTTCAAGTTTCTTCATCTTCATTTTGCCCTTGGACTTCCATGCCTTGAATTCTAGGTTGATAGTGTCTTCATCATCTGAACTTGAGTCTTCATTCTGAGTAGGTTCCTCCTTTGCAAGTTTTGGAAATTCCTCTTCCAAATCATAGGGTAGTTTAACCTTCTTGCATTCATTCTCATACCAAGAATCATTTTCATCAAAGATCACATCTCTGCTTACCATAAATCCCTTATTGGTAGGATTATAAAACCTGTAACCTTTTTTATTTAAATCATACCCAATAAAAATGCATTTTTCAGCCTTTGGGTCTAGCTTACCTCTTATCTAAGAAGGAATGTGCACATATGCTACACATCCAAATATTTTGCAGTGATCTAATGATGGTCTCTTACCATGCCATGCTTCATAGGGTGTCATACCATCAAGTGACTTACATGGTAACCTGTTTATGAGGTAAGTGGCATTAGAAACACTCTCTGCCCATAGATAGTTAGGTAACTTCTTCTCATTAAGCATAGATCTAGCTGTCTCAACAATTAATCTATTTCTTCTCTCAGCTACCCCATTCTATTCAGGAGAATACCTTGTGGTTATCTCTCTTTTGATGCCTTTGTCCTGCAAGAAGTCCTCAAATTCATTGGAGAAGTACTCACCTCCTCCATCTGACCTTAGCCTCTTCAAATTCCTTCCCGTCTGATTTTCAACTAATGCAAGATATTTCTTAAAACAATTAAATACCTCATCCTTGTGCTTCATGAAGTATAATACAGTCCATCTGCTATAATCATCAACGAAAGACACATAGTACCTTGAACCTGAGATTGAGGGGTCTTTGCTTGGTCCCCATACATCTGTGTGTACAAGCTCTAGGTAGTCTTCATGCTTGCTAACTGATCTGCAACATCTTTGATCTTGGTCACGAATTCTGAAACAACTTGCTTAGGCTGCTTTCTTAGTGTTGTGAATTCAATCCATAACTTATTTTTCCTAGCCCTTGTATTGGAGGAAAAATATGATGACAAGGTTTCCCAAGTTTCTTGGGATATCTTACAATTTCTGATATGTGGCAAAAGAAAGTTAGAGATAGAGTTGAGTAAATAAGACCTTGCCAATGCATCCTTAGCACACCATGTGTTGAGTTTTTCTTGTTCTTCCTTGGTTGGCAATCCTCTTGCTTTGAATGAGGGCAATTCCTCATCTCCTGAGATGTATCCATAGAGACTCCTTCCTTGTAAGTAGGTCTTCATCCTTAGAGACCATGCTTGGTAGTTTTTCCTGTCCACTTTGTCAATAAATGAAGGAAAACCATCTCCCATTTTACCTTAGTTTGCTCTGATACCACTGTTGGGAGAGATGGATGGATGCTCCAAGAGACTGAGTAGGTACTGTTACTCCTGCTTTGTACCAGCCCTCTTTTGCTTCAGACTTGATACCTAGACCTTCTTAGATTTCCAATAACACCAAAAAATGGCCTATGTACTTTGGAAGTGATGTGTGTAATGATTGAACCAAAACAGATAACTTTGAAGTTCACAAACTCAGGAAAACCTTCTATTTATGTCTTAATACCTGCTGAATGTTTTGCTCAGTGTGAGCAATACAGTAGAAATTGATAAAATTCCTTCTAGGGGTATTTAATTAGCTTAGTAAGCTACCATTTGCAAGTGGAATGATGTAAAAAAATAAACTATGCTAAGAGAAATCAATTTAGCAAGTTTAGCTATACCCTAGACTTTTTAGGACTGTAGCAGAAAATGACCAGAGTTCACGTCGACGCAGATTTCTCTGAAATGGCTGAATAGAATTGCTTCAAACTTTGATAGCATGTAGATGACGTTGAGCTCAATTCAACAAGCTTTGAATCACGGAATTTGGTGAAGAATTGACCGAGATATGCCCTTGACAAGTTGACAGACTTTTGAGTAGACTAACAAAGAACTCAGAGATGAATGATGTAAATGTATCTATTAATGAACACTTGTATACAATCCCATTGGCATGAACAACATTGCATAATGGTGTAGAGAGGTTTAGGTTATAGTATAGTCCTCACACACACTCAAAATCAGAAATGAGAAGCTCGGGAGTGATCTCACTATCCCTGCGACTTTTCATGTTCACTTTTATATGTAATGAGTGAGGATTTGAATTCAAATTCAAATTTTGGCTCGCTATGATCAAGCTCCTACATATTAGGATATATTCCTTCAATCAAATGAGCTACTTTTCCACGACTCATTTTGGTAGGTGATTACAAAAGATTCCAAGTCAATTTGACTTTTACAATGAGGTAAAGTGGTAATTAACCACTAGCATATGTTCCTATGCTTCTTCATGTATGTGTAGACTTCAATGCATCCTTTGAGCCAAATGTGTAGGCTTGCAATTTACACCAACACCTCTCCCTTGACTCGGTCTCTACGACAGCTACACTACACGAGCGATATGCTTCGACGATTGAGAGCATCTGTGCGTCGATCGCCATCCAGTGGCATGTTGTTCACACTTTGTTACGTGCAGTGTAGCAGGAGTGTGATCGCTTACGGGAGGACAACGATTCCATGTCTCATGCACTTTTTGAGCTTTGTGAACACGCTTCATTAGGTATTTGCGGTAGCCCAGCTTGTTGTCTTGTTCGGCACGAGCAGGACCATCTTTGTCGTTGATGATGTCTCAATCATTTCACCAATTCCTACTGAGCACCCCTCCAGCGGGCCCATGAGGCACCTCCAGATGCATCTTCACCACCCCCTCTTACCTTCCACTACAACGCTAGTCGTCCTCCACTCACTTCATGCATAGGTTGTTAGTTCTTTTGGTATTGTGGGTTTTTGTATATTTTGTATATTTCTCTATGTAGTTCTTTTGGATATGAGGGTGGCATTTTGTTATGAGCATCTTTTGTTGCTCTAGTTTAGCCTTCTTGTGCTATTTCTATGTTTTTTATGAGATATTTTGATTTGTGAAAGCGTTCTTATGGAATATATTTTCTTTTTTTTCTGAGTTCTTTTGTATGCCTATAGTACATCCCCTTTCCCAGTTTTTTCTTTCCTCTCACTCTTTGCACCTTCCTTCCCCCTCTAACTCCTTTCCCCCCACAAAACTACACCTCCATTTTTGTTTGAGTAATTTCCTTCACCTATGAAAACTCCCCTTTCCCTAGTCTTTCATTCACTACCCCCTACTTCCCTTCCCTCAACCCCAATACAATTTCCATTCCCTGCTCCTACTTTGTACACACTCCACAGGGCCTCCCCCACCTAACTTCTCCCCTCTCCCTTTTGGATTTCAACTCCATACCCTTTCCCATTAGAATACTTTCTCCCTAAGCTATGTTCTTCACTAGTGTTTGTTCTTCTTTACTGCTCTTGGTGGATTTGATAGCTGCTCAAGTGTTCTATTGAAGCTTTTGTTACAAAGGTATTATGGTGTCATCTCTGCTCAAAGTTTTGGTTGTAGCTCTCTAGGACGGAGAGCCCATTAGGTGGTGGGCAACTATTGAGCCCATAAAAGTCACATTGGTCAAAGTCAATCATAGTCAAAGTCAAAGGGTCAAAGTCAAAGTGATCAAAGTGAACATGTTCAAGGTCAAAGTCAATATGGGTGAAGTCAAAGCATTCAAAGTTCGAGTGTCAAGGTGCACAGGTAGTGCAGAATTAATTGTTCACAAAGGGTATAATTACAAAAAGTTGGTTGTAGCTTGTAGAGTGTATTTCTATAATTTCTCTAAGGTTCAAAGTGTTTTTAAAGTGTTTTACAAGGTTCAAATGAACCCTCTCTTAGGTGCACATTTGACGAATTAAAAGGCAAAATGTGAAGGTATGTGAAGCGGCAGCGTATGGAGAAGTGAAAGTATGGCCCCCCAACTAAAATTTTTCTTAGTCTAAAGTCACTACATGACAAAACATGGACTCGTTGGCTATCCACTTTTGAGACAATCTTGGGACATCAAAGTGAGCACCAAGATACTTTAGCAGTTAGGAGCATACGTGAACCATCACTCAAGTCAAGGCAAGGCATTATTCTTTGAAGACTAAGCAAGAGAAGGTGAAGCAAGGAATATCAAGAGTTCCAAAGTCCCATTGAAGGTGCACATTGACAGAAGGTGTCCATCCCTCCCCTTATTAGGAGCTTGGTGCAAGGTGTGCACAAGGGTAAGCTTGGAGAAGGTGGAGGTCTGGTGTAGAGGTCGGCGGCAGATTCTAAGTACTTTGTAGTCTTATTTCATGAGCATTATTTAGTGTTTGGCATATTGCACAGAGCATTTGGCTTATGTAGAACCTTGTATCCTTCTCTTCCTAATTCATCAGATGCTTTTAGTGTCATTAATTCTCTTATTCTCACTCTCCATTCTCCTAGAAACACTCAAATCCCTTTCTGCACAAGAATCCCCCAACAATCATCATGTAATGAGTTGAATGATGAACTATTTTAGTTTGCATTGTGAAGTTATGCCTGCAACTGGAAGGTTACACTTGTCTGATAACTTTACTCGTCGAGACGTATTTCAAGTTTATAAAGAAGAAATGGAAAATAAAAATGAGAAGTATGTCCTGTATTGACATTTTAATCGATTATGGAAAGAAGAGTTTAACAATGTGAGTACTCCTCATAAAGTTACAATGGGTGAATGCTCAGTTTGTGTCACTTTGAAAAACATGGCAAAGGGGTCCACAACACCACAAGAAAAAGATAACTTTAAAAGCCTTCAAAAGAACCATCCTGAGAGTCAAGATTTAAAAAGAAAGAAAGCAATTCATCAGGGAAGTAAAGCACTTAGAAATCTAGAGCATTATATGCGCTTGTTGATTGATGGTATGGATCAAAAGAAAACATGTCTACCCCGTTTTGCTCGCATACCTAAGGACATTGGATATGATGTCCTTGTGCAAATGCATTTGATTGGTGCTTTGGTATACAGTGGAATTGTAAAGTCGAAGGTTTTCTTCACATATCCCAATGTGCATAATGTTCCAAACCTTACGGTTACAAGGATTCATAACATTTTGCAATCATGAGAGGGCCTTTTGCCACCAAATCTTTGTTTGCAGCTTGATAACACTGTAAGAGAGAATAGAAATTCTATACTCTTTGGATATTTATGTGTGCTTGTTGATACAGAAGTGTTTCAGAAGGTTTAGGTAAATTTCCTTTTGTTTGGGCACACTCATGATCACATTGATCAAATGTTCAGTAACTTCTCTAAGAGGTTGGCATTCCATAATACTTTTACTCTTCCAATATTATCTGTGTTGATTTCTAAAGCATACACTCCAAAGCCTGAAGTTCAACACCTTACACAGATTTATGACTTTAAGCAGTTTTTCTTAGCATTTAGCCATAAAAATACTAAGGTTTTGGCTCCATTGCACAACATTAGTTTCAACCACATATTCTTGATGAGGAAGCTTAATGACATTACTCTTTTATTCGCAAAGCAATATTCATGTTCTCCAGGGTGGGAGCCTAAAGATGGATGTAGATTTTTATTGCATGTGCCTAATTTGTTTATGGATGGTGGAGAACAAACACCATGTGAAGATAAAGGCAATATGGTAAGATGTGGAAATGTGGTTAAGCAAAGTAAAAGATGGATGCATGTACTTATGATTGAGCATGCAAAAAAAATATGGTGGAGAACAAGATGTATCTTGATAGGATGAGTTTTTAACCATCAAGAAGAGATTATAAAGAGTAACATTGTAGGGCATTGGTCAGTTGATATTCCATTCACATGGGATTTTAGCATACAAAGATCAGTGAACGTAGACCAAGCATGTAATGCGGATACACTTCAAAGCTTTATGCATCCACTAGAAAGGAATATTTATGTACGACCAAGGATGAGGAAACATGCTGAAGCACGATGGTAAGGAAATTTGAAAGAAATAAATGTTGGATCACTTATTGCAGTCCTTACTAATGGTGATGAGGCTACTAGACCATTTTGGGTAGCAAAACTGTTAGAGGTCATTAAAGATATTGATCAAAGAACAATAGGGGCTTTAATAGTCTAGTGGTATTATACAAAAAGTAGTAATGCACTCACTAATAAGTATCACTTAGAAATGCTATGTGACATTGCAAACGAATAGGCTCAAAAAAGGAAAAGAATATTCGAAGTACATCAACCCTTAAAATGGATGATGTAGATATTCTTGTTTATGATTTTTCCTTGACAAAAACAGGGTAGTTGAGGAAAGCAAGGATCAATATGGTAAAGCAAAATCTTCTATATGTATGTGGAACATCTAATCATAGGGAAACAAGAAAATCTATGCATGATCCTATAGAATTCAATACGTACTTGGACGAGGATAGAGCTCTTGTTGATATAGAAAAAGAAGAAGAAGAAGAGAGCTCCCAATAGTCTCATACTGAATCAAATGCATCCGATGATGGGGGTGTATACATAGATCAAGACATTTATGAATTAATTTGAAAATCTATGACATTTTTGTTTTACAACTGCTCGAAAGCACTTCGCATAAAGAAACCATGTTCTATTGCATTTTTTAATCAGTGTTGAAGATCCTCTATCAAGACATGTTTAATCTTTATTTTTTACATAAGGTTTTTTATCACTTTTATATTTCTCATATAGATTCAGAAGATATCAATGTTAAATAGGTCCAAATTCTAGGAACATTTTGACCTCCTAAATTCTCAAAAAATGACAAATAATTGTCACAAAATTGCATGTTTTCACTTGATTTTTCAAATGTATGTATACTCGGTTAAAGGGTTTTCAAACATAAGATGTAGTTTTCTTGATTTTGATGAGGGATTTCTCTTCTTATGACATAGTTCTCGTTTATTAGGACTCACTGTTATTTTAAGACTTAGATTTTGAACTTTCTTCAACATTATTTCATCATGATTTGTACTTCTCAAGTTCTCACTATCATCTTTCTGCATTCTGCAATGTAATGCCTAGGTTTCTTGGAAGAGTGGCGTTTCCTTTTATTTGAGGTTGATGTAGTAGAAGTTAACTTCTCTTTAGGAGTTGCAGAACTATTGAATTGGATGTAGTGGAAGAAGTAATTGAAGACTTTGAAGTACAAGCCTTACTTTCCTCCTTATTTTGGTGGCTTTTCTTCTCCTTCTTTGTTGTCTCCCTTTTCTTCTTTCATTTAGATGATAATACCATAACTTCATTATTGTCTTCCATATTCTTTTGCTTTTCACCTTGAATTAATAGGAACTTCAACTCATCAAGTAATATTTCTCTATCTCTTGTAGAGAGAGAAAGAGAAGTAACAAATGATCTATAAGTAGATGGAAATGAATTTATGAGAGTATTCACCATATCATCATCATGAATTGTGACTCCATGATTAATTAACTAATCTCTTAAGTCTTTGAAATTCAAAATATATGATTGAACTGATTCACGAACTTTGTTCCTTGTGTTGGATAATTGTCTAAGGTGAGCTTTTGAAGGAGGGTTCCTACTCTAATAGAGATTCTCTATTTCCAACCAAGACTAACAAGAGGTTCTGCATGACCTGATTTGTGAAATAATATGCCTTTTGACTCCTATAGCTATAAATGAGAGTGCTTGGGAATCTTTTTATACTATGCATGAATGTGCTCATTTGAGAGAGAGGAAACAGAATATCAAGCTGACTTATGTATAATTAAATCAAACATCCAATAGCCTATTGATAGAGAAAGACATCAAATGCATCTTGAATGTCATGAAGAGTCAATTGTAAAGATATTTCCATGGGAATGGCAATAGGTCTCAATCCTTAAGGCTAAAACACTACAATAATGTGTGAATATATTTTCTTTGGCACAAAGCTATTCCCACTACTTGAATAAACTAAATGCCCAAAAATGATGGAAATGCCACAAATCTGACATCTCAAGAGAGCATACAAATCATCTCTAAATTGAAATCAGCCCTAAATTTAAATCAGCCCTAAATTTAGCAATATGCTTCTCATGTTGGAAAACAATGTCACATCAGTCTAGAATCCATTTAGGGCAAAAAACCTAATTTTGGTACTTAGTCATTTTTGGCACAAAAATGGGTAAATTTTTATGAGCCTATCTTGTAGAGCTTGAAGAGAGCTTTCCAATGATATATGACATGCACTCATCAGAGATCAAATTTGGGAGAAACCTCATATGATAGCTCTCAGCATAAGGATCATAAAAATGTTGTCAGATCATTCATCAGGTTGTTAGAAGTTTGAAAAAGCAGGTCAAGACATTATTTTTAAAGTTAGCTAAAAGCAACTTTAAAAATAAAGCAAACTCACTTAAAAATAAAGCAAAAGCAATTTAAAAAGCGATGAGATTAAAATAAAGCGCTTTTTAGTGAGTTTTTTGCATGAGACACTCAAGGCCATATAAAGAAGTGTTTGTGTCACTTCTAGGACATCACACGCAACGCCAGCTTTGGTCCCTCAGTAGAGGTGGTGCTCTAGCACACGTGGGGCAGCCATGGTGTACTCTAGGAGCATGTTGAGGAGCAGCTATGGAGTTCTTCTTGGAGAAGAGTGTGCTCACACTCTTGCTTATGGAGAGGACTTGCCCATCAGCAGCTTGGTGGTGTGGGTGAGCCATCTACATAATGTATTTAAAGATTGTCTTCTACATGAAGATTTCGGTGTACTTCAAAGGCATTGGATGGAGGTTAACATAAGATTTGCATCTTATGTTAAGAATTGAGGTACATATTCTCTTCATGCGCACAGTACTACTTGGAGTTTATGGAGGCAATGGCATCCATATTAGGAGGAGTCCTATTCGGCATAGGTAGAAGAGAATCATTACATGTATGCTTTATGCATATTTGGATGAGGTGTTCAAGAAGGTATGTTCATATGAGTTTGAGGATTTCTGGCAGCAAATTTGTTGGCATTCTTTGCTACTTTTGTAAGTACGTGATCTTTCACACACGTATCTGATTTAGGGTCTTCCATAACCTAAGTTTAGATGAGGGTTTGCTGATTATCAGTTTCACACTCATCCTTCCTCTTTTTGCCACTCATATTCACTCTTCTACAACCTATTAGGTCACATATCTCATATATATTTAGTTTTCTATTTATACATCTGAATATGTTTGTTATATTTGTACATTCAATCATCCATCTATTTCTATTCACATAGAGTGTTTTAGATATTGACTCCCACATTGTAAATTGATATTTGTATATATGATAGTGTGAGTAAGCACTGGCTTACGTAACACTTTACACATGTCTAAATCTCTCTCTATCTTTGTCTCATCATTTGTATGATTAAGTGTTGTATGTTCATGTTTTGTCAATATTGGAAGATTTCTGGAATTTATGTTATAGATTGTGGACCTATGGAACTTGGACCTATGATATTAGTTATGGGCCTGCTAAATTTCCAACATTTGGTATCAGAGCATTCAGGCTCTCAAATCCCCAAGTTCCCAGATATCCAAGTTTACAACATATGATTTAAGAGAATCTTCTAACATTTGACATTTGACATACACACAACCTAGATGAGTATAGATTTGAGAATTAGAGAATTCAATCACATGTTTATTTATTAGTGTGGAGTATGAAGTTGATGATCTTTTGGCAGCACAATACTTTTGGAAGAGTAAAGATACTTTACAGAAGTATTGTTTGAAGACCCAAACTTGATGAAGAGAAGGCTATTTCAAATTCAAAGAAAAAGAATGGTTTGGAGAAGATGAGGAACCAGATCAACATCAAATCACAGGTATTAGTTTCTTCTATCAAATTATCATTTGCACGTCATATCTTAGAAGAGTAGTTATTAAGATATTTGAAGGATTCAAGGAGTGCTTTTATACACTTTCATTATTTGAAAGTTAAAGGCTACATCAAAACATGTCTCTAGAGGTTTTTCTAGAGAGTTTTGAGAGATCTCTTTCATGGCAAGAAAGTTCATCGAAGAAGACAAATGTGGAGAGCATCAGTTTTGTTCTTAGCCAATCTTGTGTTGTAAGTTGGTTGGAAGTTTTTCTCACATTTTGTATCTAGAGAGGTAAATCTAGAAAGGTAATTCATCATTCAGACAAAAGGTTGGTGAATTCACATTTGAAGCAGAGTTTTGATTCAGAGATATGAGGAGATGATAAAACATGATTCTATTTACACTTCCATTTGTATACCATGTATGGTTTGTCTCTTACTCTTAGCATTAAGGAAGAGAAAGATTTCATTTGAAGAAGTTAAGAGTGCTTGCTACTTCAAGATGAAGAGAACAAACGATATGGAAGAGAAGTTTGAAGATGTTGACATCATCACGTGGAAAAAAGATGCAAAAGAAGAAAGTCCAATATTTCCAAAAGAAAAGTAAGACTTCCCTTTCTCATATATTTTCCATATACTTTTCCTATTTTATCCTCTACATCCAAAGACAAGTCTACAAGAACATCTTGTGTGAAGAAGATAGTTTAAAAAAGAAGAAATTTCTTGTTTTGCATTATACTTGGTCATGATTTAGTAGATTTAACAAAGAATTGCATTGAGAGAAAGAAAAGAAGTAGATTTTGAAGACAACTTGTATATTTTGACTCATATGTATGAGTTATATATAAGTTGAAGATTTTGAGCAGGTAGCTATATATTCCCTCAAAGAATTCTTGGAGTGTCAATACAAAGCTACTTGGTATATGACAAGTTGTAGAGAAGTATATTTCTTCTTTATCTAACTCTTAAGGTAAAAGAGTATTTTTAGAAGATGTTGGAGACTTGGAGAGAGGTTTTATGTTTGGAAAGGTTACCTCACATTTAGTATTTTAAAAAAAAATAAGAAAATTCAGATTTTTGGATATACCAATCAATTGAAAAATCTACTTTCTATGTTTGTCTTGATTTTTGATACATGCTTGTATTCAAAAAGGTGTTCCAGTTCAGATCCTATCACTTGATTGAGAAGTGGAGCTAACCAAAAGAAAATCAAGCAGATATTTTCACATTTCACCTGGGAAGAATATGAAAAGATGAAGTATCAACTTGTAGCTATTTCAGAGAGGTATGTTTCAAAGGTGCACACATATATGTTTATACCAGAATCTGAAGGAAAGAGGTATGAAAGACTTATATATAGAACAAGGATGAAGACAAGATGACATCATAGATATGAAATTTTGGTGAGACTCATGACTTGAGTTGAATTGAGTATAGTTAGAATGAACCACCTTGTGTTCATAATACATTAAGTTGTGAGTTGTTAGTCACAAGTCCCAGGATTTCGTTTCTGATTATGTTAAGTGTATTTATATGACACAACAGAAGTACGTTGAGAAACCTTTTATAAGGTAAATGCAAATATGTGGATCCTTGTGTATGTTTACAGGTTTGAGAAGACAGGAGATAGCAGATTTAGAGTTAGTTCATGCTATATATGTTGTCAAGCAGTGATTGCTTGATGTATGCTTACACTATTGGATATCGAGTTTGCATATTTTCTCAAGTCAATTCGGGAGTACAAGTTTGAAGCTTATGACAGTTTGCAGATGAATGAAGTTGTATATCCAGTTCAGTTTGTACCAATATTGTTGAGAGTGATGGATGGATGCACTCAGGAAATCAGTTGGTGCTGCAAAACCTGCTTCACACCTGCCCTCTTTTCTCTTCAGAAATGCTTAGTACACTAGCTTAGCTTCCAAATGACATAAAGAAACAATACATGTACTTTGGAAATGGTTTGGGTAATGATCAAACCAAAACAGATAAGTTGGTCCTTCAAAAATCAACCAAAACCTTCTATTCTTGTAATGATACCTGCTCAGACTTTTACTCAGTGTGTCCAGCACACTTAAAATTGGCACAATTCCTTTTGGGAGTATCAATATACCTTAGTAAGCTACCAATCACATGTGGAATCACTTCAATTGATAAACTATGCACTGAGAAATAAGTTTAGCAAAATTATAATCACCCCCGACTTTTCAGGAACTCTGCAGACAAATACCAGTGTGCACCTCGACTCGATTTTCTCCCAATTGGCTGAATGAAATCCTTTGAAATTTTGTAGGCTTGTAGTAGACTTTGAGCTGGTTCCAATGAGCTATAGAACACTTGATTTGGTTCAGTAGATCCAGAGCAATGCTTCTTTGAAGTTGACAGACTTGAAGTAGGATACTCAGAAAAACCAGAGATGGTAAAATGTATACTTCTATTGATAAATGTGTTTGTACAATCTCATTAGCTTGCCAAGCACAGCTAAATGAGGTAGTGTGATGTTGGGTATAGAGTAGCCCTCACACACAATGAGTTACAATGAAATTTTGCCTCGGGGAGTGAGCAAGAATGGCAGAACTAACCGCGACTTTTTGATTGTATCTTTTATAGAAGTTTTGAGATCATTTGAATTTGAAATTCAAATTTAGGTTCCCTTGAATCTCTCCTCTAAAAGTAGGGAGATATTCTCTCCATCTCAACATCCAAATTTCCACGACTAATGAAGTAGGTGGATGACTTTAAGTGGTTACAAACAAATGATAAGTCACTTAGACTTTTACAAGGGGTAAAGAAGTAAGAACATATAAGCATATGTTCACATGAACCTTGCTTTGAGTGAAGCTTTGATAAACCTTTATCCATGCTAGTCTTTAATGAGTCTAAGGGTTCAAGCCAATGTGTGTAGGCTTGTTTGCACCAACAGCTCCCCCTCAAGCCAAACACTTTGGCTTAAGTCTTCTTCTTCATTCTTCAATTACTTCCTGCAATCCAATCATAGATTTGAATCTGCATAACTTGGTTCCATCCAATGCTTTTGTAAGTAAGTCTGCACATTGCATATTAGTAGAAACATAGATTAATTGTATATCTTTACTTAGCAATTTCTCTCTCACATAGTGGTAATGAACCTCTATGTGTTTAGTTCTGGCATGATAAATTGGGTTTGTTGCAAGATGAAGAGAGCTAGTGTTGTCTCCAAAGATAATAGGTGGTCTTGTATGTAGACCTAACTCTGTGTAAAGAAGCTTCAACCAGATAGCTTCTTGAGTAGCATTTGCAAGCCCTCTATACTCTGCTTCAGTGGATGATAATGCCACTGTAGGTTGCTTCTTAGCTGACCAAGAGATAGGCTTATCTCCTGCAAAACAAATGTACCCTGAGGTGCTCCTCCTACCATCCTTGCATCCTGCCCAATCTGCATCTGAGTAAACCTTAATGTCAATATCTGATGTATAAGGAAAGTACAAAACCATGACTTTGAGTTCCCTTGAGGTACTTCAAGATCTTCTTGGCTGCCTCTAGATGAGGTACTCTAGGTTTGTGCATGAATTGACTAAGCACACTTACACCATAAGCTATGTCAATTCTTGTCAAGGTAGCATAGTTCAAACTACCCACCATACTTTGGTATCCTGTAATGTCTTTGATTTCTTCTCCTTCATGAGCACTTAGCTTTTGGTTAACCTCCATTGGAGTAGTAGATACCTTAGCATCCTGCAAACCAAACTTCTTGACCATATCCTGTACATACTTCTTTTGAGTGATGTAGATACCTGAGTTTGTGTAGATCAATTCAAGACCTAGAAAATATTTTAGTAATCCAAGATCACTAATCTTAAATTCTTTCATCATTTGTCCTTTGATGTGTCTAATCCCATTGACATCATTACCTGTAATGATGATGTCATCAACATAAACACATAAGTAGATTACCTCTGTATTACTTCTCTTTATGAATAGAGAAGTGTCTGCTTTACTCATCACAAATCCTTGGTCTTGGAGGTAGGTGGTCAATCTGTAGTTCCATGCTCTAGGTGCCTGCTTCAAACCATACAGAGCCTTCTTCAATTTACAAACATAATGTACCTTTCTTGGATCTTCATAGCCAGGTGGTTGTGACATGTAGACTTCTTCAGATATCCATCCATTCAAGAATGCATTCTTCACATCCAATTGGTACATGTTCCAATTCTTGGATGCAGCTACACTCACCAAAACTCTGATAGTTGGCATCTTGGCCACAGGAGAAAATGTCTCCTCATAATCAATGCCTTGGGTTTGTGCAAAACCCTTGGCTACCAACCTAGCTTTGTACCTGTTAATTGTTCCATCTGAATTCTTCTTCAATTTGTAGATCCATCTGGATCCTATTACCTTCATAGTATCCTTCTTGGGTACCAAGTCCCAAGTATCACTCTCTTGGAGAGCTTCTATCTCCTCATCCATGGCTTCTCTCCATTCTGGCTTTGTAATTGCTTCTTCATAGGTACCTGGTTCTTCATTCAACAAGTCTTTTGCAAGATATACAGAGTGTTTAGTTACAAGTGATGTGTCATACCCAAATCTGATAGGTTTCTTCTTCTCTCTCTGAGATCTTCTCATAGCTTGAGTAGAAGTTTCTGCCTTGTCCTCCAGTTGCTTCATCTTCATCTTTCCTTTGGATTTCCAAGCCTTGAATTCTTCAAGGTTGATGGTATCATCATCTGAGCTTGAGTCTTCTTGTTGAATTGGCTCTTCCTTGGTAAGCTTTGGAAAATCTTCCTCCATGTCATAGGGTAGACTCACTTTCCTGCATTCATTCTCATACCATGAGTCATTCTCATCAAATATGACATCTCTGCTTACCTTGAAGCCTTTGTTTGTGGGGTTGTAGAATCTGTATCCCTTTTGGTTTAAATCATAGCCAATGAAGATACATTTCTCTGCCTTTGGGTCTAGCTTTCCTCTTACCTGTGAGGGAATATGCACATATGCTATACAACCAAAGATTTTGCAATGATCCAGAGAGGGTCTCTTACCATGCCATGCTTCATATGGAGTCATGCCATCAAGTGATTTGGATGGCAACCTATTGATGAGGTAAGTGGCAGTGGACACACTTTCTGCCCATAGGTAATTTGGCAACCTTTTTTCATTGAGCATAGACCTAGCTGTCTCCACTATAAGTCTATTCCTTCTTTCTGCTACCCCATTTTGTTCAGGTGAATATCTGGTAGTGATCTCTCTCTTGATGCCTCTTTCCTGCAAGAAATCTTCAAACTCATTGGAGAAATACTCTCCTCCACCATCTGATCTTAGCCTCTTCAAGCTTCTACCTGTTTGATTCTCAACAAGAGCAAGATACCTCTTGAAACAATTAAACACTTCATCTTTATGCTTCATGAAATATAAAATGGTCCACCTGCTATAGTCATCAATAAAAGACACATAATATCTTGAACCAGAAATGGAAGGGTCCTTGCTAGGTCCCCAAACATCTGTGTGTACCAAGTCTAGGTAGTCTTTATGCATGAAACCTTTTCTTGAGTAGGGTAATCTGTGAGACTTACCAAATTGACATGATCCACATTTGTAAATCATGTGTTGCTTGGATACATTAGGTATCCCAAGCACACATTGATCCCTGCACATTTGCTTAAGAGTCCTTTCACCTATGTGTCCTAATCTTTTATGCCATATCTCTAACTCTGAGAGTGTCTGATCCTTATAATTATACAAAGCAATGTTTTTTGTATCCTCTAGCTCAAATGTAAATAATCTACCTGATTTCTCCCCTTTGGCTATCCTTCTGAATCCTTGTTTTGGGTCCTCCACATATGCTCCATGTTGTGTGAATCTGACCTGCAAACCTTTCTCCACAATCTGACCAACACTCATCAAATTCTTAGTTATTGTTGGTACATAGAGTACCCTGCTTAATAGGTTCTGATTACCATCACATGTCTTCACATTTCCAACTTTGACAACAGAGTGTTTAGTGTCATCACCTGTTTGTACCTGATGTTTGCCCTTGGGTTCTTCCAAATCAGAAAGTAATGCCACATTGCCAGCTACATGGTTAGAACATCCTGAGTCAATGTAAAATAAATGATCATCATTTGTACCTATCTTTGAGGTCATATTCATGATCAATAAGGAGTCATCTTGCTCCTCTGTGTAGTTGTTGTAGTCTCTTCTATTTCTGAATCCACCTTGGTAGCTTCCATTGTGGTTGTTGTTGTAATTGTTGTTGTATTGATTGTTATACCCATTGTAGCTTTGATGTTGGTTGAATCTACCTCTTCCTTGAGAGTATCCACCTCTTGAGTAGCCTCTTCCTCTCTGATTTTTGTAGTTCTTGTAGCATTCATCTGTGGTATGATTGGACAACCCACAGATGTTGCAAGGTGATGAGTTGTAGGGTCTCCCCCTACCTGGCTTACCTCCTCTGCCTCTTCCTCTAGATGACCTACCTCTCCCTGCATAGTTGGCTTGAGAGGTAGACCCTTCTTCATCCTGTTTCTTCTTGCCTTTATCTTTAACTTTCTTATCAGTAAAGAGAGCAGAGGGATTATTACCTTTTGATTGATCTCCAGCTTTGGTGAACTTTGCTTCATGTGTAAATAGTTGGCCCATGAGTGTTGTGAGATCAGGGGTATGCATGTCCATGTAGAGATCCATTGCAGTGGTGAAACTTTCCCACTTATCATCTGCCTTGAGTCCATTTGTCACTTGCCTGACTATTTGCTCCTCTTCAATTTCCTCTCCAATGCTTGCTAGTTGGTCTGCCACATCTTTGATCTTTGTCACATAATCTGAGACTGATTGCTTGGGCTGCTTCCTCAGTGTTGTGAACTCTATCCATAATTGGTTCTTTCTAGCCCTTGTGTTGGAAGAAAAGTAATTTGACAAGGTTTCCCAAGTCTCTTGGGAAGTCTTACAGTTCCTTACATGAGGTAAAAGAAAGTTAGATATAGAGTTTAAGAGATAAGACCTTGCCAAAGCATCCTTTGCACACCATTGGTTGAGTCTTTCATGCTCATCCTTTGTAGGTAGTCCTCTAGTCTTGAATGAGGGCAACTCCTCATCTCCTGATATGTATCCAAATAGACTTCTCCCTTGTAGATAGGTCTTCATTCTCAATGACCAAGCTTGATAGTTGTTTCTGTCCAATTTGTCAATGAAAGAGGGGAAACCATCACCCATGATTACTTTGTTTTGCTCTGATACCACTGTTGAGAGTGATGGATGGATGCACTCAGGAAATCAGTTGGTGCTGCAAAACCTGCTTCACACCTGCCCTCTTTTCTCTTCAGAAATGCTTAGTACACTAGCTTAGCTTCCAAATGACATAAAGAAACAATATATGTACTTTGGAAATGGTTTGGGTAATGATCAAACCAAAACAGATAAGTTGGTCCTTCAAAAATCAACCAAAACCTTCTATTCTTGTAATGATACCTGCTCAGACTTTTACTCAGTGTGTCCAGCACACTTAAAATTGGCACAATTCCTTTTGGGAGTATCAATATACCTTAGTAAGCTACCAATCACATGTGGAATCACTTCAATTGATAAACTATGCACTGAGAAATAAGTTTAGCAAAATTATAATCACCCCCGACTTTTCAGGAACTCTGCAGACAAATACCAGTGTGCACCTCGACTCAATTTTCTCCCAATTGGCTGAATGAAATCCTTTGAAATTTTGTATGCTTGTAGTAAACTTTGAGCTGGTTCCAATGAGCTATAGAACACTTGATTTGGTTCTGTAGATCCAGAGCAATGCTTCTTTGAAGTTGACAGACTTGAAGTAGGATACTCAGAAAAACCAGAGATGGTAAAATGTATACTTCTATTGATAAATGTGTTTGTACAATCTCATTAGCTTGCCAAGCACAGCTAAATGAGGTAGTGTGATGTTGGGTATAGAGTAGCCCTCACACACAATGAGTTACAATGAAATTTTGCCTCGGGGAGTGAGCAAGAATGGCAGAACTAACCGCGACTTTTTGATTGTATCTTTTATAGAAGTTTTGAGATCATTTGAATTTGAAATTCAAATTTAGGTTCCCTTGAATCTCTCCTCTAAAAGTAGGGAGATATTCTCTCCATCTCAACATCCAAATTTCCACGACTAATGAAGTAGGTGGATGACTTTAAGTGGTTACAAACAAATGATAAGTCACTTAGACTTTTACAAGGGGTAAAGAAGTAAGAACATATAAGCATATGTTCACATGAACCTTGCTTTGAGTGAAGCTTTGATAAACCTTTATCCATGCTAGTCTTTAATGAGTCTAAGGGTTCAAGCCAATGTGTGTAGGCTTGTTTGCACCAACAAATATGACATTGCAGGGGGGATTGTTGGAAAACAATGTCACATCACTCCAAAATCCATTTAGGGCAAAAACCCTAATTTTGGTACTTAGTCATTTCTGGCACAAAAATGGGTAAAATTTTTATGAACCTATCTTGTAGAGCTTGAAGAGAGCTTTCCAATGATATATAACATGCAGTCATCAGAGATCAGATTTGGGAGAAAATGATAACCCTAACTTTTTGCTAATTTAAGGTTTTGACCTCATATGATACCTCTCCGCATAAGGATCATAAAAATGTTGTCATATCATTCATCAGGTAGTCAAAAGTGTGAAAAAGCAGGTCAAGAAGTTATTTTTAAAGTTAGCTAAAAGCAACTTTAAAAATAAAGCAAACTCACTTAAAAATAAAGCAAAAGCAATTTAAAAAATGATGGGATTAAAATAAAGTGCTTTTTAGTGCGTTTTTTGCATGAGACACGCAGGCTATATAAAGAAGTGTTTGGGTCACTTCTAGGACATCACACACCAATTGGCAATGCCAGCTTTGGTCCCTCAGTAGAGGTGGTGCCCTAGCACACATGGGGCAGCCATGGTGCACTCTAGGAGCATGTTGAGGAGCAGCTATGGAGTTCTTCTTTGAGAAGAGTGTGCTCACACTCTTGCTTATGGAGAGGACTTGCCCATCAACAACTTGGTGGTGTGGATCAGACATCTACATAATGTATTTGAAGATTTTCTTCTACATGAAGATTTCGGTGTACTTCAAAGACATTGGATGGAGGTTAACATAAGATTTGCATCTTATGTTAAGAATTTAGGTACATATTCTCTTTATGCACACAGGTACTACTTGGAGTTTATGGAGGCAGTGGCATCCATATCAGGAGGAGTCCTATTCAACATAGGTACAAGAGAATCAGTACATGTATGCTTTATGCATATTTGGATGAAGTGGTCGAGAAGGTATGTTCATATGAGTTTGAGGATTTCTGGTAGCAAACTTGTTAGCATTCTTTGCTCATTTTGTAAGTATGTGATCTTTCACACACGTATCTGATTTAGGGTCTTCCATAGCCTAAGTTCAGATGAGGGTTTACTGATTATTAGTTTCACACTGATCCTTCCTCTTTCTGTCACTCATATTCACTCTTCTACAACCTATTAGGTCACACATCTCATATATATATTCAGATTTTTGTCCATACATCTGAATATGTTTGTTACATTTGTACATCCACTCATCCATCTATTTATGTTCACATAGAGTGGTTGAGATTTTGACCCCCACATTGTAAATTGACATTTGTATATATGATAGTGTGAGTAACCAATGGCTTACGTAACACTTTACACATGTTGTCTAAATCTCTCTCTATCTTTGTCTCATCTTTTGTATGATTAAGTGTGATATGTTCATGTTTTGTCAATATTGGAAGATTGCTGGAGTTTATGTTATAGATCATGGACCTATGGAACTTGGACCTGTGATATTAGCTATGGGCCTACTAAATTTCCAACATCTCATTAGGACCAATGAGCATAAAGTCATCAACATGTACAATAATTATCAGACGTTTATCATCTATACACTTAGCATATAAGGTTCTCATACTTGGACTAGTCTCAAAACATGTGCTAGCAAGTAGGAATGTATCTTTTCATGCTAAGCATGTGATACTTGCTTGAAACCATATAATGCCTTTTTCAATCTGTGCACTTTGTTTTCATGCCCTTTCTACACAAAACCACAAGGCTGATATACATACACTTATTCATGTAAGTCACCATTCAAAAATGCAGTTTTAATGTCCAATTGATGTACACTCCAACCATGATGAGCCACAAGTGCCCAAGTGCTATGATCAATGGCCATTCCGCATGTGGGAGCAAAGTCCCCATCAAAATCAATGCCTCTCTCTTGAGCATAATTTTGGCAGCAAGCCTTGCCTTATACCTATCCAACTATTCCATAAAGCTTATATTTCATCTTATGTACCCATCTAGTGCCAATGGCTTTTTTCTCTTGGAGGAAAATCACATAAAGACCAAGTACCATTCATCCTAATAGCATCTTATTCTCATTGCATAGCAAGCATCTTGTTTTCAAAAAATTTTGCTTCATAAAAAGAAAGAGGCTCATTCTCATCATAAGGACTAGAGACAACCACTGTATAGTAATTGGATGCAAATGAAGCACTATGAGATCTTGAATAGGTATGCTACGACAAAGTTGTATCTAACTTGCTGTCTCTAAATGTCTACACTAGCCATTTAGCCATAGTTTTATCCTCTTCTAGATTAGCCATCTCATCAAGTGCATCATGTAAAGTTGCAATAGAAATGGAATGATCTATATCATCATTTCAAACCTGTAAAAGCTAGGCAATTTTCTCATTTGGGTGAGCATTTGACTATCCACCTATAAAAGGAGGCAATAAAGTGTTATACACATCCCTCAAGTTAACTGATGCCTCCTTGGTACATAAAAGTAATGGATGAATTGCCCCTTCCACAAAAACAACATCACGACTAACCCGAATGCATTTAGTTATGGATGATACAAATGATAGCCTGTGCTTTCCAAACTCTACCCCAAAATAAATACATTTTAGTGCTTTATCATCTAGTTTTCTACATTGTTGTGGGGGCACTAATACATATGGGGGATAACCAAAGATACGCACATGCGCAACATATGGTTTGCGACCATGAAAAGCCTTATATGGAGTTTTTGATTGCAGTACTTTGGTGGGACATCTGCGAAGTACATATGCTGCATACATAATAGCCTCAAGCCAAAATCTATGCAGTAAGGATTGAATTTTGACCATACATCTCACCATTTCCATGAGAGAATTGTTGTTTCTTTAAGTAACTCCATTTTTTTGAGGTGTATATGAGACTGTATAGTGATGTTTTATCTCACACTCAACCAAAAATGCATTAAAATCAAAAGACATGTATATCCCCCCCGCGGATCAGAATAGAGGGTGCCTAGTTTACATGTCGATAGATTTTCAGCCATAACCAAGTTTAAGCCACATAAACACTTTGACATTTTCTTTCAACTGATACACCCATGCATGACTCAAAAATCCAACAATAAAAGTCACAAAGTATAGGTAGTTCCCAAATCAAGGTGTCTGCAAAGGACCATAGACATCACTATGAAGAAGCTGCAACCTATGAATAGCTCTACTTGAACCATCTTTGTGAAAGGAGAACACTACATTTTTCCCAAAATACAACCTCCATAGACATGTTTAGAAGGTTCATCAAGTTTGGGCAACAAGGATACCATTTGCAATTTCTACAAGCATAACAAACTAGAAAAGAAATCAGATAACCAAAGTGTGCATTCCAAAGCTTTGCATCTAAGATACGATGAGAATCTTGAACTGCACATGTTTAATCATTTACAAATTTTGCACAGTCTATAAGCTTATACATCCCATGGCATAAAATGCTAGAAGCAATAATGACATCGCTATTTGAGAGATCATGAACTTTTATTTTTTATCAAAAAGTTTGACAACTAAGACAATCTTGGCTAAAGATAAAACTAATAGAAACAATTTCTTGGTCCCGAGCATATATAAAGCATCTAACAATGTGAAAGAACTACCATTGGTAGTAGTTGGAATGATCCTACCAACTCACATTACAGTATAAGAAGACTTGTTAGCACATGCGATAGTATTCCTTGTAAGGAAAGACTCAATTGAATTGAAGAAACTATGCTGGGAGGTAATATGTTTGGTTGCCACACTCTCAAAGTACCAAACATGTGAGTCTACTACATACATAGACTAATCATGAGAATATGGTTCATAACTACAAATATTAGTAAATTCCCATTCTTCATTCCGAATGACTTTACCAAAATCTATTTTAGGTGTAGAGGCCTCAACAACAATTGTTTCACCGTCTTTCTTCTTTGCCTCTTTTTCAACTAGTTTAGGATAACTTTTTGTGACACGATCATTTGCCTTAGAGTACTTGTAAAGCTATTTCTACTTTTCTATTGTCTTTTCATCTTTGTCTTCCTTCTTTGACTATGAAACATTCCTAGATTAATTTTTACTAGTAGATGAGGTCCATTAACATTTTTCCTTCCAACTAGTTGAGAAAGCTTGATCTACAACACACATAACTGACCTATTGTGCCTCGATCGATCTTCTTGCAACAAAACAAAGCCTGAATCTGCAAATATTAAGGTATTTGGAATGCCTTCCACCTATACTTGAAGAGTAGAATCAAAACTATAATATGAATCCAAAAGAGTGTTAAAAGTTGTTTGCACAAGTGAACGATGTGATAATATTTCATCAACAAAGATCAACTACTTCTTCAAATCTTTTACTTTTTCAAAAAATTGCCCATAAAATCTCCATTTGTATGCTCAATCTCTAGTTGTTTCAGAGATAAGTAACCCAAGACTCATTTGTTGCCTAGTATAAAGTTGTAAGTGTATCCCTAATATCCTTTGCTATCTTTTCAGAGTGAATAAGAGGGATAAATGCACGTTTGTCTCACAAAGCTATCAAATATGTGCTTAAGCATCTCTTCCATCCCAACAAAGTTTCTCCACATTAGGTGAAATAGGAGTTCCAACACGACTAGGAAATTGAAGATCATCATCTTAAAAACCATCTACATCACCTTAAATAATTCTATTTGCAGGTTTAGTAGGATGTTTTAAAACACCCCACACAAAATTCTAGAGCCCTTTTTCTATCAATACATAATGCATCATTTATGACCACAATGGGTAATTAGTACCATCCAACTTATCCTCAATAGCAAACATATAGAATACATCATTGTTTTCAGCCATGGCCAGTGAGGAAATGCCCGTGATGCAAAAAGTTGATTGTATCTCAAAAGGTTGAACAGAAAGAACCTCTCTAGCTTTGCTATACTTGTAGCAAATTTTGAGGTGCTTGTACTTGCTAACCAAAAGCTATATATGTGTTTGGCACAAAAGGATGAAATTGCCTGTATAATCCCTACGATAGTGTGTTGAGAGGTCAAAATCAACTCAAATCAAAATTTTGATGCAACAGAGTGAAGCAGTTTCGAAATTTTATTTCCATGAGTATGCTCACCAATTTTCATGCGATTATGAGATTGTGATTGGAGGGTTGTCGACAATGCCATAGATGAAGTGAAGACCTGATCTGACACCAATTACTAGAGTTCAAGTCTATGGAAGCACACAAACAACACAAGGAAGAAGAAGAATCATGTAGCACAACAAACTACTAAATGTATCACACCATGTGAATGTACAGAGATGATTGACTCATTATGATTATAGGCATATATACAAGTTAGGGGGAAAAATCATCCTAAAGAGGGAAAAACCTACCCTCGAAGTCCTAAGTGTGTTTGCATACATCACTACTAGAATATATAAACAACTCTTATAGTGGTAGCTATAAAGATTTCTAAAGCAATCAAACCTATGGACTCAAAGAATAATAAAGATATGAAAGCTCCAAAATGATGGAAAAGAAATTTTACATGGAAAATAGTAGAAAAATAATTAATGAGACCAATCAAGTGGAAGAGTTGAAGAGTGAAAGGGTGAATCTTCATAAGATGAATACTCCAAACTTAAGGAGAGCTAGAATATTGGAATGGCTCAATTACACTTTTTCTAAGAGATAAAAGAGTATACAAAGGAAAAGTAAAAGTATCCCCATGTATCTTCCTTACTTCGCCATCCTTGTTGGTGCATAATCATGTAAATATGCATTAGAAATAGAATGGTCCACATCATCATTCAAAACATATAAAGGCTGCAAAATGACTTCACTAGGAGAAAAATTAAACTCTCCACTTGGCAAAAGAGGCAGCAATGTGTCACATGCATCCTTTGAGCTGACTAGTGTCTGCTTGCTACACGAAAGTATAGGCTGAATTGAGTCTTCCTCAAAAACAAAATCATGATTAACCAAAATACCTTTACCTTGTGGATGATAAAAATGATAGCTTTTTCTTTTAGAAATGTACCAAAAAAAACATTTCACATCCTTATAATCCAATTTCTTGCATTGTTGTTCAAACAGTGACGCATATGCTAGATAAAAAAACCATGCATATGAGCAATGGATGTCTTGAATTTTGAGGATTGAGGTTTGGAAGACCACGTGTGAATCCCTAATTTTGCATTTCTTTTATCCTCTGAATTTTGATGTGACCTAGTTAGTTATTTCATACCTTACCATTCCATGAGAGACCTAGTATTCCTCTTTGGAAATCTATTTTTTTCAGGTGTAAAGAACACCATAAAGTTATGTTCATCCCATCATCAATGAAAATTGCATTAAACTAAGAAGACATATATCCCCCTGATCAGAATGGAGAGTGCCCATTTCACATGGTAACAAATTTTCAGACATGAATGGGAACTATTTAAAGCACATAGTTATTACTTTTATTTTAATGAATATACCCATGCATGCCTAGAAAATTCATGAATAAACTCAAGAAGTATAAACAATTGCAAAATGATAGTTTTTTCATTGGATTAGATATATGACTACAAACAAGTTGCAATTTATGTGTAGCACTAATTGAATCATCTTTGGGGAAGAAAGAACATTCCATTTTACCCAAAATAGAGTCCTCATATACATGTTTAGAAGGTGTTTTATGTTTGGGTAAGGAGGACACCATTTCATATTTCTACATGTGAAGCAAACTAGTGAAATTCAAATGACCAAAGCATGGATCGATTTCACACAGATGTAGAATCCTCACCTTTCCCTTGGACTCCTCACTAAATTGTATAAGATCAAAGAAATCCTCTAGCTCCTGAGTCTAGGCCTCTAGATCCTCCCTACTCTTCTTATCATCAACAAAATCATTCAATTTTTTTCTCTTAAAGACTTGTTTGAGGGAAAACTAGCTAGCCTCCAAATCCTCATTACTACGTTTCTCTCTTGCTCTTGGCATTTTTAACATTCTTGCACAATCCTGAACTTCATCTTTGAGATCCACCAATAAATTTTTGGTGCCCTCTGGTTGCTTTCTACCTCTTTTTTTTGGGATTCTCCAAGATGCTACTGAATAAGCTTCTATTTTTTTATCATAGCTTCCATAGTTGCATGGGATTGATTTGCTCTGATACTAATTTTGAGGATCCCACAATCGCAAGCTCTCTATCCATCAAGAACAATGGAAGCCAGAAAAACTTGCACAAGATAAGAGAAAATGTGACACGGTAGAATAGAAAATATGTGATGATGAAAGAAAAAGAATGTTGCATTATAGATCTAATTTGGATGTGATACCTTTGTGCCAAAGCCTCAATATTTTGACAACCCATGAGAATTCTCAATCCCATTCACACTCACACTCTCAATCACACTCTCAATCACACTCTCACTCACAATCATGTTCTCAATGACAATGAAAAGGAAAATCTTTGAGCTGTTTCCTCCTCTTGCATGATGCAACAATCTCACAAAATAGATCTTATCGTCCATGGTGAAGGAACTGTGTGATCTACCAAATTTTGTAGAAGTCACATATTTGAGAGTTGCATGCAAAACTTTCATAAAAAGAATATGCTTTAGTGGGCTATTGCTTTCTTTAGCAACATCTATCAAAAGTAGAAGAAAAAGAAATGAAAAGACATATAGGAAGGCAACCAAAACATGCATGAGAACATGTATGAACCGAAATCATGAATTCAAATGATACTAAAAAAGCCCACTTTTTAGTTTCTTTAAAGTGTTGGAAAAATTAACACTTTTCTAGGCCTTGTGACTCAAAAACATTGTGCGATTCCAAAATGCTTAGCAACAAAATTTCAGCTCTTCAATTTGCAAAATATTTTTAGAGATGCTCCAGATCGACCTCTAGATATCAATTTTCAGCCCTACAAGTTTAGAATTCCTAGAGAGAGAATAAAATCAAGTAATTATTTTACATTGAACTAATTTCAAAATGTGAAACAAAGTGTCTACTGCATTAATTACAAAAGTCTCATAGAGAAATGTTATTCTACTATGCGTTCTCTAACTTTATCTCATACAATATGCTTCCTAATTTCTCCATTCTTATGTTCCAATTTCAACTAAAAATCATTATTTAGATGAGGTTGAGAGAGAGAATACAATAATATGATCCCTATTTTTTTTCTCTCTATGCATAGAATGACCCTAACACACATTCTAAACATGATCTAAACAATTTATAATAAAACATTCAAATCAAATTATCTCATTACATTTAAGCTTATTATAATTCTTCCTAGCTATGAAAAGCTCTATCCTTAGAGTTGGAAGGAAGGAGAATGTGCTAAAAAAGTATCTAAATTTAACCATGTTGAATATTAGACTAGATAAGTGGAGAATCACCAGTCAAAGGAAAGGGCTTGAAGTGTAGAGTCTATACCAACTTGAATTTCTTGATTTGGAGCTTCCAATAGAAAGTTATGGCCAAAACCATGAAGCTAGGTGAGTGGGCAGCATGCCTCTTTGAAGAGATATGCAAAGAATTAAATGCCCTCTAGAGGTTTTTTTTAATTATCCAATTTCGTGAAGGTAGATATGCTAATCTTGCTTTTTCTTCTCTTTCTTTCTACTTCCTCTCTATTTCTTTTCTTCATTATCTTCCTCTCTCTCTCTATCTCTTTCTCTCTTTCTTTCTTTACATTTCCCTCTTCCCTTCTCTTGCCCTCCTCATGCATAGTTCCAAGACATGCAGATCCTCACAAAAAAAAACTATTCCGAGGTTTTCATGGCTGTTCGCGTTTTCTTTCTCTTGCCGACAATGAAGATGGTCTCCCAAAATAGCATGGAATCCTTCCATAAGTCACCAAAGGAAACTCTTTCTTCCATCTCCCCATGGTAAACTATTCCGAGGTTTTCATGGCTGCTCGCGTTTTCTTTCTCTTGCCGACAATGAAGATGATCTCCCAAAATAGCATGGAATCCTCCCATAAGTCACCAAAAGAAACTCTTTCTTCCATCTCCCCATGGTCTCTCTCCCTAAGCTCTCATACCAAATGTGAGAAGTGGAGAATGACATGCTTGGGACTCACCTCCCAACCTATATATAGCCCTTGCTTAGTCACCATCTAGAGTTCTCTCTAAGGTTCCTCTACTCATTTGGCCATCATGAGTAGGTACCTCTTATGAACTCTCTGGCTTTTTTGGCCTTGGCTATCCCTCGAGCAAGGAACTTCTCGTTCCTCCAAGCATGTACATCTCTGGAATATAACACTAGATACATACCACATTACCAAAATTTCTACTATACATCGATTCCCAAGTCTAATATTATTTTAGGTTGAAGCTCAAATGGTCCATCATCTTTCAGCTAAAGTTGTCTTGCAAGACATGAGCAACATTATATATATATATATATATATATATATATATATATATATATATATATATATATATATATATATATATATATATATATATATATATATATATATATATATATATATATTAACTAACATAACATGAAATAAAAGAGGAACATTTAAATTTTTAGGCAGTTCGAGCAAATAAGCAAGATACCCAATCTTTTTGAAAACTTAAAAGGTCTTGCATATTGTCCAGAAATGATATGATCCTTCCCTAATAAAAAAATAGATTGTTCATGATTGACCTTAAGAAATACCATATCATCTATTTAAAATTAAAGTGGTATTTTCTTCAATTCATAGAATTTTTGTCTATTCTAAGCTTCTTTTATGTGCTATTTATTTTTCCCAACTTGTCCCTCCATCATCTCAAGCATCTTTTTTGGTACTTCTACTTTATTTTAAAATTTTGAAAATGAAGGTGGATTCAATAATTATAACCATTGATATTCTCAAATGAGGTTACTTTTATGAACTCATATCATTTTTAACATAGGTCTGACAATAAGCTGGATGTGCACAAAAAGATGCATCATGACAATCATGTAATATCTAGGTTCGCCATGGAGAATTAAACGATACTCATAATTGATTATTACAATATAAAGATCCATTGTGTAAATGACATTTATCTTGATACATCAATCCATTATTTGTATGCAAAAAGTTTAAGATGGGTGCATGAAAAGAATCATGTTGCAACGTTTCATGAATTTGATTAAGAAACTCAAAATTTATTAAAAAAATGAGATTAGATAAATGTTTTTTACTCAATGTATCAACAACCTTGTTGTATCAAAATATGTAGTGTCAAAATCATTCTCACTTAAAATTGAATCCAACACTTTTTTCTATCTTTAAGAAATGGTTGTGTGAAAATGTATTTTAGACTCTGGTGATATGTTTTGAATTCAAACTTAACCCCTAAGAGTAAATGTATCCAATGCTTAAGTGCATGCACCATGGCAAGCATTTTTAGATCATGAATAGGATAGTTAAGTTTATGTTTTCTTAGTTATCCGGATACATATGTGACCAACCTACCATTGTGTGAAAGAACACATCCTATGTGACTCCCATTCGCATCACATGCAACCACAAAAAGGTTTTCCCATTTCCAATATTTCTAAAACATAGTTTTCAAGGATGATTTGTTTCAATAATTCATATGATATTTCATAGGTGTCCTTCCACACAAACCCTACATTTCTTTTAGTCAAATCTATGAGGAAATTAGCTATCTTATATAAATAATTAATATCTACCCTCTCATGTTGCACAAACCATAAGAAGCTTCTTGTTGGAGTTTGAGGTATGCAAAAGCACGCGAGCAGCACAAAGAAGAAGAAGAAGCTTGGAGCACAACACACAGTACTTGAATGTACTAACAATGTGGGCACATACTCCAAACTAATCTCTCCAGTAGAGAACCTCTCCCTCACATAATGATAGTGCACCTCAATGTGCTTAGTGTTTGAAGGTTTCCTTGCAACTGCTAATAAGTTCTAGCTGTTAGTGGAGACCGTGGTCGCAACAAATGGACAACACCCAAATCAACTATAGAGAACAACATCAAATGCATCTCTAGCATCATGAAGAATCAATCATAAAAGTGTTTCCATAGGAGTGGAAATAGGTTTGTAGTATTCAAGGCCAAAATGCTCCTATAATGTGTCAATATATTTTGTTTGACACAAAGCTATTATGACATACTCTTATAAACTGAATGCCCAAGTAATGAGGCAACTGCCCCAAATCAGCAATATGCTTCTCATTAGGACTAGTGACCATTAGGTCATCAACATAGACAAAAATGATTAGAGGCACATCATTTGCATGCTTAACACATAAGGTTCTCTCAATTGGACTATTCTCAAAACCATGTGCAATCACGTAGGCATGTATCTTTTCATATCAAGCACATGGTGCTTGCTTCAAACGATATAATGCCTTTTTCAACCTCCACACTCTATTCGTGCCCTTTCTACACAAAACCACAAGAATGAAAAACATAGAATTCTTCATGTAAGATGCCATTCAAAAATGTAGTTTTAATGTCAAGTACATTCAAACCATGATGAGCTGCAATTGCATATATACTACGAACAATAGTCATTCGGCATGTGATGCAAAGGTCTCATCAAAATCAATGCCTCTTTCTAAAGCATAACCTTTTGCAAAAAGCCTAGCCTTACACCTATCAACTGCTCCATGAGTCTTACACTTCCACTTGTATACCCACTTAATTCCAAATGGCCTTCTTGCCAAGAGAAAAGGCACATAAAGACCAGGTACCATTCTTCATAATAGCATCATATTTTGATTGCATATCAGCCATCCGATTTTTTGAAGTTCGTGCTTCATCAAAGAAAATAGCTCATTCTCATCACAAAGACTAGAGGCAAAAAAGTATGCACTAGCCATTTTGGCATAGTTTTTGCCTCATCAAATGTAATCTCTCTCATCAACAAGTGTATCATGTAAATCTGCATCAGAAATGGAGATCTGCATCATCACACAAAACCTATAAAGGTTGAGAAATTGCCTCATTCTCATTTGGACCAACAATAGACTGTTCACCTGTATAAAGAGGTAGCAAATTTTCATACACGTGTTTCGAGCTAATTGATGTATCCTTAGTACATGAAAGTAATGGCTGAATTGCATCTTCCACAAAAACAACATTATGCCTAACCAAAATGCATTTAGTCTATGGATGATACAGATGATAGCCTTTGCTTTGAGAACTGTACCCAACAAAGATACATTTCACTACTTTATCATTCAATTTCTTGTGTTGTTGTTTTGGCAATAATGCATATTCCAAATAGCCAAAGACACACATATAAGCAAGAGATGGCTTGTGACCATGCCAAGCCTCATATGGAGTGATATAATCCAATGCTTTAGTTGTAAACTTGTTAAGTACATATGTTGCACACATAATAACCTCAAGCAAGAAACTATGTGGTAAAGCTTGACTCCCGACCATACACCACACCATCTCCCTAAGTGTCCTATCAACAACTTCATTTTATTGAGGTGTATGTGGCACTATAAAGTGATGTTTTATTCTATGTTCAGTCAAAAATCCACTAAAATCAGAAGACATATATCCCCCCCTCCCCCCAATCAGAATGGAGGGTGCCCATTTCAACCAAAACTAGAAATTATTTGAAGCACATAAACACTTTGACTTTGTTTTCAATAGATATTTCCATGCATGCTTGTAAAAATCATCAATGAAAGTCAGAAAGTAAACATAGTTCCAAAAAGAAGGTGTTTGCAAAAGTCTACAAACATCACTGTGAACAAGATGCAATTTGTGAGTAGTTCATACTGAACCATCTTTTGGGAAGGAGGAATGCTGCCTTTTTCTTAAAGCATCTGACAATTTAAAATAACTACCATCATTAGTGTTTAGAATCATCTTACCAACTCCAATTACAAGATAAGAGGAGTTGTTGGTGCATGTGATAATATTCCCTCTAGGGGGCCACCTCAAGTGAGCTGAAGAAACTACGTTGCGAGGTAATATAATTGGTTGCCCACTATCAAAGTACCATACATTTGAGTCTAGCACAAACATAGATTGCTCATGACAAGATGGGCCAAACTGCAAACAATAGTAAACAAACATTGTTAATTGTGCAAAAGATTAGCAAACTTTGTTTTAGGTGTAGAGCACTTTGCAACCACCATTCTAGCTTCCTTCTCCTTTGCATCTTTTGTAGCCAGTTTTGGATATCCCTTTATGACATGATCATTTCCTTTACGCTAGTACTTGCAAAATAATTTCTACTATTATGATTTCTTCTCATGTGTGTCTTCCTTCTTTGATTATGCAACATTAGAAAATTTCTATTTGCTAGTAGATGAGCTCCATTTTCCCTGTTAGGCCTTTTTTATCTTTGCTTCTTTATTGAAATTTTTTTTCCCATAACTAATTTCTTCTTGAATTTAGTGGTATTAACAGGTTTGAGGGGTTGGTCCATCTCCATAAGAGTGTATTGAGGAGAGTTATGATCCTCATAGATCTGTGCATATTTGATCATCTTTTCAAATATTTTTGATATGTTTATGCTTACTTCTCTCGTAATGGCCTTATCTAAGACTCTGACAAAATCCCTGGTCTTTTGAAAGTCATCTAACCCCTTAAGTTGGATATGTAAATAGACAAAAGGCTTCCTGTTTGTGTAATCCTATCCCACTCATATCGATTCTTGTCTTTCTCATTCTTAGGAAGAAAAGTGTTCAAGAAAAGAGTTTCAAATTGTTTCTAGTCCATAGGGATGGATTTCATCACCTTAAGACTCAGCCACCACTTATAAGCACATGGACCAAGCATGAGACTTGCTTCTAGCACACGATACTTAGGTAGGATGCCCTTTAATTAATGTAGGTCATTCCACTTTTGCAAGAAAGCATAGATTGCATTCTTATTTCTCTCACTATCAACCTCTATAAAAGTCAATGGTTTGAGATATTTCAAGAGGGGAGATTTTCTAGAGCTCTTTCCTTTCATGCTTGGGAGGTTGTAGAATATCCTTCCTAGCCGTCTCCAATGTAGGAAGAGTATTAATCTTTCTTTTCTTCCTATCTAGCAAAGAGGTAACTTGAGTTTCTAAAGTCATTATTTGAGTCTTAAGTTGTTCTATTAGAGAGAGCATGCTATCAATGATTGTCTCTATCCTGAGGGTTTGGTCCTTGAGCTCATTGAATTGTTTGTGTGACACAAGATCATCATGAAGCTCCATATAGGAATATTCTTGCTCTTGCCGGACTTCTTGCTCTTGCTCAATCTCTTCTATTCTATGATCTATATCCTCTAGATTTTGATCTCTAGGTGGAGAAGCATATTCCAAAGGATCTTTTTCCTTAGGCTCCATGTTTAACTTTTCTTAATCAAGTAACTAGAGTGTTTAGAAAAGATGGAAGTAAACCCTCTAAATCAAGAAAGAGAGAGAAAACACTATAACAATTCCCTGATATAATTCGATCTTTGCAAATCCAATTTGAAGTGATCTTGCAAGTTTTGAGGCTCTGATTTGAACTCTTTGCTAGACCCAAATGAAAATTTGAAAATTTTATATTGGTCCAAGGAGGGTCTTAGCAACAGAAATCAATGCAATGATCCTAAAATCAAGTGGTAATTAGGCAAAACACCAAAACTTAGCAAAAGTAATTAACAACCTTTGATCCTTGCCAAGCCTCCCTAGTAAAGTAAAAGTGATCCAACACAAGTATATCAAGGCTATGAAACCAATCAAGTGACATAAATAAATTTGGATCCCAAATGATTGAAAAAAGTCCTAAGATTGGTTGCCAAGTTCATATCGAAGTACTTTAGAGATGTATTGACTTACTAAAACTTCTCCAACTCAAGCCTCATTTCATGCTGAGAGAATTTTAGAAATATAGCCTCGAAATGAGACAAAAATCACTTTGATTGGATGGTGGAATGCTAAGGTATCGCTCAAGGAAGCTCGCCATATTGATGTGGGAAGGTGGAATGGAGATCTTGATGAAGAGGCTAGTTTGCAAGCTCCAAATTCTATATCCATAAGATCCTTCCTTTGATTTTTTTCACCGCCAACCCATCATCCACATCCCATAATACATCAGTGTATGCTTATTGTCCCAAAATGTTGTTTAATTCTCCTCCATTTGCTTCAGCAAAATTGAAATAAATATATTTAACTTATACTTGTTCTATTTACCCTCTCCAAAGGCCTAGAACTCCTAGTTTTTGTGTGTGGGTTCTTTTGTGGAGAGTGCATTAATCCCATGTGGATAGCTATAGCACCGAATTTGGACTTAATAAGAAAGGGACTCAATCTTTTGAAGATATCCTTGAGAAGGGAGAGAGGAGAGGAGGAGCTTAGGCTCCCTCTTTATGCATGAGTGAGTTGGTGTGAAGATTAGAGCCCACCTAGATCCAAGTAGAGGATGGGTTCACACCCACTCTAATGTATCCAAATATCTAAGATCATATAAGACTTGAACATCTTTGGACTTCCATGGATGGTTTGAGCCATGGAGGTAGAAGTGAGTGTGTGTTTAATAGTCTTGTTTGTTTATTTTCTGCATATATCCCGTTTCCCTATATTATAGTAACAATAGGTATGGCAAGAAAACACGTATTCATGCAGTAATATTTTAGTCAAATGTGACATTGAAGGAGTTAGATATGGAGTGAGGAACGCATTGCAAAGAAGGTTTGGTTCTTTTTGTTCTGCACATAATCTTCACATGAAAAAGAAGAGAACATATTGGAAAGTGGATTTGCAGCTGAATCGTAATATATATATATATATATATATATATATATATATATATATATATATATATATATATATATATATATATATATATATATATATATATTATATCATGAACCATTCGTACGAGTATTCGTACTACATTTTGTAATACACCTTGTTTTCGTACTAATTATATATTTTTCCTCCTTTCTTATTGTTTCTTTATGCATCCCTACTCCACAAACCCCCGAAATTTATAATGAAGGAGATAAACTTTTAAACTCTTCTTTGACACAAGAAAGTAGCGTTTTTTGTTTTGTTTTCCTTGGCGTATGAAAAGATCTCATTTCTCATGGGATGTTTAGCATTTTTTTAGCACAGCGTAGGCATTGTCCATAAAATCGTTTAGGGGCTACATTCTGTTAGATGAAGATCAAACAAACCTGAGCTTCATTAAGATAACACACAGAGTTTTCAAGGGGTCTCTCATGAACGAGCCCCCACTTTTCATGAGATAGGAAGATGAGTAAGCAGCCTGGAGATGGTCGTACTACGGGAGATTTGTGCAAAGGAGATAATTTTTTATAGTAATAAACCACATAAGATTATTGTATTAGAGGTCTGAAAAACCACATAAGGTGAGTCTTTGCTTTAAGTGTATACAAAGATTTAAACAATCTGTATAAATAAAATTTGTATAAATCTCTTTTTTTCTATAAATAAATAAAGATTAAATCATTTTATATGCTCTTCTACCCTAGATATGCCCTTTCCATATTATCAAAGGTTCCATATCTTGGAGCTTTTAGCATAGCTACCAAATGAACTATAAGCTTAATAAATCAAACAGCTATGCATCCAATGAGCTCCTCTAGTACTTAGTAATGTTTGAATGAACAAAACTGGTAAATAATTTGCGAAATAATCCAAAGTACATGAACTTACAAAGTCTTGAGTTTAACTTATGTAATATTCTCCTTTCTTGTTTTTCTCCTTTCCGTCATATTCTTCTTCTTCCAAGTTGGTATCATCAATAAATGATCTTCTTTAGTATTTTAATTCTTGCAGAAGAATATGGAATTGAAATTCTAATGTAAAATTGTACCTATTCATTCTCCGTTTACATTTATATCATAATGTTTTCCCCCTTCTCGCTTGCTTATGCCTCTTAGACCCTTAATAAAAACAAATCATAAGCTACCCTATGCACACTTTAGGGACTTTATAAATACAATGAATTCGTTCTAAAGCCACATATCGAGAAGAGGAACACAAGTCTAGGGAGTCTAGGGAATACAAGATTTGCAGTATAAAATTACAATATAGTTTTTGTTACAATATTACATATAGACGAGCATATGAATATCCATGATATGAAATCTCTATCTATGTCTTCTTGAGCTTCAGCCATGCCGTGTTGCAACGAACTCTGTAACACCTTGAATTTTGTCCTTCTTGTACTCACTTACAACTGCTATGAGCGAATTCCAACTTTAACAGATTACTCGGAAGTGAGGATATGGCGCAGCATCTTAAAGACAGACGATAGAAGCACAGGTAATGGGAATGAAATATGTTTTCTAGTTTTAGCTGAGAGGGTAATGGAACAATGTGTTGGTTGTTTTGGTTGATTACTATCAGACTTGATAAAGAAGTAGGCTCAACTATGAAAACTTGCTGCCCTAAACTGCAATAAATTGTGGTGATTCTTCGATGCGCGTTTTCCAGGATACATGAAACATGCACAAATGACATGTTCGATTCATTTAGTTTGTAGAGATCTAAGCGACAAACACTGTCAGATAGCAGATAAAGACCATCGTCCTTGCTCACTATGCGGACATATGATATCGGCACGTTGCTTGAACCGGTTACGGTTTGCACTTCGCTCCATGATTCGCTATCAATATCGAAGTAGGCGATACACCAGCATAGAGCATGCACGACGTAGATCCTCCTCCCAACCAAAGCAGATGACAGAAGCTCCTCTGAATTGACCACTGGTTGCACATGAGGAGGTAAAGGAGGAAGTATTCTCCATGTGTCCTCTTGAGAATTATACACAAGAAACTTGCTTGAAAAGCCAGCGCCAGTGTCAGAAATAATGAAAGCAGTGAAACACGGCAGTCCGATTGTTCTCTTTTCCATCTCTAACACCGCCAGCACGAGAATCCTGTCCGTCTCTAAGTATTGGCATGCCGAAGAGCGCAGAGTCGTCCAAGGACAATATCTGCGAGATGAATATATATCCATTGGAGACGTCTTCTGTAAGCGAGTCTGATCTGTAGCATCCTCCTCCACTTCCTTCCCTTTCAAAATACAGTCACTTACAGAGTAAGAGTCCTTGCAGAACAAAGGTTTCCGGCAATGCAGATGAACAGACTCTAGGCCGTGGAAAGGCTCTAAGGTATCAAACCAATCGCTAGTTGTGAAGAGCTGTAGAACAATCGGGCCAGTCGACAAGGTCGCGAGCGAGAAAGAATCTGATTTAATGGGTTGGCTGCTATGAGTAAGCGTAGGTAGTTCCCGAGATTTGAAGATTTCGTGCCACGTATTAGAGAACGGATTGTAGATTAACGCAATGTGTCTCCGGGTTTTGTCAAGTCCCCAAACATACAGGAGGTGAGGCGGGGGATGGAGTGATCGTATAGATGAGCAGAATCTGGCGCATCTGATGGAAGCGTACCAGCTCTTGCAGACGGCCGCACATCGTATCAATGAGTCAATGGGGACTCGAGTCATGATGTTGTGCATAACATCATCAGGGAACACCTCTACCGTCCATCCCATCTTCTGCAGCGTCGTAGTTGCAGCTATGAGCGAGAATAGACTTACCTGTACACCACGCTGTGCCGGAAGCAAGAGTTCCTGGCAACGCCACGCACGAAAATTGTTGGACCCTTGCACTGTTTGTACTATCTACTGCAGGTGCACAACATCCGTATTATGCCGATCAAATATATAATGGAAAGCTCCACGGAAGCAAAGCCGTTCACCAAAACGTAAAACGCCAATGTCTCGCACAAGGTAAAACTTAAAACGAAATTGGACACGAGTTTTTTCCGTTTCACGATATATACATTCATTAAAAGAAAGAAACATTACAGAACTAATACATTGATTCAAAGAAAGAAAAATTACACAACTTATACATTGATTAAAAGAAAGAAATTACAAAACTCATATGGAGAGGATGAGGAATTCCAAATCAGTAACGATAACAAAGAGAATATCATGTAACTCCGATATCCATTAAAATTGAACAAGGATCTTCTTTAATAATGAGATAAAAACTTGCAATGTTGTTTGCTGTCTACGCAGAAATCAAATGTAGTTGCACTATATTTGACATCTCACTCTTCTCAAAGGCCAAGATCAATTGACTAATAACGCCAATATTCTTCTAGAGAATGATATTGGTAGTGTCACCTTTTGGCAGCACCTTGGCATTTTTTGCATTGCTTGGAGATCTAAAATTAACCACTCTAAAATAACTTTTTCCTCTTCTCTATTATTTACTTCCTGACTTACTAGAGACCGAGCAACAATGAGATGCTTAAGGTGGAGAGAGTATGTAGAAATTTCCCTTGGGTTGGGGACCCTACAAGCGGGGTACCAAAGATCCAATGGGAGGTCTATGCTTACCGAAAAGATAATGGTCGTCTATGTATTCTAGATATGCAGGCATTGGAAACTAAGCTTTTTGTCAAAATGGTGTCATGGACACAAGAAAGTCTCTTGGACCTTAGATTTCATATGACTTCATATATCTCGTGATTGGTTCCAAATTAGGTGAAACCAATGCTACCATTGCATCGAGAACTTACAAAACTTTAGGATCAACTATCTATTTGCTTGGTTTGAACATTCAGAGATACTGTTTTGAATCATTGATATCATCAATGAAATCATTAATTTGTAACCATCCTTAAAAACCTATATGTAAGGAGAGCTTGGCCACTCATGTCATCATTCTAACCTTCTCCATAGTTTCGGACATAGCTCGCATATTTAAAGGATTTTTTTGGAAACATGTGTCTAATGAAATTTAAGATGAACTCAAGATGAGTAGCGGAGAACATCCATAAAAAGTCGGCAAGATGAATAGAGTTAATCAAATACTATAAGATTTGCTACATGCATATGTTTCAGAGAATAAAAAAGACTGGGATAATTCTCTTCCCTTAGTTAAGTTTTCTTGTAACAATTGGAAGCAGAAGCCTATTAAGTTGGGATCTTCTTAAGGTGATTTATGGGTTTGATCCATACACTCCAATTACCATAAGGTTACTAGGGAAATCTTCGAGTGCTTCACACTTCCTTATAGATATGCAAGCTAAGTTAAAGATAACTCAATCTGATCTTCAACAAGTTTTTGAGAGGGTGAAAGCTTTTGTAGACTGACATCGCATACCATGAATGTGTCAAGAAGATGATCGTGTGTTTTTATAAGTTCCACTTTGTTCATCACTAACAGTGGATTAGAAACCCAAGTTATCCCTAGATTTTATGGAACCTGGATAATAATAAGGAAGACTAGTAATGTCACATATAAATTACAATTACTAAATGATTGTAAAGTTTGTTGGAACATCAAGCTTACACTATGCTTGAGGTGGATTTGATCTACATCGAAGGCTATTGAGTCGAAAGAATATCCGTTGGAGAGTTCTTTTTCATATGCTCATTTATTGTATTTTTTTGAGAGATTTTTGATGGCTCATTTACCGTTGTAAAAGCCTTGATGTTTACACATGTAAAGGTACAAATATAGAACCCAAATCCCAGGAATTTGTGGTGGTTGAAGTTGCATTCAATCAAGCAATCAATCACCTAAAAGTAGATCAATCAAGATCTTCACTTTTCCTAGATTGTAGGAAAGTGAATTGATTCCCTCCAACAACCCTTCCCACCTTCATTTGAATTCAAATTCAACTTGTAAAAGTTGTGGAACACTCCTAGAGTCTATATAAAGACTTGGAATCACTTTTAAATTACATGGAAGCAATATACATACACTTGTGACCATCATTGTCTTGCTCCTTCAATTTTCTGCATCATCTTCTTCGCCAACAGTAATCTTGCAGAGGCTTCTGCGCTCTCCTCAGAGCCATAAATTGAGTGCAAGAGGACTCATTGGAAAGATATTAGTGTCTAGTTTATTCTTGTAAATTTTCAAAGCATTTGATTCAGTAGATTTGGAGAAATTTGAGTTTTTCTGCCTCGGGGTCAATCTCTGCGTATTCCTGAAAAATAGGAAGTACCACCGGTGAATGTCGCATTCATTCCTATAGCATATTTTGCTTATTCCTTATAATTTTGTGCACTCCATACACTCAACCCTACGTGTATCACTCCCATAGAAGGATTTTTTCTAATTGTAATAACGCTGGTCGCTATGGGCATTTGAAGTTCATTGACTCTTCCATAGATAGTAAGTTTTTTGAGCTAGTCGACCCGCGAACCTATCTATTTTGTATCGACTCATTCCCCTTGATGCTCCAAAGTACATAGTGTGTTTCTTTGCACTTATAGCATGCCTATAAGGTCTATTTGAGTCTCCATAAGCTCAAGGGCTAGTCTTGTGCCGGTTGGCTTGACCAAACTTCGTCGCTTCGAAATGCACTTTTCTACCTTCGACAAGCTTCTCCAAGTTCTTTCAGTGGTATCAGAGCTAGATCAAGATGGGTGACGGCTTTCCCTCAATGATTGAGAAGCTTGATCGACACAACTACGCGGCTTGGCAAATCAAAATGGAGGCCTACTTGCAAGGTAGAAATCTTTATGGAATTGTAGCAGGTGATGAAGCTATGCCTATTCCAAGATCCAAAGGAGGACCTACGAAGACAAATAAGCTCACACTTTGGTGCGCAAGGGATGCTCAAGCAAGGTCGTACATACTAAACTCTATCTCTGACTTTCTATTACCACATATTAGAGGATGCAAGACATCTCAAGAGACTTGGGATGCCCTCGAGACTTTCTTTTCTGCTAGTACCAAAGCAAGAAAGAATCATCTTTGGAACGAGTTCAACCAAATGAAGAAGACACCTAAACAAACCATCACAAAGTTTGTTACCAAGGTCAAAGAGGTTGCGGATCAGTTAGCATCCATTGGAGAGTTGATTGAAGAAGAGGTCATCATGAGGCAAATTCTCAACGGCATTCGAAGTGATAAGCAATGGCAATCCTTCACGATGGCTTATGATCTCATCATGGATGTGCAAACTCCAGACTTCAACATCTTTCTTGGACAACTCTTCAATCAAGAAGCCAACAATAGCATAAAGGAAGGTAACTCTTATCATGGTAATTCAACTAGCGCTCTATATGCAGATAAGAAGGAAAAGAAGCAGAATGGCAAGAAGAAGGAAGAAGATGAAGAAGAGACTTCTCAAGCCAACTTTGCAAGCAAGAGCAAGTGTAAAGGGAAGAAGAAAGGACCGAAGCAAGAGAAAGCCAAAGGTCAGAATGTTCAACCTTGTGCCATATGCGATAAGACCAACCACACCACTCAGAATTGCTGGTTCAATGGGAAGACCCAGAAAGGAAGTGGAAGAGGTGGATATGGCAGCAATAGAGGCCGAGGTGGACACAACTTCAACAACAACAATAGAAGCTATAATAGAAGGGACTACAACAATTATTGAGAAGATCATCTACATGAAGACTCATTGCTTCTTATGAATCTAAGCCACAAAGAAGGTAAAGAAGATGATCATTTGTTCTACATAGATTCAGGATGTTTGAATCATGTTGCAGGCAACATTGCTCTTCTATCTAATTTGGAAAGTCCAAAGCATAGACATGAAGTGCAAACAGGGGATGACACGAAGCACAATGTGGAGAAGATTGGTAATGTCAAAGCTTCCAATGGCAGGACAAACATTCTGAGTAAGGTTCTCTATGTACCCACTATCACTAAAAACCTAATAAGTGTAGGCCAAATAGTTGAAAAAGGCTTGCAAGTTAGGTTCACCCAACATGGAGCTTTTGTAGAAGATCCATGTCAAGGCTTCAAGAAGATATCCCGAGGTGAGAAGCATGGTAGGCTCTTTACTTTTGAAGTAGCAGAAACCAGGAACATAGCTCTATTCAACTTTAGGTCTCAAACCCTAAGTGAGCTTGAAGTGTGGCATAAGAGAAGTCTTGCTCATGTGAATGAAAGAACCTTGAAGGATATATGCAGGGATCAAAGTGTTCTAGGACTGCCGAACATATCAAAGCAACACATGATCAACAGGTGTGATGCATGTCAGATTGGGAAGGCACAAAGACAACCATTCAACCACAAAGGCTACATCCACAACAACTTATTGGACTTAGTACACACAGATGTATGGGGACCAAGTCAAGAACCTTCATTGGCAGGATCAAGGTATTATGTCTCATTTATTGACGACCATAATAGGTGGACTGTTCTATACTTTATCAAGAGTAAGAATGAAGTGTTTGATTGCTTCAAAAAGTATCTTGCACATGTGGAGAATCATACAGGTAGATCACTAAAGAAGCTCAGATCTGATGGAGGGGGAGAATACTTCTCCAAAGAGTTTGATGAGTTCTTGCAAGACAAAGGTATCAAAAGGGAAGTGACTACCAGGTACTCTCCTCAACTAAATGGAATTGCAGAGAGGAGAAACAAGACATTGGTTGGATCAGCCCGAACAATGCTTGAAGAGAAGAAGTTGCCATTATCTATGGGCAGAAGCTATTTCAACTGCAGTGTACCTTGTCAATCGACTACCATCCAAATCACTTCAAGGTATGACTCCTTATGAAGCATGCCATGGAAGAAAACCTAGTCTTGGACATTGCAAGGTTTTTGGTTGTTTAACTTATGTTCATGTACCATCACAAATAAGAGGTAAGCTAGATGAAAGGGCAACAAAGGCAGTGTTTATTGGAACAACTCAGATGGGTTACAGGTTCTTCAATCCTTCAACCAAGCAATTCACTACAAGTAGAGATGTGTTTGAAGAACACAGGTCTTGGTATGATGAAGACAAACAAAAGGTAACACTACCATATGATCTTGATTCTGGCTCTCATCAATTAGGAAGCAATCATGATACACAGGTCCAGGATCCAAGAAGTGATACAACGATGACCAAGATGAAAGAGAAAGGGATTACAAGCTATGGAAGTCAAGAGGCAAAGCAAAGATGCAAGAGGTTCGAGAATGCTCCAAACAAGCACCTAGAAGATCAGCAAGAGAGAAGAAACAACCAGAAAGGTATGGATATGATTCCACATTTGTTACGAAACATTCAATCTACTTGGCAAAAGACTCTATTTCAGAGGAACCCTCAACCTATGAAGAGGCAAACGGAAATCCTAATTAGGAAAAGGCCATGAACGAAGAGATAGATGCACTGAAGGAGATGGATACTTGGGATTTGGTTCCAATGTCACCGAATCAAAAGGTAATTGGTTGCAGATGGGTATATAAAGTTAAAAGAAATTCAGATGGATCAGTTTGCAGGTACACGGCAAGATTAGTTGCCAAAGGATGCTCACAAACTCATGGTATAGACTATGAGGAAACATTCTCACCAGCTGCAAAGATGACTACAATCAGGACATTGATAAGTGTAGCTGCTGCAAGGAATTGGAGACTCCTCCAACTTGATGTGAAAAATGCATTCTTAAATGGTTGGATAAGTGAAGAGGTATACATGTCACAAGCACCAGGTTTTGAAAACCCTAATCATCCATCTTATGTTTGCAGACTTAAGAAAGCATTGTATGGATTGAAACAAGCTCCTAGAGCTTGGAATTACAGGTTGGTTACATATCTTCAAGATCAAGGGTTCAAAGCTAGCAGCTCAGATCCTTCTCTATTCATCAAAAGGGATCACAATGAGGTTATCTATCTATGTGTATATGTAGATGATATTATTGTGACAGGTCATGATCTAAATGGCATTCAAAGGATCAAGAGACACATGCAAGAGGAGTTCAAAATCAGTGACCTAGGTGAGCTCACATATTTCCTAGGTATGCAGGTGATATATACAGATGAAGGAATGTATTTGACTCAAAGAAGATACATTCAGGATCTTCTTCTCAAGTTCAAAATGGAGAACACTAAACCTGTAGGTATACCTTTGGAGATGAATCATAAACTTAGTGTTTATGAAGGTGAGAAAATTGAAGACATTAAAGAGTATCAAAGCTTGGTAGGTAGCTTGATATATGCTACTCATACAAGGGCAGACATCTCATATAGTGTGGGAGTGCTTAGTCAGTTCATGCACTCACCGAGAAGACCACACATTGATGCGGCTAAAAGAGTACTTAAGTATCTCAAAGGTACAATCAACGAAGGTATATTCTATCCTTACTCTTCAGATTTGGATATCAAAATCTACTCAGATGCAGATTGGGCAGGAGCTAAAGATGATAGGAAAAGTACATCTGGTTACTTAGCATTTGCAGATTCGAAGCTAGTGTCATGGAGTTCCAAGAAGCAACCAACAGTTGCTTTATCTTCAACTGAAGCAGAGTACAGAGGCTTGACCATAGCAACTCAAGAAGCAATATGGTTAAAAGCATCGTATACAGATTTGGGACTTGTGAGTTCCAAACCGCACATATTTGGAGATAATGTAAGTTCCATGCATCTAGCGGCAAATCCTATTTTCCATGCGAGAACCAAGCACATAGAAGTCCATTACCACTTCATCAGGGAGAAGCTCATGGCAAAGGAGATTGACATTTCTTTTGTTCCTACTAAAAAGCAAGTAGCAGATATGATGACAAAGGCACTTGATGGAATAAAGCTTTGTAGATTCAAAGCTAGGGCAGGTACTCAACCTATCAGAGAATGAAGACTCAAGCATACTTAAGCTTGAGGGGGAGCTATTGGAACATCAAGCTTACACTATTCTTGACGTGGATTTGATCTACATCGAAGGCTATCGAGTCAAAAGAATATCCGTTGGAGAGTTCTTTTTCATATGCTCATTTATTGTATTTTTTTGAGAGATTTTTGATGGCTCATTTACCGTTGTAAAAGCCTTGAGGTTTACACATGTAAAGGTACAAATATAGAGCCCAAATCCCAGGAATTTGTGGTGGTTGAAGTTGCATTCAATCAAGCAATCGATCACCTAAAAGTAGATCAATCAAGATCTTCACTTTTCCTAGATTGTAGGAAAGTGAATTGATTCCCTCCAACAACCATTCCCACCTTCATTTGAATTCAAATTCAACTTGTAAAAGTCGTGGAACACTCCTAGAGTCTATATAAAGACTTGGAATCACTTGTAAATTACATGGAAGCAATATACATACACTTGTGACCATCATTGTCTTGCTCCTTCAATTTTCTGCATCATCTTCTTTGCCAACAGTAATCTTGCAGAGGCTGCTCCTCTCTCTTCAGAGCTCCAAATTGAGTACAAGAGGACTCATTGGAAAGGTATCAATGTCTTGTTTATGCCTGTAAATTTTCAAAGCATTTGGTTCAGTGTATTTGGAGAAATCTGAGTTTTTCTGCCTCGGGGTCAATCTCTCCGTATTCCTGAAAAATAGGAAGTACCACCAGTGAATGTCGCATTCATTCCTATAGCATATTTTGCTTATTCCTTATACTTTTGTGCATTCCATACACTCAAATCTACGTGTATTACTCCCATAAAAGGATTTTTTCTAATTGTAATCACGCTGGTCGCTATGGGCATTTGAAGTTCATTGTCTCTTCCATAGATAGTAACTTTTTTGAGCTAGTCGACCCGCAAACCTATCTTTTTTGTATCGACTCATTCTCCTTGATGCTCCAAAGTACATAGTGTGTTTCTTTGCACTTATAGCATGCCTATAAGGTCTATTTGAGTCTCCATAAGCTCAAGGGCTGGTCTTGTGCCGGTTGGCTTGACCAAACTTCGTCACTTCGAAATGCACTTTTCTACCTTCGACAAGCTTCTCCAAGTTCTTTCAAAGTTCACCTCATATTTCAAGATAGCAAGTTAAAGCCATACATCTCTCGAGATGAGAATTGTGTAGATTGTATTGTTTCTTGAGGTGATAAAATATCATAGCCATATATCCCTTTTAGAGTTCTTGATAAGAGGGAGTGGATGATTCCGAATCCATACATACCACAAGATTCAGTAGCATGGACCAACCGTCCACTCACCAATGCTACTTAGGAATCTGAACCTCTGATTGGCAAACACTTTCCTTCCTTGATCACTAAGGAAAATGCTCACTAGAAGGGGGACATAGTGTTAGATTTATTTAGAGCACCATTGCTTGCCATTAGTGTACCTATATCTGGTCAAGGATACTATCCTGATCAAGGAATAAAGCTCTCAAGATCCAAGGCTCTAGCACGAGACTTCGAGGCTATTCCATCTCCTTATACTCGCCATATTTAGAGAAGACTTTAGATATGCCAATGACAAAGGCTATTTAAGGTTTGGAGGAGAGTGGAAAGTAGTTAATTGACATCTTTCAAGCATGCTCCCACCATGCCATTAGGGGAAAAAATGAACCCTCCTTGGGCCCTTTAGATTAAGGGGTGATTAGTGATGGACCAATGAGAAGAGGGTGGTGGCCACAGTCTAGTCCTTTAATCACATAGGCTAGGCATAGGCTTCCATGGTTTTTGTGTGGTCAAAGAGGAGAAAACCACCTAACATTCATGGTTTTAGTTTTGTGAATGGTTTTGAAAAGTTCTGAACTCAATTAGAGCCCTTGGATTGGTTCAATGATCCAATGGATGGGGTTGTGTGCAAAAGTCAAGGCATCTGTGCATATGGACCCTTGGATTCGCACTCTTATTGATGGCTGAGATCTAATTCTTTCTCAAAAAGGTGCCTTTTGATGTAGGCCCTTGGATTTGCATCAATGTGAATGGCTGAGATCTAATCCTCCTTCCAAAATGTGCGTTTTGATTTAAACCATTAGATTTGGCTCTCCGATCCGACGGCCACGATTAATTTCTCTTCTTTTGAGCGCCTTTGATTGGTATCCGTTGGATCTTCATATGATCCAATGGCTAAGGATGGGATCCCCCACAAGATGAAGCGCCTTTCAACCTCCTCCGTCATATACATACGTGATCGAACGGCTCTGAAGTGCTTCCGATTTCAGCTCAGCCCCAAATGCGGGGAGACATTCGATTCAGCAAGATCTTAGGGTCCATATTCTTGTAGAGAGTGTGGGAAAAAAATGCGCAGAGAATCTTCAAGTTATTATGCTTGTCAGAGTCTCTCTCTAGACGGTTCAAGTCATTTGATCTAGGCCATTAAAATCAAGCATCCAATGGCTAAAAAAAAACCGATTTTATAATTCAAACATCATATTCTAGGAAACATTATTTTATTGTAGAATACCACTAGTGGTTTTTTATGGGCCCTTAATCACTTGGATTAAACTTTTTAATTCCTCAAAGTTAGGAATCCTTACAAGGCCCATGCAGGGCTCATTTTTTCCCCTAATGCAGCATGATTATGTATGGTTCTTGATAACACATATTAGGTGTATTGATAAAGAAAGTATCCAAAGAGCTAGGAGACTTTGGTCAAACGTTTTTGTTAGTGGAAACATCTATGGAAGCAATATAGAAATTATTGTATGATATTCAAGGTCATTGACTCTAGCCCAAGAGCGAAATACAAAGAGTGGTTCCTATTAAGGTATATAATCTACCCATGGGATGCCTTAAAGATTCATCTCATGTTCAATCTCAATCCTCCCTACTTGAAAGTTCTAAAGTGGAACAATAAAAATAATATAGAAGATATTCCAAGAATTAAAAGAAATCTAGATACTCATTAATCCCAAAAGAAGAAATGGTAGAGATTGTAGTCTTGGATAAGATGGGAATTCAAGTTTGAGGATCTATGCCACCATATGGCACCCCCTTATTGAGACTAATAAAATGTTCCTCATATGGTAGATTCTTCATAGACGAATCTAGACTCATGTCAAAGCTAGTAGAAGTTTTGGAGCTCGCTTATAGTATAAAAGATGGTAAAACAACAAGGAAGACTTAGACCACTATCTTTTTCTTGTCCTAAAAGCTTGGTAGTCTAGGACCATCACCATAAGTCCCTTTATTGTCTTTCAAAACTTCTTGGAATTAGGCTCTGCTTGAAGAAGATATTCGTCACTTTGTAACTCCTTCCTATGCACTCAGAAGTGGAGCTCTCTCAAAAAAATTCTCAAGCCAAGGATGCAATGCTAAGTTTCATAAACATCCTAGAGAGTGCACTTTAGACGCTCCTTGACCATGTAGATTACAAGGATTCGAAATGATAAAATCTTCCTTCTTCCGAGAAACATAGGAAGTTTCTCTAGAAAACAAGAAGATTATAATCAAATTGATCCCTCATGAAAATGATGAAGAAACTATCAACAATCTTTGTAGACCTCTCTAGTCCTCGTCCGTCATTTTCCTCTTCCATGAATGTAAAGCCTTGTTTGTCAAAACAAAGAGGCAACAACAAGTTTTAAAGAACAAGGATTATTTTTCAAAAGATTTTACTTTTGTACATTGAGGACACTTTATAATACCATATATAGTTCTATAAAGCGAGCATACATTGATCTATTTATCTCTCTCTCTCTCTCTCTCTCTCTCTCTCTCTCTCTATATATATATATATATATATATATATATATATATATATATATATATATATATATATATATATATATATATCTATCTATCTATCTATCTATCTATCTATCTATCTATCTATCTATCTATCTATCTATCTATCTATCTATCTATCTATCTATCTATCTATCTATCTATCTATCTATCTATCTATCTATCTATCTATCTATCTATCTATCTATCTATCTATCTATCTATCTATCTATCTATCTATCGATCTATCCATCTATCTATCTATCTATCTATCTATCTATCTATCTATCTATCTATCTATCTATCTATCTATCTATCTATCTATCTATCTATCTATCTATCTATCTATCTATCTATCTATCTATCTATCTATCTATCTATCTATCTATCTATCTATCTATCTATCTATCAGTCTGTTGATCTATCTATCTATCTATCTATCTACCTATCTATCTATCTATCAATCTATCTATTTATCTATTTATGTATCTATCTATCTATCTAACTATCTATCTATGTATTTATCTATCTATCAATCTATTAATTGATTTATCTATGTATCTATCTATCTATCTATCTATCTATCTATCTATCTATCTATCTATCTATCTATCTATCTATCTATCTATCTATCTATCTATCTATCTATCTATCTATCTATCTATCTATCTATCTATTTATCTATCTATCTATCTATCTATCTATCTATCTATCTATCTATCTATCTATCTATCTATCTATTTATCTATCTATCTATCTGTCTATCTATCTATCTATCTTTCTGTTTGTCTATCTGTCTATCTCTCTGTCGGTCTGTCTATCTGTTTGTCTATCTATCTGTTTGTTTCTTTGTCTCTCTGCCTGTCTATCTGTCTATCTATCTATCTATCTATCTATCTATCTATCTATCTATCTATCTATCTATCCATCTATCTCTCTATCTATCTATCTATCTATCTATCTATCTATCTATCTATCTATCTATCTATCTATCTATCTATCTATCTATCTATCTATCTATCTATCTATCTATCTATCTATCTGTCTGTCTATCTATCTATCTATCTACTATCTATCTATCTATCTATCTATCTATCTATCTATCTATCTATCTATCTATCTATCTATCTATCTATCTATCTATCTATCTATCTATCTATCTATCTATCTATCTATCTATCTATCTATCTATCTATCTATCTATCTATCTGTCTATCTATCTATCTATCTACCTATCTACCTATCTATCTATCTATCTATCTATCTATCTATCTATCTATCTATCTATCTATCTATCTATCTATCTATCTATCTATCTATGTATCTATCTATCTATCTACCTATCTATCTATCTATCTATCTATCTATCTATCTATCTATCTATCTATCTATCTATCTATCTATCTATCTATCTATCTACCTACCTATCTATTTATCTATCTATCTATCTATTGTGGAGAATGAGTTCTCCTATGCGCAACGGAAATGTCTAGTGAACCACCCTTGTATGCCCAACACTTGGACAAATAGCTGCACCTTAGATAGCTTGCTGTTCTTAATACAAAACTCAAATGGACTTGAGCCTTTAGTCAATCAAAGTAGACAAGAAGAGCGTTCTAAAAAGCTATAAATAACTTAATTTGGACAAAGTTTTGATTAGGAAACACAACTGATAAAGATGAACTATGTGTCCACACAGGTATGCTGAAGAACCTAGCTTCACTCTCGGACTGATAAATCTGTGAATATATATCATTTGAGAAAGATATTTGGTATAGAGAAAGTAGTCACAAATAGCTTTCCAACAAGCTAAAAAACAAGTAATTTGGATGAGTTTTGATCAGGGAACGCAACAGAACAAATCAGATCACTTGCACACATAAGTACACTATAAAACTGGACTTTACTCTTTGACAGGTATCTCAGAGAATATAAATGATCTCAATGAGATATTTGGGACAGTGAAAGTAGATGTCAAGAGATTTCCAACAAGACAAAAATCACACAATGTGGATATGTTTTGGTTGGAGAACTTAACCAACCAAAATAGACTATCTATCTACACAGGTATACTAAAAAACAGGACTTCACGCTTTCACTGATATCTCACAAATTACATAAGCTTTCAAAGAGATATTTGATATGCAGAAAGAGCACAAGATAAGCTTTCCAATAAATGTTTAAACGCACAAAATGGTTACATATGCATTGAGATATGAGCTCTGTAACAAAGCTATGTACAAACTGACGTGCGGCTGGAAGGAGTCTAAGGGAAGACAAAATGACAAAATGGCAAGATCCGACTACTGGGAGCTCTTGCTTCTTTCTCTCCTTGTTTTGAATGTGCTCCCACTTTACTTTTATAACCAATGAGCACGTGAAGAAGTTTGTGCCTTCTTCTTAACTCGCCACTTTCTCCACTACATGCTACTAACTACAAGGCAGGATATTGTATCTCTTACTCATCATGAATTTTGACTTTCTTTTATTATTTTTTCCTTTTTTCCTCTACTTTTTCTTTATCTTTATATTTGGTAAATTTATCCAAGCATGGATCATATGAAAATGAGCTTGTATATTTATCTTCAACACTCCCCCTCAAGCTCATTTGGGGGTTATCTTCAACCATGTCCTTCAAATTTATCACGTCTTTGAAACCTTTGAGTTTAGAAGCATCTAAGAACTTTGTAAACATATCTGCAACTTGCTCTTTGGTTCTGACAAAATTTATCTCCACATCTTTTCTCAACACCTTCTCCCTTACATAATGGTAGTGGACCTCTATGTGCTTGCTCCTTGCATGAAACATAGGATTGCTTGCCAAGTAAATATTTGACATGTTATCACCGTATATAGGGATGGTTCCAACTTGCACTCCAAGATCAGCCAAAATCTTTTTAATCCACATTGCTTCACATGTGGCAAATGCTAATCCTCTATATTCAGCCTCCATAGATGAAAGTGCAACAGTAGGTTGTTTCTTTGAGCTCCATGTGATAGGTTTGCTTCCTATCACGAAACATAACCTGAGGTTGATCTTCTATCTTCCTTTGAGCCTGCCCAATCAGCATCACTAAAGCCTTTGACCTGCAGTTCTTCATCAAACTTGTAAAACAAAGCATGATTAACTGTATGCTTTATGTATCTCAACACTCTCTTGGCTGAATTTAAGTGTTCACTTGTTGGGGCTTGCATAAACTGAGAAAGTACACCGACAATATAAGACAAATCAGGTCTTGTAATGTTTGCATAGATCAATGATCCTACAATGCTTCTGTATGTCATTACATCTTCCAATGGTTCGCCATCATTTGAACAAATCTTTGTATTTGTGTCCATGGGTTGAGTGAGTGGTTTGCATTCACTCATTCCGAATCTGAAAAGAACATCCAACAAGTACTTCCTTTGCATCAAGTAGATGCCACTTTTTCCATAAACAACTTCAATTCCTAAAAAATATTTCAGCTCTCCAAGAACTGAAATTTGAAACTCCTTACCAAGCTTCCTTTTGATATCTTTAATCCCTGTAACATCATTTCCTGTTATGATGAGGTCATCGACGTATATGCAAATATATACATTTTCTTCCTTCTTCATGTACAACGAAGGATCTGCACTACCTGGGTTGTATCCATACTTAGTTAGATACTCTACCAATCTCTGATTCCATCCTCTTGGTGCTTGCTTCAAGCCATAAAGTGCCTTCTTCAACCTGGAAACAAAATCTGGGTTTCCCAAACTGGAAGAATCTCGACATCTTGACCTTGCTGTTTTCCTCGATCCCCGTCTTCCCAAAAGGCTCTAATCTCGTGTGCTCCCTATGGAAGAGTTGGAATAAAGTCAAAAGCTACACAAGAATTTTTGGAAGTGGGCAGCCGGTATCAGACAAAACGACTCTATCTGGTTTCCGATCCATGGCATCGGGAGTGTGGAATCTTGCAACATTCAAAATGCGAAGAAGTTATGGAACAAAGGATTCAAAAAATGGAAACATCTCTGGAAACATGACACCAACCGTTGGATCAACTTCGAGGATATTGACCCTTGCATCAACATTTCGTACGAAGAATGGAACACTTTGCAAAGCAGATGTCTCGCCTGGGATCGACACAAAACTCGCCTTCTCATGGGACATGACACATCGAGCTCGCTTAGTCTCAAATGGCACAATGGGAATAGCCTATCAAAAATCCCAAACATCAAAGAAATGATTGACTATCAGGTTAACCTCAATAAGAAGTGGTGCCTGTCATGGATGCGGCTTTGGTGGGACATGAAGTTAATGGCTATCTGGCACCCCCTCATAGAAATCAAAAAGTCTATCCTCTTATGGCAAATTCTTCATCATGGAATCTGGACCAACCTTAAGGCTAGCAAACTTTGTGGGATTTCTCCCTGGTGCAAACACTGCTACCGGTCTATCGAAGATGTCTCACACATCTTCTTTACCTGCCCCAACTCCAACAGACTCTGGCAGATGGTTGGAATGAAAATTAGACTTCAGAAACATCTCAGTTGGCAGCAAGCCCTGCTAGGAGAAGCGATCGACTGCTCCGCGAGACTCTGGAACGCCATCAGAGGGGAGGTCCTATGGAAAATATGGCCGGAAAGATGTGCTCTCAACTTTGGTGACTCCCCCAAGGAGTGGTCAATTGAGAAATCATTATTCCTCCTTGGAAAAAGGATTGTTAACTGTAAGAAATCCCCCCCCTTTAGGCATCATCAAGTTCTCCTTTTGATCAATAACAAGCTTAAACCCAAGTGGGCCCCGCATGAGGGTGATGAGAGGGTGATTAACCTTCTTTGTAATACCGTCTAAGCTCTGTAAAAGCTTCCCCTGCTTTGTGGGATTTGGGGGGTCCCGTGGGCACTAGTCCCATTCTCTTGTACTTTTCTTTCTTTACTCAATTCAAGTCCGGGAGAGTAGGCTAATGCCGAACTTCCTTTATATTAAAAAAAAAAATCTGGATGGTTTTCATCTTCAAATCCAACCGGTTGACTCATGTATACCTCTTCTTGTAGTTCTCCATTGAGAAAGGCATTTTTGATGTTGAGTTGATATAATGGCCATATCCTTGAAGCACCAATTGCTATTAAGGTTCTGATAGTTCCCATCTTTGCAACGGGGCTGAAAACTTCATCATAATCTATGCCTTGTGTTTGTTTAAATCCTTTGGCAACTAATCTAGCTTTATATCTAGCTAGTGAACCATCAACATTCCTCTTTACTTTAAACACCCATTTGTTTGGAACAATCTTCATACCTTCTTTCTTTGGCACTAGCTCCCATGTGTGATTATCTTTGAGAGCTTTGATCTCCTCTTTCATAGCTTGCTTCCATTCCTTTTGTGCGCAAGCTTCTTCATATGTCTCAGGCTCTTTGTCTTTGATAACTTGCATCATGTATGCAAAATGTGTTGCCATAAAACTATCATAACTCAACCTTTGAGTTGGATACCTTTTCCTTGAAGATCTTCTTTCATTGCCTTTAGAAAGTTGCTTCTTTAACCTATTAAACTTTACATCGGAGTGATTACCTCTTCATATTCTTCTTCACTTGCATCTACCTCACTGTTTGGAGTAGCACTTGCTTCTTCAGCTCTATTATGAGCTGAATTTGGAGACAAAGAATGACTCCCCCTCCATGTTTAACATTCTTCATTTGATGTAGATGCCTCTGGACCTGAAAGCTTTGTGCTTGATTGTTGAACTTCTCTTTGATTTGTTCCTGCATAATCATCACAATCTTCTTCAAGAATCTTTTCCTTTCCTTTATCTTCATACCATGGTCTTAGTTCATCAAAGAACACATCTCGCGAGACTCTTAATTCCTTCGTTCTAGGGTTGTAACACTTGTATCCTTTTTGCTCCATTGAGTAGCCTATGAAAATGCATTTTTCTGATCTTGGTTCCATCTTTGTTCTAACTTCTTGTGGAATGTGAACAAAGCAAACACATCCAAACACTTTGAGGTGTGTAAGATCAGGTTTCTTACTGGAAGATACCTCTTCTAGAGTCAAGTGATGTATTCCCGATGTTGTGCACCTATTCATCAAGTAAATGGCAGTTGTGGTAGCTTCAGCCCAATAGTACAATGGTACCTTCATCTCCTTGAGCATGCATCTTGCAATTTCAGCAATTTGCCTATTTTCCCTCTCAGCTACTCCATTTTGTTGTGGTGTATACCTACAAGTGAATTGCCTTTTGATCCCATTCTCTTGTAGAAAATCTAAAAATTCTTTGGAGAAGTATTCTCCTCCACCATCGGACCTTAAGGTTTTGATAGCCCTTCTTGTTTCCTTTTCAACTTCAACTTTGAATCTTTTGAATATAGAAAACACCTCTGATTTTTGCTTCATACAAAACAGCCATACCTTTCTTGAGTGATCATCAATGAAGGTGACAAAAAATTTATTACCAGCCATTGATGCCTCTTGGGTTGGTCCCCATACATCCGTATGTATCAAGTCCAAGACATTTGGAGCCACATAATTGCTCCTCTTGAATGGCTACCTTGTTTGCTTTCCTAGTTGACAAGCTTCACATAACTCATGTAGTCCAATGCTATTAAATTTTGGAAGACCTCTTACCACTTCATGTTTGCTCATGTCCTTCAGCTTTGGAATGTTGATGTGTCCTATTCTTTTGTGCCATAAGTCCAGCTCTGAAATCTTCTTGTTCCCACATTGAATGTACATGACCTTTCCATGTGGATGTTGGACGTCCAAAGTGAACATCCTTCCTTCTCTTCTACCTTGAGCAATGACCTTGAAGTATTCCTTTGGATTCTTTATGAAGCACCCATTCTCATTGAATATGACATGATAACCCTTCTCTACCATTTGTCCTACTGAAATCAAGTTCTTTGAAATTGTAGGAACATGAAGAACATTAGATAGTACCTTTGCTCTACTTGTATCTCCAAGCCTTATATCTCCAATATGCTCAATCATGTGTTGAGTATCATCACCTGTTTCAACACATCCTTTTCCACTTGGTACCTGTAGATTAGTGAACAAACTTCCTTGGCATGACATATGGTTACTACAACCTGAATCAATTGTACCATTTTTTGTCATCTTCACAAGAGCTTCTATACTCATGTGTAATTGCAAGTAGTGTGTCCTTGCTTCCTTCACTTGAGGTGCTTGCATAGTTGCTTTGGTTCCTTTGATTGCCTCCATTTGGTCTTCCATTCTTCAGCCAACAATCACTAGCATAGTGTCCTACTTTACCACAATGATAGCATGTTATAGCTTTATGAGGACTGTAGGAGCTTCGGCCTCTTCCTCTACTTCTACCTCGACCTCTTCCTTGTGCGTTGGCATTTGATGCATCCTTGTTGTCGTCTGAATTTTTTTTATTATAGTTGGAGTGGTTGTGACCTCTTCCTTTTCCTCTTGAGCCTCCTCTTGAGTTTCTTCCTTTACCTCAACCTGCATGTAACATTTGGTTGTGGCTGTCCTTTCCTTTGGGACCATCGAAGCTAAGCTCTTCTGTGACAAGATGAGGGATTAGTTGTTCAAAACCTGGATATGCATCTTTCAAGTTAATGGAAGTTATAAAAGGCTTCCATCTTTCATCTTCTGTCAAGCCATTGAGAGTATAACACCCAAGATCTTCGTCTTCAACCATTGTGCCAATAGAAACTAAAGCATCGCTTAGCTCCTTAATCTTCAAAGTATATTCAGCTATGGATTGACTTGAACTTTTCTTGATTATGTTCAACTCATTCTTGAGTTGAAGTTTCCTAGCTTTGGTATTTGTTGAATACATCCTTTCAAGAGCTTCCCAAGCATCCTTAGCTTTCTCTAGATGTTGAATATGCCCTACCATGGCATTAGTAATAACTTGCGAAATGAGGAACATGACTCTCCTATTCCTCTCTTCCCATTCTTTTGCTTGCCTCCTTTGGACTTCGGTGGCCATAGCTTGATTGATTTGAGGTTGAGCATCATCGACACTCACAATACCACATAAGCCTTTGCCCATTAGGTAGTTCGTCATTCTAAACCTCCACACGGGATAGTTATCCTTATCCAAATTCTCTACTTGTTGACCCAAGTCAGCCATTGAAGAGTATCAAAGACTTTGAGAGTTACCTCGAATACTTATAGTCCTTTGCTCTTGCGTTTGTGAAGCTCCCTCTTGTTTTGTAGCTCCTCTTTTGCTTTGCTTCAACTCCAGCTTTGATGATGAAGCTTCAACACCAAGTTCCCTCTGATACCAACTATGGAGAATGAGTTCTCCTATGTGCAACGGAAATGTGTACGTGAACCACCCCTATATGTCCAGCACTTGGACAAATAGCTGCACTTTAGATAGCTTGCTGCTCTTAATACAAAACTCAAATGGACTTGAGCCTTTAGTGAATCAAAGTAGACAAGAAGAGCTTTCTAACAAGCTATAAACAACTTAATTTGGACAAGTTTTGATTAGGAAATACAACTGACAAAGATGAACTACCTGTCCACACAGGTATGCTGAGGAACTGAGCTTCACTCTTGGACTGATAAATCTCTAAATATATATCCTTTGAGAACGATATTTGGTAGAGAGCACGTATACACAAATAGCTTTCCAACAAGCTAAAAAACAAGTAATTTGGATGCGTTTTGGTCAGGGAATTCAACTGACCAAGCCAGACCACCTATACACATAAGTACACTGTAAAACTGGACTTTACTCTCTGACAGATATCTCATAGAATATAAATGATCTCAATAAGATATTTGTGAGTAAAAGTAGATGTCAAGAGCTTTCCAACAAGACAAAAATCATGCAATTTAGATATGTTTTGTTTGGAAAACTTAACCGACCAAAATAGACTACCTATCTACACAAGTATACGAAAAAACTGGACTTCACTCTTTCACTGATATCTCACAAACTACATAAGCTTTCAAAGAGATATTTGATATTTAGAAAGAACACGAGATAAGATTTCCAATAAATGTTTAAACACCCAAAATCGTTACATATGCACTGAGATATGAGCTCTACAACAAAGCTGTGTACAAACTGACGTGCGGCTGGAAGGAGTCTAAGGGAAGACAAAATAACAAAATGGCTAAATCTGACTACTCGGAGCTCTTGCCTCTTTCTCTCCTTGTTTTGAATGTGCTCCCACTTCACTTTTATAACCAATGAGCATGTGAAGAAGTTTGTGCCTTCTTCGTAACTCACCACTTTCTCCACTACATGCTACTAACTACAAGGCAAGATATTGTATCTCTTACTCATCATGAATTTTGACTAGACTCTTTCTTTTATTATTTTTTCCTTTTTTCCTCTACTTTTTCTTTATCTTTATATTTGGCAAATTTATCCAAGCATGGATCATATGAAAATGAGC
>CM035411.1:130341277-130388777 GCA_020310875.1 Ceratopteris richardii
TTGAGGTTCCTCTCGTGGCGGGAGTCTGTAATGTGTAGAGTACACCAGTTGTTCACAGGCAAATAATTGTAATAGATGTGTAGGCCTGTTGATGAACACCTCTGAGTGATACTCCCAAAAACCTGTGGTGAACATTTCTTCGAAGGTCTGCTTATAGCACGCCGGTAAGTATTTGATTCGACAGTGCCAGACATATGGTGTTGTGCTCATGTCATATGTTAGATCTTGGTTGCCATGCTCGAAACCCGGGGTGTTCACATGTGGTGCCTTGATGCGACGGAAGACTTTGAATACCATCTACATCATGTCAAAGATTTTGGCACTCATATGCACTGCTAAATCGTCCATATGTTTTAAGCGGGGGACCTAGTGGCAAATCGTGGCCATCATATAGCCTACTGTGGGTGGTCTTGTGGGTGGAGTGAAGTACGGGTAATTGAGCCAATCCTGGCATTGCTTGTTGTTCTATACTTTAATGGAAAATGCCTTCCAAGAGCAGCGACGTGGCATGGGTCCCCAACATGGGTTGTACTTGCTCATCATCTCGGGATATGCCTGTAATAAATCTTTGCTCTAATCTGGTTGACAAATTTCTCCTCGTTGCGCATCTAGTGACAAATCGTCAGGCTCAAACTGAGTTGCGTGGGAGGGTTTCTTGCCTGTTTCTTTTTCTATGGCCAGTTGATATCCCGCCATTAACATAAAATAAGGCTTGTATTGTAGCTCATGCCCAGATATGTATCTGCAAGGGGCCAAGTGAGCAAAATACGGTGATTGTAAAATTCGTTCTTCTATCATGGCCATTGCATGTAATTGCGCTTCTACACATGTTGAGTGGGTACTTCCTTCAATCAGCTTCATCCATGCGGGCATGGGAAGTTCAAAAGTCATCTGGCCTTTGGCCATGACTCGTCCGCCTGGGATGGGTTGGGGTTCATATGCTTCTTCAAAAGTTTCTTCCACCGAAATAGTCACTATTTCTTCCTTTGCTGGTAGTTCCGGTGGGGAGTTTGGCTTGGGGGGTGCTTCATATACTGCTATCCGTGATTGAAGAGTTGATACCTGGGCCCGTAATGCATTGAGTTCCTCTAGGATCATAGGAGAAGGTCCACAGGAGCTGGTGGTCCTTGCTCTATAGGTGCTCTTAATTGGAGCAATTTGTGGTCTTCTTTGAGCTTCTGGAACTCCTCATTCATGTTGTCGTATTCATCTAGCAATCTCACATGATCATCTAGTAACATTTTCATAGATTTTGAAGGAACAACTTTAAAGCAACTGGGGCTCAACGGTTGGTCTGGTTGATCTAGAGCAGCTTCCAAATTCTCTCTGTTCTGTTCCTATAGATGTTGATTTTCTTCTTTAGCTGCTGCCAAGTGGCGTCTGAGCAATCCCATGTTCCTAGTAAGTGTCACATTGCGAATAGTCTGCACCCTTAACAAGTTGTCTATGTCAGTGATGGCCTCTTTTGTCTTTTCTTCACTTTCTAGTTCAAGTTTGTGATATGCCTCACATAGCTCTTGGTAGCGGGTGTTTAGTGAGGCATTCTTGATGGATAGGGAATTGAGCTACGACTGTAAATCGTTGGTTGTCTTCTGCAGCGTCTGGTAACTAGTTCCAAGAGATGCAAACTCATCTGTCACTTGAGCCATGAAGGTGAACATATGACGGAATGCAGTGTTGATGGTGGGAGATAAAATTAATGGTGTAGTGAACGTAGATGCTGTGTGTGTGGGTGGCGATGCAAGGGGAAAGGGAAATGGGGGTGGGAGAGTGGATGTGGTGGTGATTGTGGAAAACTGTGATGTGCCTATGTGTGGTGGTGAAATGAATGAAAGGAGTGGTGGTGCAGTGGGTGGTGATATATCCATGTCATTCGATGTGGTGTCGAGTGCCGTGACTATGAATAATGGAGTGATAGTGGGTGCATGCATGGGTGTAAAGACAAGGTTTACAAAGGTCGAAGAGTAATTTAGAGAGGGGGTCTCTTGTACTCCTTGGTGGAAAGGGGAAAGCGGAAATACGGTGGGTCGGGGAGGTGATACAGGGGAGAAAGTTGGGTAGAAATGGAAAAAGGGGTCTTGGAGGTGCGGGGAAGGATGGGAAGGATGGATCGAGAAATGGACTAGATAGAAGGGTAGAAGTCCTAAGCGGTAGACTAGGTTGAGTGGGTGTGGACAAGGTGAGAGGAATGGAGGTGACAAAGGCTTCTGCTACGGCACTATCAAAAGATGTGGATGGTCTGGGAGAGATCGGATGTACAGGGGGGATTAAGAGATGGGAGGTGAAAGAGGAGCGGTTGGGGTGGTGGGTACTTCAGTCACAGCGGTGGTATGTACAGTAGTAGTGTGGGGCGGGGAGTCGAGGAGGATAGTTTCTTTGGCCATAGATTTTTCAGGAATTAGGCATGCTTCCCTGGCCTGTTGGGATGACTGAGCACCTGTCGGTACATGAATGTACTCACCCGGTTTTTAATAGTAAACGTACTCATCTGGGGTCAAACTGCGGAAGTGGTTTTCTCTACAAATATCTTAATGCTTCGTTAGATCCCACTGATTTAACAAGTCCCCTGAAACCTTCGATGTATACTTCTTCGGCCTGTGACGAGTTCCTGTTCTATAAGTGCCTGGCTTTCTTCCTCAGATAACTTCTTACGCGCCCAAACTTTTTCCATGGTGTGATATAACTTCTTGATTGCCAAGGTCTATGCCGCTGCTTCAAATGTTTCGTCTTTGTGCGTGCTGGTGTCACCTTGGGTGTCGATTTGGTGTCCTTGTTCATCTGTCTACACATTCTCTTGGGAGTCATGAGTGCCCTGGATGGCTTCATCATCGCCCTCATCATCATCTGTTTCTGTTCTTTCTTCTTCTGAGCTAGATACTACTTGTCCTTGTTGTTGATTCAGGGGAGTGGTCGAGTAGCTTGGACATTCATATTGTTGAGAAAAGATTTGTCCTTCTGAAAACTGAAATTCACTTGAAAACACATCCTACATCTCGAAATCAAATGTTGTGTCCATTGGTTCTGCTTCCAAGTTGGGTATCGAAAAAGAAAATGCTTCCGCACCAATAGTGGTGGGAACCTCTGCTGCAGTGGTGGTAGGTTCTTGAACTAACATTGGTTGTGAGGCAATCGCACTAGTAGTGCCTTCTGTAACGATAGGTTGTGATAATCATATGCTAATAGGTTGTACAGTTACAGGGGCTTCCGTCGGAGACTCTTCTGGAGAGGGTTGCGATGACGGTGATTCCAGAACTTGTAGGCATGGAATGGTTCCTCTCATGCGCTTTCTTGCTCGTCCTTTGCTAGCCTTCCTTGCTTTCTTTGATGTCCCTTTGAATGCTTTCAACTCCTCACTTATTGCATGCTCGATTGGCAAGTTGTATGTCAAACACATATATACAATTCTCGTAAGAGCGCAGCATCCATGGATTACCTTTTTTCTTTCCCATCTATGTTGTGCTAAGTAGAACTGATCAATTACCCAGCTTGCAAGATCAACTGTCTGGGGTCCAATACAACACAAATATAGTCTAAACTAGATGTGCTTGTGGGGCATGGTGAATTGATCTTGAGCAGGGAATGCGAAATGTTGCATACATATCCTCAATGGTTTAGAGAGCTCAGGTGTGATCGCTGAAATATCTTCCTACTTGATGACATCTTCACGTTTCATTGGCTCTGGAATCAGCCTTTCTCGCTCTCTCGGAGTGTGCGTTCCATGTATCTTGATTGTAGCTCTAATCAAATCTTTTGTCAAATAAAACCTTTTGAATGGGGGGTCATTCACCAAGGATGGAAAAATGAATGTGCCTGGTAGATCCTTGTTCTCAGAAGCTGTCAAAGTGGTTACTAGATAGTAGCATCAGTAGAAATCTGGTTTAGGCAACGGATCACTGAAATATTCTGTGAAGCCTGCTCTAGCCCACACATGATTTAAGTCTTCTGTGTTCTGTAATGCTTCAAACTCTCTTGAGAAAAATTGGTACTTGCCCCACGTATGGGTATCAAAAGTCAAATTGGCCTCAAAAAGGAAATCGGCATCCGCCAATGGGCCTGCTAAACCTTGGAACCAATGAGAGTTGCGATGAATTTTTTCAGTATATCCCCTAGGAGGATCGTCAATTTGCATAGGTCCTAGAAATTCCTGAAACTCTGGTGGTTGAGCCGTAGGATGTGGTTCAGCTAGTAATTCGCCAATATTTTCCATGGGTACACTAGGGCCAGCTTCAGATGGCCCTTTTTCCTGCATGATGAATGATGCAAGTGTGTAGCAGATCTGCTACAAAAGATTAACACATTAGTATGGAAATTAATCATGATCCCATTAAAGTGAGACCGCAATCCCTTTCCATGACTGATGTGTAACCCGTGTAGCAGAGTGTTGTGGTGTGGTTTATGGAATGATTGTTCCAAAACTAATGCAGGTCTCTAGACACCTACATGCTTCTGATTATGCATACATTGCTTGATGAGATGTTAGTACAAGTGATGTTGGGTGTAGTGTGTGAATTTGTACAAGGTTCAGTTGTGGATGAGTTATTACAAGGGTAGTGTTTAGTCGGGGTGGGAGTAAGGTTAGACAACAGGTTATGAGGAGACAACTGAATACTGTTAAACTAAAAACAAAACGGCCAATGTTAAGGCCAGTGTTGAATTAATGCGTTGTTCTAACTGTCAGCACGTGTCAACGAATCGTGGGTTCTTGGGAGTGGTAGGGGTCTGTTAGACAGAGGCCCTGTACTTAGTTCCCAAAATAACTGATTCAGTTGCAGCAATAAAATGCTATTGACAGTTCTATCTGAATCTACTGTCCTTAGATAGTGTCATCACAGTCTTAGCTCAGCTACCAGTAACAACTAGACTATACCAGACTTATCTGTACCTTGGTACCGAATTACTTCAGACTAATATGCTACTATAACAGTATAGTAGTCCAACCTTCACCAAGACAGCGCTCACAGTCAAGCAACCGGATCACAGAAGGTACCTACGGTTTCAACCTACAGTTTTGAAGGCTAACACACACTGGAATTACCCTTAACTATAGGTAATTCTCACTGTACAAGTGCAGATCGAGAACAGCACTACTTCTGCACAACGTTCTTAGGGAAAGATTACTACATTCACACAGACTTATCAGTATTTAGCAGTTCAACAAGGAGAGGAGCACTACATCGTACATCTAACAGAACAATTCATCACAACGATCCACAGTGACTCTTTCAGACAACGATCCAACGACTTACTGAATGGAACTACATTCACAGTGTAACCGAGATTGACAGATAACAACACAGAGTACAACAGAGTACGTAGAGCTTAGACAAGACACACTTACAGCAACACTCAGACACACAACCAGATGAACCGTCTCGTGATAACACGAAAGTAGGCCAAAATCCCCACGCTCTCGAGCACTTCTTTTCATTGCTTTATATAGGATTTACAAATATGCGTGTAACAACCTTTCGCGCGTGTTTTACAATGATTTTTGTTACACCTGTCCCAGTCCGTTGGCCGACTAACACTGGCATGCCCGGTGGACTCGAACTCGCAAGTTTTTACAAAATTAGTGCTCATCGACTATTCCTTCTAAGTACATGTTTCGGGCTAATCTAAATGTACGGGCGATCTTTTTCTTAAGGGTTTCTAATAATTGTTTTAATGTATCGGGTTCTAATACCTGGGCATCTACTCTAACAGAACTTATGGCTATGGCTTCTGTTAACAAAATTTCTACTTGCGTTTGCAGAAAGGCCTCTTGCAGATAAAAGTCATTGGCCAATGCGGCATCTCTGAACGTCTTCATTTCCTCGAGTTGTTGTTCCATCTTATGTAATCTTTCTTTAATGTTTGCCAGTTGGTTTTCGCGCCTCTCGATCTCTTGAACTTGAAAATCTATAGTCCTGATGTATGAATCCTTCTCGTGTTTGAGATTGGCAATGAGCTTCTATGTCTGCCCTTCCTTCGTTAGGTAGTGCTTGAGCATATTATTTACGTCTGTCAAATTTTCGTTGGTTCTCTGCAGTTCTTCTTCTGTTCTTTTCTGCTGCAACTACTGTTCTTGACTCTGCTGCACCAGTTCTTGTAATTGCTTTCTGGTTTCTTCTAGTCGATTGCCCAATGCAATTCGGGCATCTTCTTTGTCTTGTATATCCTGCTTCATTTTGTTGATTTCTTCATTGGAAATCTGTAGTAACTCTTCTTTCCTTGTAAGTGCTGCCACTGCCGCATCTCTCTGATTGATCAGCATTTCCTGTTCGGTGAGTTTTGCCTATAATTCCTTCAATTGCTCTTGCATGGATTGGTTTTCGGCTTTGGCAATTAGTACTTCCTCCTGTAGGGGGCTGATGTCAGCTTCTATCATATCAACTTTATGTTGTAGCGCGTTGCGGATACTGCCTGTGGCTGCTTTCATCTGGATGGGCAGATGCTGAGATAAATTGATTAGACCCATATTGGCCAGTTCGGAAAGCATTGGAATGGAAGGGAGGGATAGCTGGGGTTGTGGTTGGGAAGAGGATGCATTGAGGAGTTGTTGGGAGTTTGGTGGAGAGTAGTTGAGGGAGGAGGATGAGGACTCGGCGGTTTCGACAGGGTGAATGGGCTGGATGGGGATGATGGGTGGTTCCGGTGGGGGAGTGGGAAGGATGGTTTGATTTGTTACCTGATTGGCGGCTTGTTGTTCCTGCTCTGCAATTGTGGATTCCACTGCCTTTAGCAGTCTGTCATGTGCTTCCTTAGTAGCTTGTTCTTCATCTATCTGTTGTTCTTCTTGAGACTCTTGCTGTGATTCTTCTTCGGTCGATGATGTGTCAGCTTCCGTATGTTTTTCCTGTTGTTGATCTTGGGACGATTGTGCAGAAGATTCGTTTTGCATGGATGTTGTGGTGTCGTGGAACGTTTCTTCTTCTTGCTTATCCTCTTCCTTGTCGCCCTCATTGTTCCCTCCAGCAGATCCTTGTGCTTCGCTTTCAGAAGAGCTAATCCTTATTCGTTTTCTTCAGAATAGTTGGTTTAATTCCTCTTCGTCTTCTTCTTCGTCGTCCCACAGCTGTATTGACTCTTCGTGTCGCAGAACTGGTCCCCTGGGTGGTGGTTGCGCTGCGAGTATGGCCGGAAAGAGAAATGAAATGATGTGTGGTAGTCTGGATCTCGCCGTGCCTCCTTTGTTTACCTGTTTCATGATAGCTATGCATTCTTTGTGGATGCGGTGGAAGAAGAAAGAGGTGAAGTTCATTGGTTCTTGTGCGGCTAATTCTATGGCAGAGTAGAAGGGGCGGGATATTCCATATGTGCATTTTTGGAGGTTGAGTATGGCTACTAAAAATTGGAGGGCTGATCGTTCCGGTTCCGGTCGGTAGAGGATTGCATACTCGTTAGACGAATATCTGGGAAATAGCTCAATCATTTGAGCAACTATCAAGCTTGGGCCATTTTCTCGGCCTTGCGACGGGAGTCTAAAAGCTTCTGCAAAGGCTTGGAATGTGATAAGTGTTCAGGAGGGTAAGGAAGTGATAGCCCATCTTTGCTCATTGGCAGGTGTGTTGGCGATGGCGGAGATGATGTTGGCGAAGAATGGGTGGGACTCCACTGGATGCCAAGGCAGTTCAGCAAAGTTTGCCAACCCACGTATGCGCAGGTACTCTCCTACCTCGGTAGGGAGACCGTCACGGAAAGCGGCATAGTTAGCCAAGGCTTCCATGGCACACATGAAAACACAGAATACAGGCACACAGAGCACACGGTAAACACAGAGCACAAGTCACACAAGCACAATAGCGTTTTTCGGTGAACTGGAGAAGGTTAAGTAGATGCGCTGCAGTGGACTGTAATTAAAAATCACTAATCATCATGCGACGTTGAGATGATCGTTTCTTTAACTTGGGTGTGCATGTCTTAGTAGCTGGAAAGAGCAGGGCGGCTTATGACATAATTAGGAATCAAGACGCAGATATTTACAGACTTATATTATTAAGCACGAAAAAATAAAAAGACAAGAAAAGAAAAGAAAAGAAAAGAAGTCCCAAGATGCCAGGTCGGGTGGTTGGGTCCCTCGCCTCTTGAGGCGGGGGCGAGGGTTCAACCCCCCTGCGCTGCGGGACATTGTAACTGCCTTCGGGCGTTGAAACCAGGCCTTCGGGCGTTAATTTGCTGGGCCTCCGGGCCGTCTACCGTTGTATGCGCCTTCGGGCCGTCTACCTTGTCTGCCCCTGTTCTTGTGGGATAAGGGGGATCCCATGGGTACTATGCCCTTCCTTGTACAGTTGTTCATTTCAAAGTTAAAGTCAGGGGGAGTAGGCCTCGGCCGAACCTCCATTTAAAAAAAAAAAAAAAAAAAAAAAAAAAGAAAAGAAAAGAAAAGAAAAGTGAACTCCAAAAAATGCGGCCAACCGCATAATGTTTCAGTGCGGGTTCGCTGTGTGTTGATACGGCCGTAGCTTCGAACCGTTGATGATTTTTGGAAGAGGGTTTCCAATCAATGTAGTCAACCGAAAAGTTGCTGGGCCCACTTGTTCTGAAATCCGGTAAGGGCCATACCATCGTAATTTGAATTTACTAGCAGACCGATCGACTTTGCATTATAAAAAAGAACAAGTTGTCCCACCGTAAAAACTGGAGTTTTCAAGTGTCGATCATGCGTCCGAGCCTGTCTTAGTTATACTTCCTGCATAGTTAAAAAGTTGTGCCATCGATGCTCGTCTAGCCCTCTGAGTGTATCCAACCGAAATGACAGTGAGTCTTCCGGTAGCAGTTTCTGATTGATGGCTACTCGTAAACTAGGTGCAATGATTTCCATGGGTGCTATGGCTTCCACTCCATAAGTTAATTTGAACGGGGTTAATCATGTTGCTACCTTATATGTAGTTCGGTATGCCCATAATACTACAAGCAACAGTTGATCCCATCTTTCCGGTGCTTCCATAATCAATTTCTGAAGCATATTCAGTAAAGTTTTGTTTGTACTTTCGGCCAAACCATTAGCACGAGGATAATAAGGAGAACTAAACTTATGCGTGACCTAGAACGACTGTGTAAGTGCTTTCATTAAATTGTTTACAAAATGAGTGCCTTGATCTGAAACAAGTTCCAGTGGTAAATCAAAACGTGGAAAGACATCGGTTAGCAGACACTTTGCTACCGCAACAGCTGTAGCAGACCGTAAAGCCCAGGCTCTTGCCCATCTGGTAGCATAATCTGTACAGGTCAGTATATAACGATTGTTACTGAGGACTGCTGGAGGTGTAATCGGACCGATAAAATCTAGACCCCACTTCTGGAAAGGTTCCAATGGTAAGATGGGTTGTAGAGGGAAAAGATGACGCTGCAGGGGTTGTCCAGATCTCTGACAGTTATCACATTGTTTGCAGAATTTTTCGGTGTGTTAAGTCTGCAGCAAAATGGCCACCAGAAGGAATTGAGTGAGCCAAAGTAATAACTGAGTTAACTTCATGTGGTGGACTACAACGAAGTAAAATTCCGGTATGATCCACATAGTATAATTCTCCAGCAATCAACCGAAATCGGCGGCTAAAAACTGCAATTTTCCTACGTACTCTCGTAGAAGTCTGAGATGGAAGGCATCCATTAGTGAGAAAGGTCAATATCTGATCATAGTATGTAGATGGCAAAGGTGGATCTGTAATTTCATCATGGGTTGGTTCAAAAACATAAATTTCCGAAGTGGTGTCATCTATACCTACCGGAGCTTCATCGGAATCTAAGCGAGAAAGAAAATCTGCTAAGGCATGTGAATTGCCTGGCCGATGAATGACTTCCTAGTCAAATTCTTGTAAAAGCAGAACCCATCGTGCTAATCGACCACCTAGATGCTGTTGCCGAACTAGATAGACAAGTGCAGCATGATCTACATGAAAGGTAAATTTATGGCCCAGCAAATAATGCCTAAATTTCTTGACAGAATTTACTAAGCCTAGACATTCTCTTTCTGTTACAGAGTAATTCTTTTCAGCAGGGGCTAATCTGTGACTTGCATAGTACACTGGTCTGAACCACTTATCAGTTTGTTGTATTAAAACGCTCCCTATTGCTATATCTGAAGCATCAACAAATACATGAAATGGGCGATCCTAGTCCGGAGGCTGTAAGATGGGAACTTGTGTTAATAAACACTTTAAGCGATCAAATGTTATCTGACATTCTTGAGTCCACTCAAACTGTCGAGGAGTCTTGGTGATTAATCTGTTCAGTGGTATTGCCAAGTGAGCAAGCCATCGTAGGTGTCATCCATGCCATCTTACTTGGCCCATGAAGCGCATTACTTCCTTCGGTGTAGTGGGCACTGGAGCTTCTAACACAGCTGAAATGCAAACACAGATTTGTTTGGGTTCAATCAGAGTTTGTATTCTCTGCATTTTTCAAAGCTACACCGAATGGAACAGGTGTGCTATCATCTTTTCGAAAATTGAAAAATCATCAAGATATACTTGCATAAAAGAAGTAAGGTAAGGAGAAAATATTTCCTGCATGCACCTTTGGAATGTACCTGGGGCATTTCTTAATCCAAACCACATAACAGTACAAGCAAATACACCCTAGTTGGTAATGAAGGCAGTCTTTGGTATATCCTATTCAGCCATTCTAACTTGATTATATCTACTGTACCCATATAGGAATGAATACATTTCATGTCCTGCTACTCTTATCAAGCATTGTGTCAAGAAAAGGGATAAGAAAAGGATCAGGCACTGTAGCTGCGTTTAGTTTCCGGTAATCTACACATATTCGCAACTGCTTATTCTTTTTCGGGACAATAACAATTGGTGAGATCCATTTAGCATGTTCTATTGGTACAATAAATCCAACTTTAAGTGGCCTATCAAGTTCTACTTTTACCTGTGATGCATAGTTTGGATTCATCCGGTAGCTCGGTTGTTTTTTCGGTTTGGCTTCCGGCTTCAGCATGACTCTGTGTTGATAGATGCGCGGGTCCAATCCTTTCATATCTTTGTAATCCCATGCAAAGACGTCGGAGAATTCTCGGAGTAGCTAGATTAAAGCTGCTTGAAATGTTTTCGGTAAGTTTTGCTTTATCTTCACAGGACGCGGATGATCTTCATTGCCTAAATTATAAGTGATCAACTGATCTTCTGGAACATAAAATTGTCGGGGCTTCTCTGTATCGTCAGCTGGCTTAAAAAGTTGTTGCAGTTGAGCATCATTTATAACAGCAGTATCTTCCTTCTTATCTTCTTCTGTTACAGTCATCACCGTACAAACTGTAGGATTCCAGTTATCTACAACAGATTGTAGATCAACAGTTCCTAGGGAAATCAAGTCAATGTTATTTTTTAGAAACTCTTCTTCTTCATCATCTGACAATCCATCTAGCATATGGACTGGTTCTGCCAAATACGGTCTAGCATGCAACTCGCAAGGTTGTATAGCATCTAACTTTACAGCGTATTTATGATTTTTATCCTTGAAAGTGAGCTCTTGTGCAGACCAATCTTGTATCACCTTAGCATGCTTCAGCCAAGGTCGGCCAAAAAGGAGGTTGTAATCAAGAGTGGATTCCGATAAATCTAGTATGACAAAGGTCATTTTAAATGTTGTACCTTGTAAAGTGATTGGTACATTTTGTACAAGTCCTATGGGATGGACTCTTGATTGGTCGGCCATTCTGACAAAAAACTGAACTGGTTCGATTTCGGTCCACCCTAACTTTTTACATAGTGCAGCAGTAGCAATGTTGACTCCAGATCCTCCATCAATTAGTACCTGTGTGATTTTATGATTCTTATACCATACCGTAATCAAAGGAACTAAATGATCGACCGTAGAATCAGGTCCCGGTTGCACTGTTGCTGTCGCTGGAATGCAGGAAGGCACAGGACTGAACTGTTGTTGGAATTGTTGTCTGACTCCTGGTACTAGTGCGAGCAATTGCCCAAGGGTAAGAGTAATGGATGCTTTAGATAAAATTTCCCAGGCCTTTTGTGATTGGATTATTTCCACAGATTCTGAAGATGATACGCCTGCTGAAGGTGGTGTGCCTGCTGCTGATGATGTGCCTGCTGCTGAATTGGAATCCTGTTGTTGTGTTCCTTCTTCGGTTAACGGAGTTTAGGTTACCGGAATAGGATCTGGGAAGACTAGAGGTTCTGCGGTGGTCCATTGACTAGCTTTATCATACATCCTTTGTTGTTCTCATATGCCCGGTTCAAATATTTCTGCTGCTGGTTGCAGTTGTTTACCGGAGCGGGTCTGAATTACTACAGCATATGTTTCTACTAGTGTGATTTGTACCATATTAGCCATTGGATTTTGACGTTCCTTCTTCCTCTGATCATATTCAGCTACGTCCTTACAAAATCTTCTAATGTGACCAAATTCACCACAGAAATGACAGCGCGGTGGTGGCAGATTGGGATTTTCCGTGTGCTGGTCCGGTCTGCCAGTGGTTTGCATTATAGTTGTTATTTCTCTGTCCTCTGTAATTTCGATATCCTTGTTGCTGATTGTTCCTCATTTGCGGAGGTACATAATGATTGGTTGGTTGTCCTGGTTCTTGTATAATAGCATTGACAGTTGCGGTTCCCTGCACTTTAGCGTTGTATGCACAGTTTTCGGTGGTGTGTCTGGCAGTGTTGCAGATAGCACAGAATAACTGATTAAGTGCACAAGTGGCACGAGTATGGCCTGAATTCTTGCATGTGATGCAGTATACTTGTCTGGTCATATCTTCGACAATATTTCTATTTGTTTTTAACCACTCCAGACTATTGTTTTGCAGGTAGTCAAAAATTTTGGCTGGGTTCTTCTTTAGCCTGAATCTCTGCAAAAAGGCATCCCTTATTGCTTCATAGGTGCCGAAATGATTAATATCATATTCTGTAAGCCATCTAGCTGCTTCATTGACCAATGTAGATTGAAAGACAATAGCTTTATATGCCGGATCCGGTGGATGGTTAAGTACGGCATAAGTTATCTCATTTGTGCGTACATGAGCATCTGGGTCATCACCTGGGAATCCACCTAATTTGGTGTACGTTACTCCTGTTGGAGGCGGCCTGGGTGGACATAGCTGTTGTTGCTGTTGTTTCCCATTCATCGTGTTGATGGTTGTATGATGACTTTCTCCTATATCCAGAGGCTGACTATCCAAACTATTGGAGTCTGTATCGCTGGCCTGTGTGCTCTCTGGTTCGCTAATCTTGTTCAGTATGTTTCGAATCTCGGTTTCGAACAAATTTCCTTCCTTCTTGATGTCGTGTGTAGGGGAACTTACTCCAAAAAGCGGTGACTGGTGTTGGAACTCAAGTTCAAGCACAAGCATGGAAGCACATCAAAAAGGTGGACACACACAAGAAGAGGGAGCAAGTAGGGAGCTCCATGAAGTACATGTCAACTTTTCAGAAGTATCCCCTACAAAAATAGTGATTTCCATCACTAAAACCTTTGTAAATACCATTTTATATTTTTGTAGCTCCATTTTGTGCAAGCTGAGGAGTCCTCAAGCTTGAGGAGCATTAGAAGTATCATCCTACCAATTTTCATAATTTTTAGACTCTGTTTGAGCCTTCAAATAAGCCCTAGAACCTAATTTTTAACTAGGCCGGACACTAGGTCTGGACAGGGCCAAAACTATTCAAAAAACTATAAAAAGAGCTAGAGAGCTCATTTTTGAGGTTAGCTTGTTAGAGAATAGAGCATTTGTAAGAGAACTCTTTTGCAATCGAAGCTTTCCATTGTTCCTCTCTTTGATCTTACTTTGTGCACGTGTGTGTGTATGTATGTGCATGTTTGTGTGCTTTCACTCACGCACTTGTGCTCACTTGCTCATGGTCTTCATACCGGTCCTCACGTCTCCGCGGATTGACAAGTAAAGGAGGTGGTGCTTATGCTTGAGCTACACCAAATTTTGGCGCCGTTGCCGGGGAGAGAGCTTCGAGGACGAGCGTTGTGATGGTAAGATCGTAGATTTGCGACGTTGGAAGGTAAAAAAACTGTCATTGTTGTCCATTTTCTGATTTTTCTTCTTCATTTTCATCATCATCACCATCTCCATCTTCTTCCATCTTCTTCTTCATAGAAATTTCTTGTTTTTTTTGTGCATTTTCATCATTTTCATACCATCTTTCATGCATTATTGTGCGAGGAGGAGTTAGGAAGTGCAAGAGAGTGCAAGCGCTGTGTTTTTTCATGCTTTTCTATACATGCGGAGCTCGCCATTGCTCGGCGCTCAGAAATTCAAAGTTCCCGCCAAAAAACGCGATTCTGTGATGAAAATCGCGATTCTGTGAAAATTCAACTTTTTTTTTTTAAATCACGATTCTTTGTTCCCCGCCTAAAAGCCTTTTGAAAAGAACACGATTCTGTGGTCACTCTCAGAATCGCGATTCTGTGGTTGCGCTCAAAATCGCGATTCTCATAAATCACGATTTTCAGCCAAAAAATACGATTCTGAGAAAATACGATTCTGAGAAAATACGATTCTGTGGTTGCGCTCAAAATCGCGATTCTCATAAATCACGATTTTCAGCCAAAAAATACGATTCTGAGAAAATACAATTCTGTGGTTACGCTCAAAATCAGGATTCTCATAAATCACGATTTCCAGCCAAAAAATACGATTCTGAGAAAATACGATTCTGTGGTTGTGCTCAAAATCATGATTGTCATAAATCACGATTTGAGCCAAAAAATACGATTCTAAGAAAATACGATTCTGTGGTTGCGCTCAAAATCGCGATTCTCATAAATCACGATTTTCAGCCAAAAAATACGATTCTGAGAAAATACGATTCTGAGAACACGATTCTCTAAAACACGATTTTGTGAAAAACACGATTCTCTGAGACAAAATCACGATTTTCATGTAAAAAAAAACGATTCTGAGAACCACGATTTTGTGAAAAACACGATTTTGTGAAACACGATTTTGTGAAACACGATTCCCTGAGACAAAATCGCGATTCTCTAAAACACGATTCTGTGAAAACACGATTTTGTGAAAACACGATCCTGTGAAAACACGATGTTGTGAATCACGATTCTGTGAACCACGATTCTCTAAAAACACGATTCTGTGCTCAAAATCGCGATTCTCACAAATCACGATTTTCAGCAAAAACACGATTTTGTGAATCACGATTCTCTGAGACAAAATCGCGATTCTCTAAAACACAATTCTGTGAAAACACGATCCTGTGAAAACACGATGTTTTGAATCACGATTCTGTGAACCACAATTCTCTAAAAACACGATTCTGTGCTCAAAATCGCGATTCTCACAAATCACGATTTTTAGCAAAAACACGATTTTGTGAATCACGATTCTCTGAGACAAAATCGCGATTCTCTAGAACACAATTATGAGAAAACATGATTTTTTGCTCAAAATCACGATTTTCAAAAAACACGATTCTCTACTCAAAATCGCGATTTTCAAAACACGATTTTGTGAAAACATGATTTTGTGAAAAAACGATTCTCTGGGTACAAAATCGCGATTCTCTTGAAGTTCATAAAATCGCAATTTTTTCCAAAAGGTCTTGTTTGCCTGTTTTGACCCCCAGGAGCCTGATTCGACATAACTTTTTCATCCAAAGTCCAATTTTTGAGATCTGTAGCTCGTTCGAAAGCTCGTCAAATAGCATAATTTGAAGTTGACCTTCAAGTGGGACCTGGAACCCAAGGGGACTCCAAAGGATTTTTGAACCATACCAAGGGGAAATTTTGGACTCTTAGCCAAAGCTTATGAACTTGAGATCTGGTAGACACCTAGGCAAGGATAAACAAAGCATTAGATCTCCTCAGTCCAGTGTCAACCATACAACTAAGTCTTGGGCACAACAACTAAGTTGTCATCCTTACGGACTAAGTTCAGACACAAGTGACTCAGAAATGTCTTTTAGCATGGGGAAACCTGCAGGTAATTCAGGAACAGTCCATCTACAAACACCAGAAGGTCCCTATAAGACACAATTGGAATATATTCGGACCAACCGATTAGGTGCTCGCATCTATGAGGATGGCCTGAGGCGATCAGTGGTCCAACTCAAAAATCCAGATCAACCCTTTGGACTTGAACACCCGGTGGTCAAGTTCAAAGAGGGTTCATACATTGATAAGGAAGGAACCATGTATGTGGTCACCAACCTACCAGATAGGACCGATGAGTTTGGAAATGTCATTCATGAGAATGAGATAGGAGACCTAGAACAAGGAAATGTAGGACAAGGACCCTAGACTCCTAGAGGTAAGTCAGTTTTTACCAGAGTGATCACCCCAGACTGGATCCCTCAAGACAACAAAAGCATAGAACTATTCTTGAATAAAGAAACAGAGGAAGCCTTTTGGAGATTCAAGCCAGATCAACCTAGCCAATCGGGCATAGTCATCATCTACGAGTTCAAGGATCCAGAGATACCAGGCAAATTTGTCTACCTAGATAACACATCAGAGAAAATATTCTTGGTAACAGAACATGATAGACATGCATATACTTGGAAGAGTGAATTGATTTTCCCTCCACCAAGATCCAATGTTTTCCATGGCCTCCAAGGAGTAGGATCATCCCAAGCTCATGAAGCCCAGAGAGAAAGAACTAGAGAGAGACCTGAGGTAAGTTTTGCACACACAGTGAGGGGAAATAGATCAGGATTTGAAAATGAAAAACCTGAAAGAGAGAGACATGAAGCACATAGGCAACAAAGAGATGAACATGATTTTCCATTGCCTAGACCCCGAGAGTACCCAAGAACCCTTAGACCCATTCAAGTGATCAAGGCAATGAAGAACTATTTCGATGGGACAGGGGATCCTTATGATCATGTGGCCGAGTACAAACAAGTGCTGAGAGCCGAACAAATTGAGGACTGGTTCACCCAATATGAGGCATTTGGTTTGACCCTTAAGGGCACTTCCTTAGCTTGGTTTCAACCACTGAGTAGAAGGAGCTATCGCGATATAGGTCAACTGCTAGATGAATTCATTGTAGAATTTTCCAAGAGTCGTATCGAGCATAACATATCATCCTTGATCCACAGTTTCAAGCAGAAACCCCAAGAAGCAGTGCGACTAGCAGGTAGAATGTTCAAACAGTACCTAAAAAGATGCCCTACTCCAGAGTTACCCACACCAACCAAACAAGTGGCTTTGTTCTTAGATGGCTTACTAAGCACAAAGTTAAGATCATATGTGTACTTGAAAGAGCCTAGATCCATAGAAGAGTGTGTGCGGACGTGCATTGACATAGAAGATAACTTGGGTGAGGAGTTAGGATTGTCCAAACTCTATAAGGATTCTGATAGTTCTACTAGTCATACTTCGAAAATCTCCACAGAAATAGATGAGATAGCTGAGCAAGTTGCCAAGAAGCTAGGAGTTCAAAATAGACAAATACCAAGAGTCAGCTCATTAAATCGATGTTATACCTGCGGAGGGGACCACATGGCTAACATATGCCCAATGCAAAACCAAAACATTAGAGAAAGGAATGCTCCATATTGCACTATTGAGAGAAAATACACGAACCACACGGCTCAAGATTGTCCCTACAATAGGCAGGCTGTTAGACAAACTTATCAGCAACCTTTCCAACAAGGTAGATATCAGAACCAATACCAACAACCATATTATCAACCACAACAGCAATATCAGGCACAATATAGGCCACAACCAGTCTTGGGAAACCAACCACCAACTCCTGCCAGCGTGATTCCAGTCAAGTATGCCGTGGGAGAGGAAAATCCAAATAGAGCATTGGTCCCACTAACCCCATTGATACCAGATAATGACTCTCATGCTCATAGTTCAGACTACTCCCATGAAGGTAGTCCACATGCTTATTACACTGAGTCGCCTGAGCATAGTGAGATTTACCCGTATCAATATGAGGCACCACTTATGGAGCGAAATTGGGAGCCTGAATACTCCAATGTCATGTACACAAATGCTAACCCTAGGCCCCAATTGAGACATGTAAGACCACAAGCCCCTAGAGGACCATGTTTCAGATGTCAGGGCGACCATTTCCTTCGTGATTGTCCCCACCCACCATCTCCGAGTCAAGGACAGGCTATCACAATACAGGCTTTTTGTCTTGATTGTGGCAAAGACCATCTTCCCAGAGATTGTCCAAGAAACCCCTCCAGTGCACCCAAGATTACACCCATTAATGTGGTAGGCTTAGTGGCGGATTCTGTTGGAAGTCAATGTCCTCATTGGCTTAACAAATATCTTCAACAAATAGTTCTCTATAATCTTCCAGGCGGACGCAATTCCAATATATAGATTCTATTCTATATCCCTCAAGGAATCGACGGCCGCAGCACGGATATACATTTGTGTTTGTAGATGAAGAAAGAGAAGCCGACGGGCGACTTGGTCTAGCCCATCACTTCTAAAAGCTATCACGGATTGACCCGGGTTCAATCCCCACGCTAAGCAGCAGCGAAAGATTTTTTTTTAGAGTCTTCAAACTTAGCTTTTAGGAAACGCACGCGGACGGGCTGCGGATTTCTTTTCCGTTAGCGATCGCTTAGGATTTCGTAGCTTTAAGCTTTCTTTTAGCTTTTCATGGGTACACAAATACTATATAAACAAGGCCTTGGCTCCTTGTATACTCACTCACTCAAAGATCTAGAGCTTGGAGATCTTCTTGAAGACAGAGTGTTCTCACACTCTTGAAGGAGGTGAAGTTGTGGTGAAGGAGAGGCTACTCTCATTGCAGCAGGAAGTCTTCTACGAGGTGGTGGTAACTATCTTTTGTGAGTTAACCTTGTGGTTGATTTACAATTTCGTTACACTATTTTGTTAGCTTCGTTGCTTCATTCTCTTCACACACACTTAGATTATTTCGACATAATCTAAATTTTGTATCATCATCTTCTTATTCTTCCATTAGTGAGTGCACCACTTTATATGGTTGAGTAGTACTCCCATGTTGTAATTTGGACATCTATTATTTTTAGTGAAGTAAGCATCCAGCTTACGTTCCCTATCCTTGTCTCAAGATCTCTTTCTTTCTCTATCTCACTTATCATCTTGTCAATTAAGTTGTGTATGCTCAAGAGGTTTTAGTATTGGAACGATCCTGGGGCCCCAAATTCCAACACTTGGTATCAGAGCTACATAATTGACATACACACTTAAGATAAGATGAGTGAGATTAGAATTGAGATTGAAGACAAGTTGGATGGATCTTCGAATTATCCCATGTGGAGTTTCATGATGATGAACTTGTTAGTGACAAAGGATTTATGGAGTATCGTCAATGGATCCTTAACAAGACCAAGACGAGAAGGCGAAGATGGGTCTACAACAGCTTCAACAGGTACTGGAATCGCTATTACAGAACCAACTGAAGAAGAGGTAACCACTTCGACATCTAGAGTCACTGCTAGGTCTTTACCTAGAGTTCCTCCTACTGAAGATCAGGCAAGATGGGATGCTAGAGATGCTTTAGCACTTTCATTCATAGCAATGAGCGTCAAAAAGCATATTCTACCACAGATCAGATCTTGCAGAAGTTCTAGTCAAGCTTGGTTAAAGCTCGAGAATCTTTTTCAGAGCAGAAATCCTGCTAGAAAAGCTCATTTGAGGAGACAACTAGCAAATACAAGGATGAAAGCTGGTGAGTCAATTCAAACCCACATTACGAGACTCGTTGACTTGAGAGATCAACTTCTAAATGTAGGAGTTGAAATATCAGATGAAGAAATGGTAAATACGCTGATTAATTCGCTTCCTATTTCATATCGATCTTTCATAACCACTCTTACCCTTACCACAAGAGATAGAGAGGTTACATTTGAAGAGTTAGAGTTCTTGTTGCTTCAAGATGAAGATCAGTTGAAGGGAATGGAAGAGAATGAAGAAGCACTTTCATCTTCATCAAAGGGTAAGAAGAAGAAGGATAAGAAGAAGGAAAAACAATCCAAGAAGGAAAGTAGGTCCCTTTCACCTTCTACTTCAGATTTTGTATCTACGACATCTAAAGTGAATTCTTCTAAGAAGAAGGTAAAAATATGTTCTTTTTGCAAGAAACGTGGACATATTCAGTCAGAATGTTATAAAAGGATTGCAGCAGAAAAGAAGAAGGCATCAGGTAATGTTGCAGAAGATGATAAAAAAGGGAAATCTCAAGGTGATTCTTATGCCTGTATCACTATTGAGGAAGTAACTTTTGATCAAGCAGCTTTACAAGTTCTTTCAGCAAGTCCTTGGATATTCGACTCAGGTGCTACAAAGCATATGACAGGTTGTAGAGATGTATTTTCTTCTCTCTCCTATTCTTCAGGTAGAAGAGTTACTATTGCAGATGGCAATGATTTGGATGTTATGGGAATAGGTACAGTAACCCTAAAGTCAAGAGAAGGTGGTAATTTTCAAATTTCAGATGTCCTTTATGTACCTGAAATGAAGATAAATCTGCTATCTATATCTGCATTTTTAAGTGATGGTTTTAAAGTTGTATTTGAGAAAGATCTTTGTAAGATCTTATCACATAAAGAAGACAAGTGTCTTTTACAAGGTAAGAATAAAGGAGGGGTCTTTGTTTTGTCAAAAATCAGTCAAGCATATGCAGTCAAATCTTCGTCACCGGTGGAAGATATGAAGCTATGGCATGAAAGATTTGGACATATCAGTTTTGGAGCTCTCAAGAATATCAAAGATAGAGGTATGGTTGAGAGTTTACCCTCATTCAAGCTACCTGATGATTCAGATATATGTGAAGGTTGTCTTGAAGGTAAGATGCATAAACTACCTTTCAAGAAACATGGTCATATTACAGCTACCAGGAAATTGCAGATTATTCATTCAGATGTGAATGGACCTATGAGAGCAGACTCTATTCAAGGTTTCAGGTATTTTGTCCTATTTGTGGATGATTTTACAAGATACTCATGGATCTATGGTCTTAAGTCGAAGTCAGAAGTCTTTCCTATATTCAAGAAGTTTGTAGCTATGGTTGAAAATGAAAGTCAGGAAACTGTCCAGATTCTCAGAAGTGATAGAGGTGGAGAATACTTGTCAAAAGAGTTTCAGACATTTCTCGATGAGAAAGGTATTACTCGACATCTTACTATTGCTTATACTCCTCAGCAAAATGGTGTTGCAGAAAGAAAGAATAGAGTGCTTGTTGAAATGATGCGGAGCATGATGGCGTCCAAGAAGCTTTCACCGAAATTCTGGTTTGATGCAGTACATACAGCTAATCACATTTTGAACAGGTCATCTACAAAAGCTTTAAAGGTAATCACACCGTATGAAGCTTATTATGGTAGAAAACCTAATGTGAGTTACTTCAGAGTGTTTGGATCACTTTCTTATGTACATGTTGAGAAAAAGGACCGAGGCAAACTAGATGTAAAGGCAAAGAAAGCTGTTTTTATTGGATATCCTGTTGGAAGCAAAGGATACAGGTTTTATGTTCCAGAAACAGGTGAAGTTATTCTTTCACGTAATGCTTATATTGCTGAAGATAAGGTTTATGATAAAGAAGCAGAAATTCCGGAGTTCATTAGTGAAAATGACTATGGAATTTTTAGAAAGATTCTGGATGTACATGTTCAGCCATATCAAGAGGGAGTTAAACCTCAAATTCCTAGTATTCAAGAAAAAATTGAAGAAAGAGGAATTTCACAACCTTCTACAGAGTCAGTTCCACAAGAGACTTTGATTCCAGAAATGGAAGAAGTTAAAGGTCCAGAAAGTCCTAGTACATCGACAGGACAAGTTCCAGAACCTGTGGAAGCTGAAAGTTCAGAAAGAGTTTCACCACTATTCAAGGATACACCTACGTGGTTATATCAGACTTGGAAAGATAGTGGTATAAAGACTTTTACTGGAAGAACAAGGAGTCAGACTAGACAACAACAACAAGATCATGTAAGAACAAGAAGTCAAACTAGACAGCAAAAAGATCATGTAAGTTTTGCTGAAGACTTTGAGATTCATGATATTTTGGCACTTACGACTGTTGAAGATGAACCTGCGTGTGTTAAAGATGCACTTAACATTCCTATTTGGAGAAAAGCTATGCAAGAAGAGATTGATTCTATTCATAAGAATCAAACTTGGCAGCTATTTGAGTTACCAGAAGGAAAGAAGGCTATAGGTGTAAAATGGATCTTCAAAATCAAAAGGAAAGCAGATGGTACTATTGATAGATACAAGGCCAGGTTGGTTGTCAAAGGATATGCACAACAAAAAGGTATTGATTATGATGAGACATTTGCTCCTACATCTAGGATGACTGTTATTAGGTCAGTACTTGCTCTAGCAGCACATTTTGGTTGGCATATATATCAACTTGACATTAAGACTGCTTTTCTAAATGGTGATTTACACGAAGATGTGTATATTCAGCAGCCAGAAGGTTTTGAAGAGACAGGTAAAGAACACTTAGTGTGCAAGCTTATAAAAGCTTTGTATGGTTTAAAACAGGCACCTAGAGCATGGTATGAAAAGATACATACATATCTTTTATCCATTGGTTTCCATAACTCAGATGCGGCTCCAACTCTTTATGTCAAAGCTGAAACAGGTATGATGATTATAGCAATCATTTATGTGGATGATATTATAGTCACAGGTCCCAGAGATGAAGATTTGCAGATGTTCAAAGAAGAATTGAAGCAAACATTTGATGTGAATGATTTAGGCATTCTACATTATTATCTTGGGATTCAGTTTCTGTTTCGAGATGAGTGTATCTACATGACACAACAGAAGTACATTGAGAAACTTTTGGAAAGGTTTCAGATGGGTGATTCTAAACCTATGCAAACACCTATGGATCAGAACACGTCTTTACAAATGGTAGCAAATGCAGAGACATTTGATGCTACTCTATATAGTCAAGCAGTTGGTTGCTTGATTTATCTTTGTAATACACGTCCTGATATACAGTTTGCAGTTTCTCAAGTATCAAGATTCATGCAAAATCCGACAGTGTTACATTGGAAAGCAGTAAAGCGGATCTTTCGTTATTTGAAGGGAACTTCAAATCATGCTATGGTATTTTCGAAATCTACACATTTGTTACTAAAAGGATTTTCAGATTCTGATTGGGCAGGTAATAGAGACACAAGAAGAAGTACTAGTGGATTTTGTTTTTATCTTGGAGATTGTCTTATCTCATGGTTTTCAAAAAGACAACCCACTATTGCCACTTCATCGTGTGAAGCTGAATATCGTGCAGCATTTACAGCTACTCTAGAGTCAGTATGGTTGCAGAAGATTTTCAGTTATCTTGATGTAAGAGTACATCAACCCATTCAGATATTTTCAGATAGCCAGAGTGCTATAGCTATAGCTAAAAATCCAGTGCATCATGCAAGGACAAAGCATATAGAGGTACACTACCACTATATTCGAGAGCAGATAGCTAAGAAGCACATTGAGCTGGTTTATGTTCCTTCTAGTGAGAATGTTGCAGATATATTTACCAAAGCATTGACTAGAGATAGTCATGAGAAGATTTGCAGGTTACTGAATCTCGTACCAATATGACATTGAAGGAGGGATTGTTGGAAGTCAATGTCCTCATTGGCTTAACAAATATCTTCAACAAATAGTTCTCTATAATCTTCCAGGCGGACGCAATTCCAATATATAGATTCTATTCTATATCCCTCAAGGAATCGACGGCCGCAGCACGGATATACATTTGTGTTTGTAGATGAAGAAAGAGAAGCCGACGGGCGACTTGGTCTAGCCCATCACTTCTAAAAGCTATCACGGATTGACCCGGGTTCAATCCCCACGCTAAGCAGCAGCGAAAGATTTTTTTTTAGAGTCTTCAAACTTAGCTTTTAGGAAACGCACGCGGACGGGCTGCGGATTTCTTTTCCGTTAGCGATCGCTTAGGATTTCGTAGCTTTAAGCTTTCTTTTAGCTTTTCATGGGTACACAAATACTATATAAACAAGGCCTTGGCTCCTTGTATACTCACTCACTCAAAGATCTAGAGCTTGGAGATCTTCTTGAAGACAGAGTGTTCTCACACTCTTGAAGGAGGTGAAGTTGTGGTGAAGGAGAGGCTACTCTCATTGCAGCAGGAAGTCTTCTACGAGGTGGTGGTAACTATCTTTTGTGAGTTAACCTTGTGGTTGATTTACAATTTCGTTACACTATTTTGTTAGCTTCGTTGCTTCATTCTCTTCACACACACTTAGATTATTTCGACATAATCTAAATTTTGTATCATCATCTTCTTATTCTTCCATTAGTGAGTGCACCACTTTATATGGTTGAGTAGTACTCCCATGTTGTAATTTGGACATCTATTATTTTTAGTGAAGTAAGCATCCAGCTTACGTTCCCTATCCTTGTCTCAAGATCTCTTTCTTTCTCTATCTCACTTATCATCTTGTCAATTAAGTTGTGTATGCTCAAGAGGTTTTAGTATTGGAACGATCCTGGGGCCCCAAATTCCAACAGATTCAAGTTCAAGTAGCAGTAATGTGGCACCTGTACAGGCAGTTACTAGGGCACAAGCACTAAAACAAGATAAACCAGCACAGCAATCGGAGTCGAGTGAATCGGGAGAACCTAGTAAGAGGAAAACAAGAACATGGAAGGATACTAGAGAAAAGGCCAATCGCAAGTGGAATAAAAAGTTATCGGAACTAGAAGAAAGCTTAAAAGACGCAAAAACAAAAATAGAAGACATTGCATCTCAAAACCCCTCGCATGCTGAAACTCCATCCACTCCATCTCATCCCACCCCACCACCCATTGTAAATACGCCACAACCAGGGTCTGTTCTTGCAGATCCAACCCCTGAAGGCTTGGACATGATGTTCAAGGCCTACTAGGCTCGACTTCAAGAAGGGCCTATGGCTGCAAACCTAGACAAGAGTTACCCTAGAGCGGACTTAGAGATTGAACGGATGAAAATGTGCATGAAAATGGTAGAACAAGCTCAAGCTATACTGGAGACAAGTCAAAAGTTCAATCAGACAAACTCTGTCAAACCGGATTTGCATTTCCACGGCTTACTAGAAAGATTAGAGCAATTGGTAAACAAACCACAAGTTTCTTTACCTCCCCAGGCTCAACCAGTTATTGAGAGAGGAAGCTCACCACCAATGGGAGCTTATGTTCCTAATTCCACGGATGCTGGAATGCCTCCTTCAATTCAACAGTACTCTCAAGAGTTCTTGCGGGAAATACAAGAAGAGAAATGGGCCAAGGAGAAGAGTAATTCCCCTCCTATTCGTGAGATTGATGATCTTCATGACCAATTTCCCCAAGACACTCCATCTATTTACGGAGACGAAGCAGAACAACAAGAAGACAAAGGATTAGATTTTGAATCTAATACCTTAGAAGAACTGCCTCAATTTCCAGGCCCATGGGAATCTGAATCTCTTCAGATCAGAGCTGCCACAATACTGGTCAGACATGAAGACTCAGTGGTCCCAAGGAACACTGATGTCGTGAAGAACACTAAGGTTCAGTGTCATCTCACTGTAGAAGATCTTCTCAAAGCAAAACCTGAGCTTTGGAATCATGTGAAGGATCAGGTTCCAGAACTTGATTTCAATATGCCAAAAGAAGGCTCTAAGCAAAAAGTGCCAGAGATACCTCTAGACAAAATAGGGGACATGTGTGAGGGTGAGGAAGGTAATACTTATCTTCCAATCACCTACCAAGGTTACACAACCAAAGCAATCATAGATTCAGGTGCGGGTGTTGCTATTGCAACCACCTCCTTGTGGAAGCAATGGGGCAAGCCCACATTAAGACCAACTAGAATGAAGCTTCAAATGGCTGATGGTCATTTTGAAAGACCTCTAGGATTGCTCGAAGGGATAACTCTAACCACTTGTGGTGTAGAGTTTGAGCAGACATTTTCTATATGTGACTTTGAGAAAAATAATTTCTATGAGATGATCCTAGGAAGACCCTTCCTACGACAATTGCAAATAGTACAGGATTGGGGAACCAACTCCTTGTACTTGCAGCACTTAGGGGTCACCACCAAGGTCAATTTGAAGGATTACTCCTTCAGAGATGTACCACCCCTACAGTGGAATTCTATCCACAAAGCGAAAGAAGATTCCATCTCTGTGCATTCTGAAAGTTCACCTGATCCATCATGGCTGCATGAAGATACTCATTTGTGGATGTGCAAGGTCGCAGAGGAAGAGGAAAAACGTTTAAAGGCAAGAGAAGAAGGAACTTCGCCAAGAGATAGACCAATTAAAGACCCAGCCTATACATCGATGATCTTTCCAGATGAGGAATTTGAGCCTCATGGCTGGCCAGAAATCTTAGCCACCATGGACATTGCTGTCAATGAAGAACAATGGACACCTCATTGTGATGAGGAGGGTTATGATATCTCAGTGTTCATGTGTCAGCCCTTGCTAGAAGAATGTGACCCTAGTGATGTCATAGAAGAAGAAGAGAATGACGATGATATAGAGTCCATTGTGATGGATAGCTGCTTTAACTCAGAGCAACACTATCTAGAAGATATAGGAGTGTTCACCCAAAAAGAAGAAGAACCTCTCACAAGTATTAAAACGGTAAATTCAAAGGATGGAAGTGAGAGCAGTCAAAAGAAAAAGAAAAGAAAAGTAGTGAAACAAGAAGAGGAAGAATCATTGTTTGAAGTACCAAAAAACTTCAAGAAATATGAAGTTGACGACCGCAAAATTATTGTACGAATGCCTAAGAGAGAGGCCATCATAGGAGAATCATATGATAATAAAGAAAAGACCAAGAAGATTGTAGTGACCATCGAAGAGAACGAAGAGAGATGCACATATATAGGAGATGACCTAAGTGCAAGAGAAGAAATGGAGCTTGTAGCTCTATTAAGGGAATATAGGGATGTGTTTGCATGGCAATATAGAGACTTGAAAGTGGTAGATCCAAGAATTTGCTCTCATACTATCCCCATGACTACTGATGCCAAGCCCACCAAACAGAAGCCCTACACATATAATGATACCTATGCAGCCAAAATAAAGGAAGAAATTGATAGGTTGATTGAAGCTGGATTCATCTATGAGATTGAGCATACTGAATGGGTGTCCTCCATTGTAGTGGTGCCCAAGAAGAACGGAAAGTTGCGAGTGTGTATTAACCTTAAAAAAGTTAATGCCGCTACTATCAGAGATAGTTATCCACTTCCAATCACGGAACACCTTTTGGAGCATGTTGCAGGCAAGGAAGTTTATAGCTTCCTTGATGGGTTTGCAGGTTACAATCAAGTAGCCATTGCCCCAGAAGATCAACACAAAACATCTTTTGCTACAGAGTGGGGGATCTTTGCATTTCGTGTGATGCCATTTGGGCTCACCAATGCACCTGCAACATTCCAAAGGCTCATGTGTCATGTCTTCAAAGAGTTCTTGCGAAAGAGCTTAGAAGTGTATGTGGATGATTTATGTGCTCATTCCCAAGAAAGAAGGTTTCACATCCCTGAGCTCAGACAAATCTTCAACAAGTGTAGAGAATATCGAGTGTGTCTGAACCTAGAAAAGTGTGTGTTCATGGTGCGTCAAGGTAAAATCTTAGGTCATATTGTTTCTAAGAATGGAATCTCAACAGATGAAGATAAGGTACGAGCCATAGTGGAGCCACCAAGGCCAAGGAATGTAAAAGAGGTACAAGCCTTTATGGGCCATTGTGGATATTACCGTAGGTTTATCCACATGTACGCGATCATAGCTAGACCCCTTTATGCCTTGTTGTCTAATTTTGAGTGGAACGACGAATGCGAGAATTCTTTCAACGAACTGAAGAAACGTTTGTGCACAACACCAATACTGACCACTCCTAATTGGAATAAACCATTCCATGTCCATGTGGATGCATCCAATCATGCCATAGGATGTGTGCTTGCACAACCCACTAGTGAAGGAAACTTAGATTTGCCCATAGCATATGCTAGTAGACAGCTCACTGCAGCTGAATGGAACTATACCACAACTGAGCGAGAGGGCTTAGGCATGGTATATGCTCTGAAGAAGTTTAGACACTATTTATTGGCCAACAAATTCAAGTTTTTCATTGATCATCAAGCTTTGTTATATTTGGTCAATAAACCTTGTAATATTGGACGCTTAGTAAGATGGTTCCTCTTACTAATGGAATATGACTTTGAAGTTGTTGTCAGGAAAAGTAGAACCCATCTTAGGGCAGATCACCTTTCTCGCATCACTTCAGGAGAGTCACCGCAAGGAGTGTCTGACGACCTACCGGATGCTTATCTGTTCAATTTAGAAGTTGTTCCTAAATGGGCAAATAAGTTGGTACGAGTCCTAACCTTCGGCCCTGCAAATAAGGATGTGAAAACATCACAAGAAGAAATTGTAAGATCACAAAAATATCACATATTGGTAGGAAGCATGTACAAACAAGATACTGAGGGTGTATTAGCTTGTTGTGTGGAGGATGATGAACATAGTAGTTGGTTGCAACAAGCCCATGAAGGAATGCTAGGAAATCACTATTCTAAAGAACGAACATTGCAGAATTTGAAACGTTTAGGAGTGTATTGGCCTAGCATGGACAAAGAAATACATGAGTGGATCAAGAATTGTCCAATGTGTAGAGAGAGACCACCAGTGGAGCATGCGACCCTTTATCAAGTATCATTAGTTCCAGATTGGAGTGCTCCATTGGTAGAGTTTATGAGATCGGGAAGATTACCCAAAGAGGCTAGTCTAGCAAGAAGACGAAACATGGAGCAAGAAGCTCAAGGCTATGCCTTAGTAGGAGACAACTTATACGGAAGAGGCAAAGATGGTTACTTAAGACTGTGCGTTCATGAATCAGACTATTTGAAAATCTTAGAAACTGCACACAGCGGTGTTGTAGGTGGACACTTCGGCCCTGAGCGAGTAATCAAGACCATTCTATTCTAAGGACTTTGGTGGCCCACTCTTCATATGGATGCTCATACCTATGTGAAGAAATGTGACACATGCCAACGTGCACAATATCCAGTTAGAAAAGATGAAATGCCTTTGAGGCCAATGATGGGAGGACGTGCATTCTCGAAATGGGTTATAGACTTTGTAGGTCCTATCAACCCACCAGCTAGAAACTCCCATGCAGAGTATATTATTGTAGCCACAGATTACCTTACCAAGTGGGTAGAAGTGAAAGCCACAACAAAGAATGATGCTCAGACTACGACTAAGTTCTTATTCGAGAATGTGTTCACGAGATATGGACTACCAATAGAGTTGGTGAGCGATAGAGGCACACACTTCTTGAATGAAGTCATTGAAAATCTTCTCCAAGAATTCTTGGTGATACATAAGAAGTCTGCTCCCTATCACCCACAAGCTAATGGACAAGCCGAGAGCACCAATAAGATCCTCTGTAACGTATTGACAAAACTGGTAAATAATAAATGCTCTGATTGGGACAAACAACTTCATCATGCTGTTTGGGCTTATCGACTTGCCTACAAAACGGTACTCAACGCCACCCCATTTCAGATGGTCCTTGGACAGAACGCTGTGCTACCATTAGATTTCTTAATCCCTGCCTTAAAAGTAGCACAAGAGTATGAGTGGAATGGGCATGAATTGTCCTCTAGGATCTTTGATCTCGAACGCTTAGGTGAGACGAGGCTACGAGCGGCAGCAGGCATCTACGCTGCAAAGAAGAGGCAAAAGGCATACTTTGATGCACACATCAAGGATAAGGGATTGAAAGAGGGAGATCTAGTGTTGGTTTACACACTAAAACAACATGCCCGTAAGTTGGAAAAAAGAGGATACGGACCCATGATCATTAATAGAATTTCCACTAGTGGTGCAGTTCAGTTGGCCACTCTAGAAGGAGATATCTTGCCAAACTATATTAGTGGTTGTAGAGTCAAGCTATATCAAGAACCTCTTACCGAGGATATGCTAATGAAACTCAACACTGCTAAGAAGCAAAAAGAAGAAGAGTTAAGAGTGAGAGAAGAAGCACAGGCAGAGGCTAGAGAGCGCATAAGGCAAAATAAGTTAAGGCGACTAGGCCTAGGTGTCAACTCAAAAGCTCCAAAATATCACATGGATATGTGCCAAAAGTCAGGCATAGTGACTTCTCAAGTCAGTGACCGAAGACCCTTTGTGACCATAGAGATAGGACAAGGAAAGGGTGCAAGGACGGTGAAAGCATTGATTGACTCAAGTGCAGTAAGTAGTGCAGTTAGACTTTCCTACTGCCAAGACTTGCAGTTGAACATCAATCCCATAGAAGCTTATCTCATAGGATTGGGACGTGTGGAAACCCCTTGTTCGGGCGAGGTGGAACTTCCCATCTACCTTCAAGATGTTCCAATGAAAGTCAAAGCGCTAGTATGTCAAGATGAGAACCTTACAAAACCACTTGTCTTGGGTCAAGATTGGATCTATGACCATGCAGTTAACTTAAACCTAAGAAGTCAAATTCTTCAAGTTTGGGTACATGAACAATGCATTACATTAGAATTAGAGAACTGCATGCTCCTAGATCATGGCACCACACACTCTCTTAGTTCTTCCAAGACTAATCATATGAAAGAAGATGTTGTATGTGTCAAAAGCTCTATGATGCAAAAGGAGTCAATCATGGAAGACCAGGTTCGAAGGCGGGTGGATCTTTCTTCTTCTCCAAAGAATCAAGTAGCCACAGTAGTGAGTCCACTACACAAGCGAACACAACCGTTCACGACAACTGCTACATCAAATAGAAAGACACCATTCGATAAGAAAGCAGTTCCGAGCATGAAGCAGATCTGGGTACGCAAAGGAGAGCAACCACCAGCCTTGCCCCCACAAATCCCATCGAGGCAAGCCAACCAGGCCAGAAGACGAAGGAAGCAGCTCAGACAAGCTCAATCACAAGGTATCCAACAAGTTTGGGTGCCTAAGAAGTTAGCTGCAGCTCAACAAGGGCAATTACAGATGTGGGTACCTAAGAAGCTCTTACATCCACGACAACCTATGTTCTCCCACATGCAAAAGGTCTCAACAAAGAAGCCAAAAAGAGAAAAGGGTAAGAACCACGTACAGAGACCAAAGGAAGATCAAATCAGCTCTTCAACATTAGTAGGAAGACATGCAAAAAGGATATGGGTTTGGAAGCCAAAAGTACAAGTAGCCTCCACCGAACCAAAGCGCCAACCACACTGGATACCACAGTTCAGAAAGCATCCAAAGAGGAAGACGCCTGAAGTGACCTCTACAGTGCCAAATCATGTTCTAAAATGGACTCCAATAAGGAGGATTACATCAGTTCGAGACTCAATGGATACCTCCACCAAGGTCGACATCAACCTTTGCAAATAACATCGAAAGCCTCGAACGAGCAACAACCATGTGCTACTTGCACAACCCTGTCTTTTGCACCATTCAGGTCATGCATTTCCAAAGTATGCATTAATATAGGGCCACATTACACGGCCGTGCATAGACACACTTGAGAATCCCAAGCACAAGAGCACAGTGACATATGTCAAATATTTCTATTGATACTAACTTTTGTGTTCTTGTTTTGTGATATCTTTTTTCGAAGAAAAAAAAGGGGAAGAAGAGAGAGAGGAAGCACTTGTTCCCAGGTTTGGCTCGTGAAACATGAATGAGTCATGCTTAGTGGCAGGTGGAACTGTTGATTACTGAGCATTTATCAGTTTGGATAGAAGTGGGTCTCGGCTAGTAGATGATAGAGTTGCTGCCTTATCTGGTAGATGTCAAGAACTTGGCATAAACATGGCATCCACAACTATGGTTTCCTCTTACTATGGTAGGAGTGAAGAGCTTGAAGGTCCGCAACTTGAGTGATGCTTAACTACTGCATGTACGAGAGCATCCAGGGAGATATCTGCAAGGGGTAGTTCTAGTACCCTGCAAATCTTTGAATATAAAGAAACTCAATTCTCAGTATTTGGAAAATGTTTCTTTGAAAAGAGGAGAGAGGATCAACCACTCAAAAGATCTCATCAGTGGACCATCAACATGGACATTCATCAACAATGTTCCATCCCAAAGGCCGAGTGTACAACACGAAGAGATGAACATCGATCGACCTTCTCCATGGTAAGTATCTTTACTCTGGAAACACCATAACCATGATAGAGTAGGAAACCTCTTCATCAGCATACCCTTGAGCACTTAGCTCAAGACCCCAAATTTTTGCACCATACTTCTTCCAATGCATTTTCCAAGTAAGCATGCATAGGGCTACATTACAGGGCCGTGCACAAGGCAGATACTTTTTTCAACCCATGCACTAACACACTTACCCATCATTCACTATGGGTTATGAGTACTTGGCATGACTACTCTGAAAATCATCTTTAGAAGAGCTAGAGGACATCCTGGGGGCAACATCAATACCTAGGAAGCAATTCGAAGCTAGCAGTTGCTCCAACTCAATCTTGATAACCTCTTTTGAGCAACTCACAATCTTTGAAAGCTCACAACGACGCATTCATGCGGAATCCACGGAAGAAGCACATACCAAGGGACTATGACTTGCAAAGGCTTGCAGTGACAAATGAAGAACCGGACAACCAACGCTGCCAAATTTGGAAGTTAGACAGCTCTTGTTCATAGAGAATGGATACTACCTCTCAAAGCACTACATGGAACAACCACTACAACAAGGGTCTGTCAGGGACGACAGACTCGAGAGGGGGGGGAGTGTTGGAACTCAAGGTCAAGCACAATCATGGAAGCACATCAAAAAGGTGGACACACACAAGAAGAGGGAGCAAGTAGGGAGCTCCATGAAGTACACGTCAACTTTTCAAAAGAATCCCCTACAAAAATAGTGATTTCCATCACTAAAACCTTTGTAAATACCAGTTTATATTTTTGTAGCTCCATTTTGTGCAAGCCGAGGAGTCCTTGAGCTTGAGGAGCATTAGAAGTATCATCCTACCAATTTTCATAATTTTTAGACTCTGTTTGAGGCTTCAAATAAGCCCTAGAACCTAATTTTTAACTAGGTCGGACACTAGGTCTCGATAGGGCCAAAACTAGTCAAAAAACTATAAAAAGAGCTAGAGAGCTCATTTTTGAGGTTAGCTTGTTAGAGAATAGAGCATTTGTAAGAGAACTCTTTTGCAATCGAAGCTTTCCATTGTTCCTCTCTTTGAGCTTACTTTGTGCACGTGTGTGTGTATGTGTGTGCATGTTTGTGTGCTTTCACTCACGCACTTGTGCCTTCACTTGCTCGTGGTCTTCATACCGGTCCTCACGTCTCCGCGGATTGACAAGTAAAGGAGGTGGTGCTTACACTTGAGCTACACCAACTGGGCTGAAGATTCAGCAAAAAATGGTAAACCATTGCCGAAAAACTACGATTTTGTTATCGAAATATCACCGGAATGTGCCGAATTTTCACCAAAATAAGGTGTTTTTTCGCCTTCGTAAATTTCTTTGGCTAAAGTGTTTCTAGTCGTAAAAAAATTTGAATCTTTATCCAAGATTGTTAAACTAACTTCAGGCTGCGTTCTGGTAGATTCTGGAGTTACTATGTCTTCGACAGACTGTGCCTAAATAGTACCGGAATGTACCAGAGGCGTAACACGTTCCACTGGAATATGACCGGAATTACTACTAACGTTCTTTACTTTCTTGACCACTGGGTTGGACCTAGTTGTAATTCTTCCTCCCGGAGTTGTCTTTAGTAAATTAAGTACTCCAGACTGACGGTTCTTGGGATACGTTTCACCGGATCGAGTAACCGGCATGTATCATCTTTTGTATTAATCGCGTAGTATCACTATCGATTAAAATTTTATAATCACGTTTCCACAACAAGTTTGCAATAATCTGATTCTGTTGCTACTTTCGACAAACGAACGGTAATCTTGCTGTTCGATTTCGACAGACGAATGACGATCTTGATGCCACTTTCCCACAATTAAATGGCAATCTTAATAACACTTTCGACAACCAAACGGCAATCTTGATGCCACCTTCCCACAGACGGCACCAAGTGTTAAACTAAAAACAAAATGGCCAATGTTAAGGCCAATGTTGAATTAATGCGTTGTTCTAACTGTCAGCACGTGTCAAAAAATCGTGGGTTCTTGGGAGTGGTAGGGGTCTGTTAGACAGAGGCCCTATACTTAGTTCCCAAAATAACTGATTCAGTTGCAGCAATAAAATGCTATTGACAGTTCTATCTGAATCTACTATCCTTAGATAGTGTCATCACAGTCTTAGCTCAGCTACCAGTAACAACTAGACTGTACCAGACTTATCTGTACCTTGGTACCGAATTACTTCAGACTAATATGCTACTGTAACAATACAGTAGTCCAACCTTCACCAAGACAACACTCACAGTCAAGCAACCGGATCACAGAAGGTACCTACGGTTTCAACCTATAGTTTTGAAGACTAACACACACTGGAATTACCCTTAACTATAGGTAATTCTCACCGTACAAGTGCAGATCGAGAACAGCACTACTTTTGCACAACGTTCTTAGGGAAAGATTACTACATTCACACAGACTTATCAGTATTTAGCAGTTCAACAAGGAGAGGAGCACTATGTCATACATCTAACAGAACAATTCGTCACAACGATCCATAGTAACTCTTTCAGACAACGATCCAACGACTTACTAAATGGAACTACATTCAGAGTGTAACCGAGATTGACAGATAACAACACAGAGTACAACAGAGTACGCAGAGCTTAGACAAGACACACTTACAGCAACACTTAGACACACAACCAGACGAACTGTCTCGTGATAACACGAAAGTAGGCCAAAATCCCTGCGCTCTCGAGCACGTCTTTTCATTGCTTTATATAAGATTTACAAATATGCGCGTAACAACCTTTCACGCGTGTTTTAAAAAGATTTTCGTTACACCTATCCCAGTCCGTCGGCCGACTAACAATACGTTTCGGTATCCACTTCCTAAGAGTTGCTGAGTGGGTGGTATGTGTCTGCTGGGGGGCAGAAGGTGATAGTGGATGTGGTGGTAATGAGGGGTGAAAAGATTTCTGAGGGTTATATATTACATGGCTTGAGTGTTGAGCTATGATATACTGTTTGGGTACCCATATGTGCGTGGGTGTGGGTCGATTCGTAAGGTACTTCTTGGTGATCCAAATCTATCGACTGTTCGTACTTGTAGAACAAGGTTGAGGAGATGTCGGATACTAACTCTACTTTTTCTTTAACTTCTTCTTATCCTTGTCTGCATCGTTGAAATCTGTCTGTGCATTCTGTCCTTTTGGCACCCATATTTGTCTCGTGCCTCTTGCTTTGTGATACTGATACTGCTACGTTCTTTGTGTCGTCTGATCTTGTCGTCGGTCTGGGTTCCTCCCTTGTGGATGACTCCTTTGTGGTTGAGGTTGAGAGGTCAGATGGACACTCTGCTTTGGAAAAGAAGGGAGGTCCAACACTTGGGAAACCTGCCCATTAGGAAGTGCTCCGTTTTGTAGTATTAATCTAGGCCAGTCTGTAGTAAGTGTGGAAGGATGGGCACCGCAGGGTATCTTGCCCATGTGGCTGCTGATGCAGTCCACTTGACTGCTGATGTAACCCATCTGACCTGCAATGGTCCCCATTTGTCCGCTGGTGGAAGACCAGGAGAAAATCTGTTGACGTCCTTTTGTCTGGCCCCTATCCATCGGGAAGCTCTCATGGGTTGACTTTGGAAGGTTCATGCTTAGGCGAGGGATTTGGCCAAATATCTTCCTGTCCTCCGTCAGAAGAGTTTCATAGGGTCTAGGGTTACATACCTCAGGCGGAGTGTTGTTAGGGAAGTCAAGCGGTATCACTCGTTGCTGATCTAAGGTTCCAATTTGCAAGGAGCCTTGTCTAAGCTTTAGGTCCACTAAGTGATCGTATAGCCAATCTAGGCCAAGGATTAGGGGTTCTATTAGGTCCTCTTCATGGCACACTAGTAGTTTCGTTGTCATGGTCACATCATGTATAAGGATAGGAAGGTCCACCTCACCCATGCAAGGGGTTTCCATGCCTCCTAGCCCTATGAGGTATGCCTCAACTGGCCGCATTTCTATTCTTGAGTCCTTATAGTGGGACCATCTGATCGCACTAGTCGCAGCATTTGAGTCAATTAAAGCCCTGAGCTCTTGGCAAGGGTTGTCGTGCTCTAGCCTGACTCTAATGAATGGTCTCCGATCCACTATGCTAGGATGAGTACTTGACTTTGCTTGACACATGGCCATGGGGTATCTGGGTGTTGTTTCCAGCTGGTTATAATGTTCTCTCCCTAGTCCTTGTCTTCTTAGCCTCATGCGCTTAATGCGTTCTATAGCTTATGCCTGAGCTTCAGCCAACGTGAGTCATCTAAGCATATCCTCCTTACGCTTCTTTGCCAACGTGAGTCATCTAAGCATATCCTCAGTAAGAGGTTCCTGATATAACTTGACTCTGCAGCCACTAATGTAATAAGGCATTATGTCTCCTTCTAAGGTGACTAATTGTACTGCTCCACTTGTTGAGAGTCTGTTAATGATCATGGGTCCATAACCTCCCTTTTCTAACTTCCGTGCGTGTTGTTTCAGCATATACACTAGGACTAAATCTCCTTCTTTTAAGCCTTTATCTTTCACATGCGCATCAAAATATGCTTTCTCTTGCTTATTTGCTACATATATTCCTACTGCTGCTTTCAGCTTGGTTTCTCCTAATCATTCCAAGTCCATTATCTTGGATTATAATTCATGCCCGGTCCATTGATGTTCTTGTGCAACCTTAAGGGTCGGTATCAAGAAGTCCAAAGGAAGCACAACATTCTGACCGAGAAACATCTGAAAGGGAGTTGCATTGAGTACGGTCTTGTAGGCCACTCGATATGCCCAAACAACGTGGTGTAACTGTTTGTCCCAATCCGAACATTTGTTGTTCATGACTTTCGTGAGTAGGTTACAAAGGATCTTGTTAGTGCTTCAAGCCTGACCATTGGCCTGAGGATGATATGGTGCGGATTTCTTGTGAATCACCATAAAATCTTGTAACAAATATTCAATGACTTGGTTTAGAAAGTGAGTTCCTCAATCGCTCACTAACTCTATAGGCAATCCATATCTTGTCAAGACATTTTCAAATAAGAATTTTGCAGTTGTGTGTGCATCATTCTTTTTTGTGGCCTTAGCCTCTACCCATTTGGTAAGATAATATGTCGCAACAATAATGTATTCGGCATGTGTACCTCTTGTAGAGGGGTTAATGGGTCCTACAAAGTCTATACCCCACTTAGAAAATGCACGTCCTCCCATCATGGATTTCAATGGCATTCTATCTCTGCGAGTAGGAAATTGCATTCTTTGGCACACATCACATCTCTTTACATAGGTATGTGCCTCCATGTGAAGAGTGGGCCACCATAATCTTGCAAAGAGGATGGCTTTGATTATCCTATCGGGTCCAAAATGACCTCCTCCAACACCTTGGTGTGCAGTCTCTAGTATGCTCAAATAATCGCTTTCATGAACACATTGTCTCAAATATCCATCTCATCCTCCTTTGTATAGATTATCGCCGATAAGTGAATAGTCCTGAGCTTCCTGCTCTAGACTGCATTGTCATGCTAAGGTCATTCCTTGAGGGAATGTTTTCGTCCTCAAGTATGTCACTAAAGGTTCACTCCATTCTGGTGTGAGAGACACGTGATATAATGTCGCATGTTCTACTGGTGGTCTTTCACAACAAACATGGCATTCTTTACACAACTTGTAGACATCTGCTTCCATAGAAGGCCAATAGACTCCTAGTCTATGTAGAGTCTACAATGTATGATGTTTCGAGTGACGTTGCTTTAATGCACCTACATGTGCTAATTGCAACCAATTCGCATGTTCTGATTCATCTACACAACAAGCAAGAATATTTTGATTATCTTGTTTATATATGCTTCCTGCTATTATTTGATATCTCTGAGATTTGGTAATTTCTCCTTCCTTGATCCTTATCCTAGGATTCTTGGGTCCATATGTTAGAATAGGGATAATAGGCTTAGCCCATTGTGGTGCTATCTCAAGGTTAAACAAATATGCATCGAGTAATTCATCCGCTATCCCTTGAGGAGCTTCTCCTGAGGTTAGTCTCGAGAGGTGGTCAGCTCTGAGATGTGTCTTTCCTTTCCTCACTACTACTTCAAAATCTTACTCCAAGAGTAATAGAAACCAACGTATTAATCGTCTCGTGTTACAAGGCTTATTGACTAAGTACAATAATGCTTGATGATCTGTAAAGAATTTGAACTTATTCGCCAACAAATAATTCCTAAATTTCTTTACTGCGTAGATCATTCCTAATCCTTCTCGTTCCGTAGTGGTGTAATTTCTTTCGGCTGCGTTCAACTGTCTGCTCGCGTAAGCTATGGGGAGATCTATATTACCTTCATTCATGGGTTGTGCTAACACACATCCTATGGCATAGTTGGATGCATCCACATGTACATGGAATGGCTTGCTCCAATTTGGGGTTGTCAATATAGGTGTTGAGCACAAATGTCGTTTAAGTTCATTGAATGAATGATCACACTCATTTTTCCATTCAAATTTAGTCAAAAGAGAGTACAGAGGCTTGGCTATGATTGCATACATGTGTATGAATCATCTGTAATAACCACAATGTTCCATAAATGCTTGTACCTCTTTTACGTTATTTGGCCTAGGTAGATCTGCAATTACTTTCACTTTTTCTTCATCTGTTGAAATTCCATTCTTTGACACAATCTCTCTTAGAATTTTGCCTTGTCGGACCATGAAAATGCATTTTTCTAGGTTCAGACAAACTTGATATTCTCGACATTTGTCAAATACTTGTCTTAACTCGGGGATATGTGTCTGCCTGATATTCGAATGAGCACATATGTCATCGACATAGAATTCCAAATTCTTGCGTAAGAATTCCTTAAAAGCATGACACATGAGTCGCTGGAAGGTGGTGGGTGCATTTGTCAAGCCAAATGGCATCACATGAAATGCAAATATGGCCCATTCTATGGCAAAATCCATCTTGTGTTGATCTTCTAGAGCAATGGCTACTTGATTATAGCCTGAGAATCCATCAACAAAGCTGTAAACTTCCTTGCCTGCAACTCTTTCCAATAAGTGTTTTGTGATAGGAAGAGGATAACTGTCTCTAATTGTGGCCGCATTAACTTTTTTAAGGTTATATACACACACACAATTTTCCATTCTTCTTGGGCACAACCACAATGGTGGATACCCATTTAGTATGCTCAATTTCATAAATGAATCCTGCTTCTATCAAACGATCTATTTCTTCTTTAATCTTTGCAGCGTAGTTATCGTTGTAAGTGTATGGTTTCTGTTTCGTAGGTTTTGCATCTGGAGTCATAGGGATTCTATGAGAACATATATCCGGGTCTACTCCTTTCTGGTCTTTGTAACTCCAAGCGAACACATCTCTATATTCTCGCAATAGGGCAACTAATTCTTCTTCTTCTTCAGTCGTCAAATCATGCCCTATGTATGTGCACTTTTCTTCTTCTCCTTCTATGGCCACTATGATTTTTTTGGTTTTCTCTTGATTATCATATACTTCTCCAACTTCAGCTTTTCTGTTAGGCATTCGTACCATGATTCGTGTGAAGAGAGATGGTGGATGCAATCCAAAGATGAGTAGGTGCCGCTACAACCAGCTTCACACCAGCCAACTGAGACTTCAGAGTTGATTAGTAGACCCTTTGAGCTTCCTAAATCCACCAAAATATCAGCCAAGTACTTTGGAAGATGTATTCCAAAAGTTTAAGTCAAGACATACTAGTTGCGAAATGACTAGCTCCCAAAACTTGCTATTTTTGGACATACACCTGCTGGAAAAAATGAATAGTGCTCTCAACCTGGAAGGAATTAGAAAAATTCCTTTTGGGCATAGCAAATAGACTTAGCAAGATTCCCAATCCAAGTTAAAACACTTCAAATAACTGAGCACTGAGAACAAGTTTCATCAATTTCTGGAACATTCCCACAATTCTCGGGGCTTTGCAGAGATAGACCAGTGAGCAGTAAAATGCATATATCTCCCAAAATATTAGTCCAATGACCATGAAAATTTATAAGTACAAACTAGACAGTAAGAGCTATCGAACGCACTTTAAGACACTGAAAAAGGTTTAGTAAAACTCGAGATATGACCTTCTGAAGGTACTGCTCTGAGTGAGTATAGCAGAGAACAAAACAGAGAAGTAGATGATAATAAATGTATAGATTCACATATGATTACAACCACATTGGCAATGAATCTTTGCATAATGGGAGTAGAATGATAGAGCTATGGAGTAAGCTCTTCAATCTCTACAAAATGACATGAAGTGGTCACGTACAAGGCTTGCTAATCGCCTCTTCCTTCTTGCTCCTTTTATAGCTATTATTGGAGGGAGTTTTGAATTCGAATTCGAATGGCTCCACCTAAAAGTGATCCCCAAAGTTAGGAGATATTCCCTCAGCTCAAAAATTCGTGATTTTAGTAGTTAGAGCCATGAGTTTGCTTTTACATCATGCATGAGGTAAGCCAACCTTTTCCTTTTTTCTTTTTCCATTTACAAAAGATAAAATGTACTCTTTTACAAGAGGTGTTCACATGACTACTCATGTGACTTACAAATGAGGATAATATCAAATATATCAAGCATGTAGGCTTGGGTAAAATGCACCAACAGCTCCCCCTCAAGCCTAACATGCTTGGCCTTCAAATAAGTCTTCAATTGTCCTTGATTTCCTGCAAACCAATCATCAACTTGAATCTACTTAACTTCGTACCATCAAGAGCTTTCGTCAACATGTCTGCACATTGCATATCTGTAGAGACATAGGATAGTTGAATATCCTTGCTCATTAGCTTCTCCCTTACGTAATGGTAGTGGACTTCAATATGCTTGGTTCTAGCATGGTATACCGGATTAGCTGCTAGCTGTAGTGAGCTTGTGTTGTCACCAAAAATGTGAGGTGTTGAAGAATGAAGTCCAAGACTTGTGTACAAAGACTTTAACCACATGATTTATTGAGTTGCATTAGCCAAACCTCTATATTCAGCTTCGGTAGAAGATAATGCCACGGTTGGTTGCTTCTTCGATGACCAAGAAATGATTTTTGAACCAGCAAATGATATATACCCTGATGTGCTTCTTCTATCATCTTTAGATCCGGCCCAATCTGCATCTGAGTAGACCTTTAGCTCAATATCTGAAGTATATGAATAGAACAAACCTTCATTCATGGTCCCCTTTAGGTACTTGAGGACTCGCTTGGCCGCTTCCATATGTGGTCTTCTCGGCTTATGCATAAACTGACTCAATATGCTAACACTATAGCATATATCCACTCTTGTGAGTGTTTCATAGTTCAAACTTCCAACCAAGCTTTGATAGCTTGTGATGTCTTCAATTGGCTCTCCTTCATAAGCACTAAGCTTATGATTTTGCTCCATAGGTGTACCTACACACTTGGTATTTTCCATCTTGAACTTGACGAGCATGTCATGGACATACTTCCTTTGTGTGATGTATATACCTGAATCTGTGTAGATCAACTCCAATCCAAGAAAATAAGTGAGTGGTCCGAGGTCACTTATTTTGAACTCCTTCTTCATTTGACTCTTTACCTGTTTGATTCCTTCAAGATCATTGCCTGTGATAATAATATCATCAACATACACACATAAATAGATCACTTCAGATCCATTCCTCTTTATGAACAAAGAGGTATCCGCCTTGCTAGCTTTGAATCCTTGGTCCTGCAAATAAGTCACCAATTTGAAATTCCAAGCTCTTGGAGCTTGCTTCAATCCATACAAAGCTTTCTTTAGTTTGCATACATAGTTAGGATGATGTGCATCCTCATATCCAGGAGGTTGTGCCATATACACTTCCTCAGAAATCCATTCATTCAAGAAAGCATTCTTTACATCAAGTTGATAAAGATTCCAATTTCTAGATGCAGCAAGACTAATGAGAACCCTAATTGTAGGCATTTTTGCAACAGGAGAGAAAGTCTCCTCATAATCAATACCATGGGTTTGAGCAAACCCTTTAGCAACTAACCTTGCTTTGTTTCTATTTATACTTCCATTTGGATTCCTCTTGATTTTGTATATCCATCGATATCCAATTACCTTCATAGATGGCTTGTTAGGTACAAGCTCCCAGGTGTCATTCTCCTTCAAGGCTTCCATTTCTTCATCCATTGCATCTCTCCAAGCTTTCTTGCTTTGTGCTTCTTTGAATGTGGTAGGTTCTTCATTGGTTGAATCCTTTACAATGTAGATTGAGTGCTTGGTGACCAAAGAAGTATCATAACCAAACCTTTCTGGTTTGTTCTTCTCCCTTGAAGACTTCTAAGTGGTTGATGTGAGCTCTCCGGTCCATATGTAGCATCCTGCATCTTTGCTTTACCTTTGTTCTTCCATAGCTTTAGTCTTTCCAAGTCTTCTAGGTCAATCTCCGAATCACTTTCTTCAATCTGCTTTGGCTCCTTTGGTTGAAGTGATGGAAAGTCTTCATCCAAGTCATACGGCAGCTTCACTTTCCTGTCATCATCAAACCATGATTTATTTTCATCAAAAATTACATCTCTACTCACAGAAAATCCTTTATTGGTTGGATTGTACAATCTATATCCTTTTTGCTTTTGTTCATAACCAATAAATACGCACTTCTCTGCCTTGGGATCCAATTTCCCTCTTACTTGAGAAGGAATGTGAACATAGGCTAAGCATCCAAAGATTTTGCAATGCTCTAGACTAGGTCTTCTTCCATTCCACACTTCATATGGAGTGGTTCCATCTAGTGACTTAGATGGAAGTCTATTTATGAGATATGTGGCTGTCGACACAGCCTCTGCCCATAGGTAGTTCGGCAATCCCTTTTCGTTGAGCATGGACCTTGCAGCTTCGACAATAGCTCTGTTCCTCCTCTCTGCTACACCATTGAGTTCGGGTGTATACCTTGTAGTGACTTCCCTTTTAATGCCTCTTTCATGCAAGAAGGCATCAAATTCAGAAGAAAAGTATTCTCCTCCACCATCTGATCTGAGTCTTTTCAAAGTCCTACCTGTTTGGTTTTCAACAAGAGCAATATACTTCTTAAAGCAATTAAACACTTCATCCTTGTGCTTCATGAAAAACAGAATGGTCCACCTGCTACAATCATCTATGAAAGACACATAATATCTTGAGCCTGATATAGATGGCTCCTTACTTGGACCCCACACATCCGTGTGCACTAGATCCAAAGGATTTTGATACATATATCCTTTCTTATTGAAAGGTTGTCTATGAGCCTTGCCGAGTTGACAAGCTTCACACTTATAAATCATGTGTTGCCTTGTGATATTAGGCAAACCAAGTACACTTTGGTCCCTGCAAATCTGTTTGAGTGTCCTCTCACCAATGTGAGCAAGCCTTTTGTGCCATATCTCCAACTCTGTAAGAGTTTGAGATCCATAGCTAAACAAAGCTATGTTCTTTGTATCTTCCACTTCAAAAGTGAAAAGCCTTCCTGTCTTTTCTCCTTTGGCAATCCTTCGAAAGCCTTGCCTTGGGTCTTCAACATATGCTCCAAATCGATTGAATCTAACCTGCAATCCTTTTTCAACAATCTGTCCAACACTTATTAAATTTTTGGTAATTGTAGGGACATACAAGACTTTGCTTAAGAGGTTCATATTCCCATCTGATGTCTTCACGTTACCTATCTTCTCCACTGAGTGCTTTGTGTCATCTCCTGTCTGCACTTCATGCTTGTTATGAGGATCTTCCAAATCAGAAAGTAAAGCCACATTTCCTGCTACATGGTTTGAGCATCCCGAATCAATGTAAAATATGTGATCATCATCCTTACCCTTCTTCGCTGATAGATTCATAATCAATAATGAATCTTCTTGACTTTGGTCCTCTGCATAGTTATTGTAATCTCTTCTTTCTCTATGGCCACTTTGATAGTTGTTGTTGTTGTAATTGTTGTTGTAGTAGTTGTTGTTGTTGTAGCCTCCATTGTATCTACCTCTATTTGATCCATAGCCACCTCTATTGAATCCTCTTCCTCTTGAGTTCCTCGGGTTCCTGAAACATTCTTCAGTAGTATGGTTAGATAAGCCGCATATGTTGCAAGGTTGAGATGATTGGAATCTCCCCCTGCCTTGCTTTCCACTTCTGCCTCTTCCTCTAGCTCTTCCTCTACCTGCAAAGTTTGCTTGGAAAGAGCTAACTTCATCTTCATTCTTCCACCTTTGCTAATCTTTGCTTCATGAGTGAAGAGTTGGCCCATGAGTGTGTTGAGGTCGGGTGCATGCATATCCATGTATAAATCCATGGCTGTTGTGAATGACTCCCACTTGTCGTCTGCTTTGATTCCATTCATGATTTGTCTTATTATTTGCTCCTCTTCAATTACCTCTCCAATGCTTCCAAGTTGGTCGGAAATCTCCTTCATCTTTGTGACATAATCAGTGACATTTTGCTTTGGGCTTTTCTTCATTGTTGTGAACTCCATCCACAATTGTTTCTTCCTTGCTCGAGTGTTGGAAGAGAAGAAAGAAGCAAGTGCATTCCAGGTTTCTCTTGATGTCTTGCATCCCTTGACATGAGGTAAAAGAAAATCAGAGATTGAGTTTAGAATATAGGACCTTGCGAGTGCATCCTTCGAACACCAATTCGAAAGTCCTTCCACTTCTTCATGTGATGGTTGCCCTTTGTTCCTCATGGTTGGCATTGCTTCATCTCCGGATATGAATCCATATAGATTCCTCCCTTGAAGGTAAGCCTCCATCCTTAGAGACCATGCCGGGTAGTTGTTTTGATCCAATTTGTCAATTGTTGATGGAAATCCATCTCCCATGTTGCTTGACTATGCTCTGATACCACTGTGAAGAGAGATGGTGGATGCAATCCAAAGATGAGTAGGTGCCGCTACAACCAGCTTCACACCAGCCAACTGAGACTTCAGAGTGACTAGTAGACCCTCTGAGCTTCCTAAATCCACCAAAATATTAGCCAAGTACTTTGGAACATGTATTCCAAAAGTTTAAGTCAAGACAGACTAGTTGCGAAATGACTAGCTCCCAAAACTTGCTATTTTTGGACATACACCTGCTGGAAAAAATGAACAGTGCTCTCAACCTGGAAGGAATTAGAAAAATTCCTTTTGGGCATAGCAAATAGACTTAGCAAGCTTCCCAATCCAAGTTAAAACACTTCAAATAATGGACTGAGCACTGAGAACAAGTTTCATCAATTTCTGGAACATTCCCACAATTCTCGGGGCTCTGCAAAGATAGACTAGTGAGGAGTAAAATGCATATATCTCCCCAAATATTAGTCCAATGACCATGAAAATTTATAGGTACAAACTAGACAGTAAGAGCTATCGAACGCACTTTAAAACACTGAAAAAGGTTCAGTAAAACGCGAGATATGACCTTCTGAAGGTACTGCTCTGAGTGAGTATAGCAGAGAACAAAACAGAGAAGTAGATGATAATAAATGTATAGATTCACATATGATTACAACCACATTGGCAATGAATCTTTGCACAATGGGAGTAGAATGATAGAGCTATGCAGTAAGCTCTTCAATCTCTACAAAATGACATGAAGTGGTCACGTACAAGGCTTGCTAATCGCCTCTTCCTTCTTGCTCCTTTTATAGCTATTCTTGGAGGGAGTTTTGAGTTCGAATTCGAATGGCTCCACCTAAAAGTGATCCCCAAAAATTGGAGATATTTCCTCAGCTCAAAAATTCGTGATTTTAGTAGTTAGAGCCATGAGTTTGTTTTTACATCATGCATGAGGTAAGCCAACCTTTTCCTTTTTACTTTTTCCATTTACAAAAGATAAAATGTACTCTTTTACAAGAGGTGTTCACATGACTACTCATGTGACTTACAAATGAGGATAATATCAAATATATCAAGCATGTAGGCTTGGGTAAAATGCACCAACAATTCGTCTATCTTCTATTTCATATTTCTTGAAGTTTTCCGGAACCTCAAACAAGGATTCTTCTTCTTCTGACATGGTTTCTTTCTTCCTTCTTTTCTTACCTTCACTCTTAGTGGTTACTTGTGTGGTCATCCTCACATCATTCATAATTTCTTCGTGTCTCTGAGGGTGAGTTTCTACTTTGTAGAAGTATTTTCGGCTGATGCAAAGGGTGAATCCATAATTATAGACTCTAGATCAAAGTCACTTGCATCCTCGAATGCATCAGTGCTAGGTTCACATTCTTCTATAATTGAATCACACATGATTGGCTCTATTGTGAAGACTGAAATGTCATAGCCATCCTCATCACAGTGGGGTGTGCATTGTTCTTCATTGATGGCTACATCCATGGTTGCTAGGATTTCTGCCCAACCATGCGGTTCGAATTCTTCATCTAGAAATACTATAGGTGCGTAAGCTGGGTCTTGAAGGGTTCGTGGATGTTGTTCTGAACCTAAGGTCCTAGCTTCTAATCGTTCTTCCTCTTGTTTGGCTACTTTACATATCCATAAATGAGTGTCCTCGTGCAACCATGAGGGGTCTGATTCTAATGAGTGTACCGATTCCGTTTCTACCTGTGTCTTATTGATGGTGTTCCATTATATTGGGGGTACGTCTCGATGTGAATAGCCTTTAAGATTGACTTTAGTAGTCAATCCTAAATGTTGCAAGTACAAAGAATTAGTTCCCCAATCTTGTACAATTTGTAACTGATGCATGAATGGTCATCCTAAAATCATCTCGTAAGCATGATTTTTCATAAAATCACAAATGGCAAAAGTATGCTCGAACTCCACACCACAAGTGGTGAGAGATATGCCCTCTAGTAAGCCTAATGGTTTTTCTATATGTCCATCAGCCATTTGTAGCTTCATCCTGGTAGGTCTCAATGCTGGCTTACCCCAACATTTCCATAAAGTGGTGGTAGCGATGGCTACTCCGACTCCTAAATCTAATATGGCTTTGGTGGTTTAGCCGTGATGGGTTATTGGAAGATAAGTGTTACCTTCCTCTCCTTCGCTTACGTCTCCGATTCTCTCTATGGGTATCTCTGGTACCTTCTTGTGTGTTCCTATCTGTGAGGGAGTAGTAGCAAGCTCAGGTAATTGATTTGCTACATGCTTCCACAACTCTCGTTTTACCTTCAACAACTTCTCTAGAGTGAGGTGACACTGTATTTTGGTGTTTTTGATAACTTTTGTGTTTCTAGGAATTACCGATTCTTCATTCTTCACTATTATCGTGGGTGCTCTCATACTAATAGACTTAGCTTCCCAAGCTCCTCTGAACTAAGGTAATTCTTGCAAAGAATTGGATTAAAAACCTATGTGTTCACTCAATTGCTCTTCCTCTACATCATCGTAAATAGAGGGGATGTCTTGGGGAAATTTCTCCTGCAAGTCATCTATTTCTTGAATAGGAGGATGGTTTCCTTGTTCTTTTCTCCATTTCTCTTCTTGTATTTCTCTCAAAAATTCATGTGAGTATTTATGTATGGAAGACAGGTTGTCTTGACTTTCTGTATTGGGTACTTGAGACAGGGATGGTGCATTCCTTTCCTGTGTCTCTG
>CM035411.1:130430935-130435935 GCA_020310875.1 Ceratopteris richardii
AGTTTGAAGAAGATTTGAATTTCAAATTCAAATGTAGGCTCCCTCAAATCTCTCATCTAATCACATGGAGATATTCTCTCCATTCATAACTTCTAATTTCCACGACTTTTGAATGTAGGTGAGATTACAAGAGGTGAGTTAAGTCACATTGACTTTTACATTGGATAAAAGATAATAAAGCATAGGCATGTGTTCCTATGGTCTTCCTTCAAGTGAGTTAATTCAAGAACTTTTGTAACACCTTCAAGATTGGTATCCAATGCTCTTCAAGGTACAAGACAAAGCCAAGTGTTAAGGCTTGGTTGCACCAACAGCTCCCCCTCAAGCCAAACACTTGCTTGAGTCTTCATCTTTAGTCTTTAATGATATCTTGCAATCCAATCATGGATTTGAACCTGCATAGCTTGTTCCCATCCAAAGCTTTTGTAAGCAAATCTGCACATTGAACATTAGTGGACACATATGATAATTGGATTTCCTTGCTAAGTAATTTCTCCCTCACATAGTGGTAATGAACCTCTATGTGTTTTGTCCTAGCATGATAAACAGGATTAGCTGCTAGGTGAAGTGAACTTGTGTTATCACCAAATATGATAGGTGACCTTGTGTATAGACCCAATTCTGAGTATAGTAGCTTCAACCATATGGCTTCTTGAGTGGCATTGGCTAGCCCTCTGTACTCTGCCTCAGTAGATGATAGGGCTACTGTGGGTTGTTTCTTAGATGACCAAGAAATTGGTTTATCACCTGCAAAGCATATGTAACCAGATGTACTCCTCCTGTCATCCTTGCAACCTGCCCAATCTGCATCTGAGTATACCTTGATGTCAATGTCTGATGAATATGGATAATACAAACCATGATTTTGTGTTCCCTTTAGGTACTTTACTATCTTCTTAGTTGCCTCCAAATGTGGTACTCTTGGCTTATGCATAAATTGGCTAAGTACACTAACACCATATGAGATATCAATCCTAGTTAAGGTAGCATAATTGAGACTACCTACCAAACTTTGATAACCTGTAATATCCTTGAGTTCTTCTCCTTCATGTGCACTGAGTTTGTGATTGACCTCCATAGGAATGTTTGAGACTTTAGCTTCCTGTAAATTAAACTTCTTGACCATGTCCTGAATGTACTTCTTCTGAGTAATGAATATACCTGAATTTGTGTAGACCAATTCAAGCCCTAGGAAGTACTTCAATAATCCAAGATCATTGATCTTGAATTCCTTCATCATTTGACCTTTGATGTGTCTAATTCCTTGAACATCATTTCCTGTAATAATGATGTCATCAACATAGACACACAAGTATATTACCTCTGAATTGTTTTTCTTTATAAACAATGAAGTATCTGCTTTACTCATCACAAATCCTTGATCCAAGAGATAGGTTGTCAACCTATAATTCCATGCTCTAGGTGCCTGCTTCAATCCATACAGAGCTTTCTTCAATTTGCAAACATGATTTACCTTATTGGGATCCTCATAGCCAGGTGGTTGTGACATGTAGACCTCTTCAGATATTCATCCATTCAAGAATGCATTCTTTACATCCAATTGGTACATGTTCCAATTCTTGGATGCAGCTACACTCACCATAATTCTGATAGTTGGCATCTTGGCCACAGGAGAAAATGTCTCCTCATAATCAATGCCTTGGGTTTGTGCAAAACCCTTGGCTACCAACCTAGCTTTGTACCTGCTTATTGTACCATCTGAGTTTCTTTTGAGTTTGTAGATCCATCTGGATCCTATCACCTTCATGGAGTCCTTCTTGGGTACCAAGTCCCAAGTATCACTCTCCTTGAGAGCCTCCATTTCTTCATCCATTGCTTCCTTCCATTCTGGTTTAGTAATAGCTTCCTCAAATGTACCTGGTTCTTCACTTAAGATATCCTTTGCAAGATATACAGAGTGCTTGGTTACAAGTGAAGTATCATATCCATACCTAATAGGTTTCTTCTTTTCCCTTGAAGATCTCCTCATAGCTTGAGTTGAGGATTCTGGATTGTCTTCAAGTTGCTTCATCTTCATCTTCCCTTTGGATTTCCAAGCTTTGAATTCTTCAATGTTGATGGTGTCTTCATCATCTGAGCTTGTGTCCTCATTCTGAGTTGGTTCTTGCCTGACAAGCTTTGGAAAGTCTTCTTCCATATCATAAGGTAGGTTAACTTTCCTGCACTCATTATCATACCATGAATCATTTTCATCAAAGATTACATCTCTGCTTACCTTGAAGCCTTTGTTTGAGGGGTTATAGAACCTGTATCCTTTCTGATTCAAATCATAACCAATAAAGATACACTTTTCAGCCTTAGGGTCTAGCTTTCCCCTTACCTGTGAGGGAATATGTACATATGCAACACACCCAAAGATCTTGCAATGATCCAGAGATGGTCTCTTACCATGCCAAGCCTCATAGGGTGTCATTCCATCAAGTGTCTTTGATGGCAACCTGTTGATTAAGTATGTGGCAGTAGATACACTCTCTGCCCAAAGATAATTTGGTAATTTTTTCTCATTAAGCATAAACCTAGCTGTCTCCACAATGAGTCTATTCCTTCTTTCAGCTACCCCATTTTGTTCAGGTGAGTACCTTGTGGTAATCTCCCTCTTGATGCCTCTTTCCTGCAAGAATTCTTCAAAGTCATTGGAGAAGTATTCTCCACCACCATCTGACCTTAGCCTCTTTAAATGTCTACCTGTTTGATTCTCAACTAATGCAAGATACCTTTTGAAACAACTAAATACTTCATCTTTATGTTTCATGAAGTACAAGACAGTCCATCTGCTATAATCATCTATAAAAGATACATAGTACCTTGATCCAGATATGGATGGCTCCTTGCTTGGTCCCCAAACATCTGTATGCACCAATTCCAAGTAGTCTTCATGCATAAAACCTTTTTTTGTATATGGCAATCTGTGTGACTTACCAAATTGACAAGCCCCACACTTGTATATCATGTGTTGCTTGGATACATTAGGTATCCCAAGCACACATTGATCTCTGCTCATTTGTTTTATGGTCCTCTCTCCAATGTGACCTAATCTCTTGTGCCACATCTCCAATTCTGATAGGGTTTGGTCCTTATAGTTGTACAAGGCAATATTCTTAGTATCTTCAAGTTCAAAGGTAAACAATCTACCTGACTTCTCTCCCTTGGCTATCCTTCTGAATCCATGTCTTGGATCCTCCACATATGCACCATGTTGAGTGAACCTGACCTGTAGACCTTTTTCAACAATCTGACCTACACTCATCAGATTCTTGGTGATTGTTGGAACATACAATACTCTGCTTAGCAAATTCTGATTACCATCACTTGTTTTGACATTACCTACTTTAACCACTGAATGTTTAGTGTCATCACCTGTTTGCACTTGGTGTTTGCCTTTAGGTTCTTCCAAATCAGAGAGTAAGGCAACATTCCCAGCTACATGGTTAGAGCAACCTGAGTCAATATAGAACAAATGATCATCATTGATACCTGATTTAGATGTCATGTTCATAATCAACAAGGAATCATCTTGATCCTCTGCATAATTGTTGTAATCCTTTCTGTTCCTGTATCCTCCTTGATAATTGCCATTGTGATTGTAGCTATTGTTGTAGTTGTTGTTGTAATTATTGTTGTAGCCATGGTAGCCTTGAGATTGATTGAATCTGCCTCTGCCTTGGGAGTATCCTCCTCTTTGGTGACCTCTTCCTCTTTGGTTCTTGTAGTTTTTGTAGCATTCATCTGTAGTATGGTTAGACAAGCCACAAATATTGCATGGAGATTGGTTATAGGGTCTCCCCCTACCTGACTTACCTCCTCTGCCCCTACCTCTAGATGATCTACCTCTCCCTGCATAGTTTGCTTGGGAGGTGGATCCTTCTTCATCAACTTTCTTACTTTTACCCTTGTCTTTAGACTTCTTATCTGTATATAGGGCAGAGGGATTGTTACCTTTTGATTGCTCTCCATTCTTTGTGATCTTTGCTTCATGTGTAAAGAGTTGTCCAATCAGAGTTGTTAGATCAGGTGCTTGGATGTCCATGTACAAGTCCATTGCAGTGGTAAAGCTTTCCCACTTGTCATCTGCTTTGAGTCCATTGATCACTTGTCTGACTATTTGCTCTTCTTCAATTTCTTCTCCAACACTTGCAAGTTGATCTGCAATGTCTTTGACTTTGGTGACAAAATCTGAGACACATTGTTTTGATTGCTTCCTGAGAGTTGTAAACTCAATCCATAGCTGATTCTTTCTGGCCCTTGTGCTTGATGAGAAGTATGTTGACAAGGTTTCCCAAGTCTCTTGGGAAGTCTTACAGTTCCTAACATGAGGTAGAAGGAAATCAGAGATAGAGTTTAGAAGATATGACCTTGCCAAAGCATCTTTAGCACACCATTGATTAAGTCTCTCATGCTCATCCTTTGTAGGTAGGCCTCTGGTTTTGAATGAGGGCAACTCCTCATCTCCTGATATGTATCCATACAAGCTTCTCCCTTGTAGATAGGTCTTCATTCTTAATGACCATGCCTGGTAGTTATTTCTATCCAATTTGTCAATGAAAGAAGGGAAACCATCACCCATGATTACCTTATTTGCTCTGATACCACTGTTGGATGAGATGGCTGGGTACAATCAGAAGATCAAGTTGGTGCTGCTAGACCTGCTTCACACCTGCCCTCTTTTCTTTTCAGATATGGTTAGGAGACTTCTTGAGCTTCCAAATGACACCAAGAAACTATATATGTGCTTTACAAAGTGATTGAGTAATGACCAAATCAAAACAGATGATTTTGAACCTTCACAACTCCAAAAACTTTCTATTCCTGTAATGATACCTGCTCAGTCCTAAGCTCAGTGTATCCAGCACACTTGCAATTGGTTTAATTCCTTTTGGGAGTATTAAATTAACTTAACAAGCTACCATTAGCAAGTTAAATCACTCCAAATAACAACCTATACACTGAGCATGATGTTTAGCAAAATCAGAGACACCCCC
>CM035411.1:130453435-130455935 GCA_020310875.1 Ceratopteris richardii
TCTTCATGTATATCTGGATGTACTTCTTCATCAAATATTGGTCCATCTTCATTTCTTCTATATGATCCAACCCTTGATGTGCTTGCTTGCATATGTTCTTCATCTCCATCTATCTGCATATGTGACTTACCTCTTGCATTCCTTCTTATCTCTTCCTCAAATGTTTCAAGGTCACAATCTTATCTGCATACCAACTCTTCTGTTCATCAAATGTCACATCTCTGGAAACAATAAAATGTTTAGTCAAAGGACTCCATAGTCTATAACCCATTTGCTTTTCATCATATCCAATAAACACATATTTTTCTGCCTTTGGTTCAAGCTTATGTCTAAGTTGTGATGGCACATAAGCATAAGCAATTGACCCAACACTTTACAATGGTCAGTGTTGGTTTCTTACCCCACCAAGCTTCATAAGGGGTCATACCATTCAAAACTCCACATGGTAACCTATTCACAAGGTATGTGGCTGTATTTACAGCCTCAGCCCAAAGATAATTAGGGCAATTCTTTTCCTTTAACATTGCTCTTGCAAATTCAACCAATGTTCTATTTCTCCTTTCTGCCACCCCATTATGTTGAGGTGTGTACCTGCAAGTTATCTCTCTCTTGATACCTGCATTCCAAAGATAGTCATTAAACTCTTGGGAGAAGTATTCTCCCCCTCCATCAGACCTTAGCCTCTTGAGTTTTTGACCTGTAACTCTTTCTGCATAAGCATGAAAATGTTTGAAGGCTCCAAAGACTTCTGATCTTTCCTTTAGAACATAAAGAGTTATCCACCTTGTGGCATCATCAATAAACAAAACATAATACCTAGATCCATTTATTGAACCTTCTTTTGTTGGCCCCCATACATCTGTATGTATGAGTTCAAGCAAACCATCATGCTTGAAACCTTTCTTCTGAAATGGTTGTCTATGAGCTTTTCCCATCTGACAAGCTTCCACACTTGTATATCATATGTTGATTCTTCACATTTGGTAGTCCCAATACAGATTGATTCTCCACCATAGTTTTGATTCCTCTTTCATTGAAATGTCCCAATCTTTTATGCCAAAGATCTAACTCTGTAATTACTTCATCACCATGTGTGATTAGGGCTTGACCAACATTTCCTTGTACTTTGAGAGTAAAAAGTCTACCTTCCTTCTTACCACAAACAATGGATTTGTATGCATCCTCTAGATCTTCAACAAATACCCCTTCATTTGTAAATCTGACTTGAAAACCTTTTTCCACTATTTGTCCAACACTAATTAGATTCTTTGGTATTGTTGGAACATAAAAAACATTTGTTAATAAATCAGCTCCACTCCTGCACTTCACTTTTCCAATTGAATGCACATTATGTTTTGTATTATCACCTGTTTGTACTGTATGACTTGAATTGTCTTCTTCCAATTCTGACAACAATTCTATGTTACCTGACAAATGATTTGAACAACCAGAATCAATATAGAATACCTTGAGATCCTCCTTCTCTGATGAACTAATTGAATTCATCAATCAATGTTGTATGGTTGTCATTCTGTGTATCATTTGCATAATTGTAATATGTGGTGTTGTAAGATTGGTTCTGATTTCCAATTTCTACCACCACCTCTTCCATAACTTCCTCTTGAATTCTGTCTTCCTCTTTGAAATTGATTCTGAAACCTTCCACCTCTTCCTCTGCCATTGTTATTCTGATTTTGACTCGCTCCTTGTTGATTGTGCCAACAATCATATGCTAGATGATTGCTCAATCCACAAATCCAACATGTCTTCTTGTTATTGTTCTGATTACCTCTACCTCTTCCATTCCTCGACCTTTACCTCTGCCAAAGCCTCTTCCTCTTGCATAATTTACTTGAGTTGTTGACTCTTCTTCATCCTTTGCTTTGCCTTTATCTCCTTTCTTTTTATTCTTCACATACATTGCAGAACTTTGACCTTTGTCTCCATCTGACTTCAAGTCTTGCTCAAATGTGAGCATCAATCCAAGTAATTGATTTAATTCTGGCACATAATGATTTAATGAGAGTTCTGTTGAAAGTACAAAGGGCTTCCATCTCTCATCACCTCTTAACCCTGCAAGTAACTGTGCTATCAGCCTATGATCTTCAATATCCTCATCAATGGATCCAAGACTATCTGCCAAGTCCTTCATCTTAGTGACATAATCACTAATGCTCTGATTTTGCTTTTTCTTGAATGTGGTAAACTCTGACCATAAGCTAGCTTTCCTAGCTTTAGTAGTGTTTTGGAAGTGATCTTCCAAAGCATTCCAAATATCTTCAGCTCTTTCTAAACCTCTGATATGTGGCAACAAATGATCTGTAATAGTGTTATATATATAAGCTCTTGCACTTGCATCTCTCTTCTGCCATAACTTCAAAGCTTCTAGCTCTTCCTTTCTTGGATGACTTTCATCTTCAAATTTAGGCTTCTCCTCTTCACTTGTCACATATACCATTAGGTCCTTACTCATAAGTAAGGCCTCCATCCTCATTACCCA
>CM035411.1:130475935-130483435 GCA_020310875.1 Ceratopteris richardii
AATTACTTTGGAAGAAATGCAGGTAGAGGATTCCAAAGTCAACAATACAACAACACCTACTACAATTATGCTTCAGATCAAAAGGAAGATTCAACATTGATAATGAATGCAACTTGTGAAAGGCAGAGTGAAGATCAAAGAGTCTTCTACATTGACTCGGGGTGTAGCAATCACCTGAGTGGTAACATATCTTTGATGACTGATTTGGAAAGTAAAGTTTTTAATCATGTTGTTCAAACAGGTGACAACACAAAGCACAATGTGAAGTCAATTGGATCAGTGAAGGCCAAGGATGGAAGCACCTTATTGAGTAAGGTTTTGTATGTTCCTACAATCCCTAAGAATTTGATAAGTGTAGGTCAAATTGTTGAAAAGGGATATGAAGTAAGGTTCACTAATGATGGAGTATATGTGGAAGATCCTAGCCAAGGGTATAAACAGATTGTTTCAGGGAAAAAGGAAGGAAGATTATTTACATTGAAGATTCAAGGCAACATTGGTCATGCTATGTTCACATATGGAGGTCATAAGATCTCTGAGTTAGATCTTTGGCACAAGAGGCTTGGACATTTCAATGAAAGAGGTATTAAAGATATGGTTAACAATGGTTCAGTGCTTGGATTGCCTAATGTTGCAGGTCAACATATGACATACAAATGTGAGGCATGTCAATTAGGTAAGGCTCATAAACATTCCTATTCCAAGCATGGTTTTATGTACTCAGAGAAGCTTGAGTTGGTACACACAGATGTGTGGGGACCATCAAAAGATTTCAGTATAAATGGATCAAGGTATTATGTGATTTATGTTGATGATGCTACTAGGTGGATCACTATCTATGTGATCAAAGATAAGTCAGAAGTGTTTAATACATTTAAACACTATCATGCATATGCAGAAAGAATTACAGGTCATAAGTTGAAAAGACTAAGGTCAGATGGAGGGGGAGAGTATTTCTCAAATGAGTTCAGTGATTACTTATGGAATGCAGGTATAAAAAGGGAAGTTACTTGCAGGTACTCTCCTCAACAAAATGGTGTTGCAGAAAGGAGAAATAGAACAATTGTTGAGTTTGCAAGATCCATGATGAAGGAGAAAAATTGCCCTAATTATTTGTGGGCTGAAGCTGTAAATACAGCCACTTATTTGGTCAATAGGCTACCATGTAAAGCCTTGCAGGGTATGACATCATATGAGGCTTGGTGGGGTAAAAGACCTACCTTGGATCATTGCAGAGTTTTTGGGTGTGTGGCATATGCATATGTGCCATCACAATTAAGGCACAAGTTGGAGCCTAAAGCTGAAAAGTATGTTTTCATTGGCTATGATGATAAGCAGATGGGCTATAGATTGTGGAGTCCATCAACAAAGCAATTTATGGTTTCTAAGGATGTTACATTTGATGAACAAAGCACTTGGTATGCAGGTACAATCAATATCAATACAGGTGATGAAGAAGAAGTGAGTCAAAGAAAAGTTAAATCAAAAGTTCAAATATTTGATGAGCAAGAGAATAATGAAGTGCAGGTTGAAGTGGAAGAGACACCAAGATTTGATCCTGAATGTGAAGAGCCAGAAACCTCAAGGAGTGGAGAACTCAGAAGGTCAACAAGAAATAGGTGGCAACCTACAAGGTATAGTTATGATACTTCATTTCTAGCCACAAAAGATTATGCTTATATGGTGAATACAGATGAAGACCCTTCTACATATGAAGAGGCAAAAGGTAAGGACAAATGGGAGAATGCTATGCAGGAGGAATATGATGCACTATTGGAGAATCAAACTTGCGATTTAGTTCCTAAACCAAATAGTCAGAAGATTATTGGATGCAAGTGGGTCTATAAGACAAAAAGATTTGCAGATGGAAGTGTGTCTAGGTACAAAGCTAGACTTGTGGTCAAAGGTTTTGCTCAGACATATGGTATTGATTATGATGAGACCTATAGTCCTGTGGCAAAGATGACAACCATAAGGACACTTATTGCTATTGCTGCATGTAAAGGTTGGAAGCTATGTCAACTTGATGTGAAAAATGCTTTTTTGAATGGTTACATTTCAGATGATGTATTCATGGAGCAACCTCAAGGGTTCAGAGATAAAAGGTATCCAGATCATGTGTGCAAGCTCAAGAGAGCTTTGTATGGCTTGAAGCAGGCCCCAAGGGCATGGAACTATAGACTTGTGAAGTTCCTAAAAGTACTTGGTTTTCAGGTGTCTAAAGCAGATAGTAGCTTGCTTGTCAAGGCAAGTGAAAATGGTTTCATATACATGTGCATATATGTTGATGATATAATTCTTACAGGTACAGATGAAGAAGGAATACAAAAGCTTAAGAGGCAAATGGAAAAGGAGTTCAAGATAAGTGACTTGGGAGACTTATCATACTTCTTGGGCATGGAGATTACATATACTCAACATGGAGTATTTGTGACCCAAGAAAGGTATTTGAAGAACTTGTTAATCAAGTTTAAAATGGATGATTGCAGGGTAGCACCTACACCAATGGAGGTGAATCACAAATTGAGTAAGTATGGAGGTGAAGAATTCAAGGACATGAGACAATATCAGAGTTTGGTTGGTAGTCTTATCTATGCTACTCTAACTAGACCTGATTTATCATATGCAGTAGGGGTTTTGTCTCAATTTATGCATTGCCCAAGGAAAGAACATTGGATTGCAGGACAAAGAGTGTTGAGGTACATTAAGGGTACACTCAATGAAGGTTTGTATTATGGGTTTACCTCAGATACAAATATCAAAATTTATAGTGATGCAGATTGGGCAGGTAATCCAGATGATAGAAGATCAACCTATGGATACATGTGTTATGTGGGAGATAAGTTAATCTCATGGTGTTCTAAGAAGCAACATACAGTTGCTTTATCTTCTACAGAAGCAGAGTATAAAGGCATGGTTGAAGCTGCAAAGGAAGTAATTTGGGTTAAGACATTGATGAAAAGTCTTGACATTATGCATGGGGTACCAATCATATATGGAGATAACATGAGTTCATTATACTTAGCTGCTAATCCTGTTTTTCATGCCATGACCAAACACATTGAGATTCAGTATCACTTTCTAAGAGAGAAAGTGATGGATAAAGAGATTGAAGTAATCCATACTTCAACAAAAGATCAGATAGCTGATATGCTTACAAAAGGCTTGGATGGACCAAAGTTACAAAGGTTCAAAGACATGGCAGGTATAAAGAAGATAGTGAAGACCTCAATTGATGATTGAGGGGGAGCTGTTGGTGCAGAACAATCACCAATTGAAGGCTTGGAAGGTTAAAGAGTGAAGGAAGGATCAACTATTGAAGTTTGGAAGAAAGACATATTCAGAGGATAAGAGAAGTGTACACATATGTACATTAATATAGTCATAGGTGACTTAGATCTTTGTTTGATTAAGAATCTTGTACAAATTATCTATAAATACTTTGAGAAAAGTCGGGGCATGTATGAGAGCATATGTGACAATAGTTAGAAGCCAAGATTGAGGAAGTTAGAAGTCATGAGATAGAGAAAAAGTTAGTGGAGTTAGCTCTCATCACTCAGTTGTAAATTTTTCTGAGTAATTGAAAATCTTGCGCCCGATGTTTTTGCGTGTGCTCCTTCTGTGTTTGATCAATTGTGAAATCCTTTTGAGGATATCTAAGTTGTTAGTTAATGAGCCTGTGACCTGAATTTCAGAGTCTAATTGTAAACAGGTGAAGAGAATTGCTGGTAGGAACATTCACATGTATTGAGTGTTCACAGCTTTCTGAAACAGGCGCACATTTCGAGTCCAAAGAAATGAGTAGTGCTCAGTGCACAGTGTAAAGTTTTACACATATGATAGCTCAAAATCTAAGTTGAGAGATAAGCTATCTTCAGTCAAAAGGATTTGGTAAAACGGGTTCGACATTGTGAGAACCAAAGTCAAGAAGTTAGGGGTGTAAAATCGACTGTTCTGAGTAACAGTTTCTGACATAGGTAACTTGTGAAGTTGATTTCTCAAGTTATACTAAAGCTTTTGAAGTAATTCAACTTGGAGGTGATGCGCAATCTCTAGGAGATGATTCGTACAAAGTTTCATCAAAAACTTTACACATTTGATAAGTCAATGTGAAGAAATTCTGCAGCAGACTTTTCTGTGTTTCATCTTCTTCACATATTTTCTCAGATTTGATAATTTGGAGATTGGACCTCTAATTAAGTGAAGGTTTTGACTTACTCTTGATATAGAGGTGTTCTAAATTCAAGAGTAGGTTGTTCTTTTGAAGATTAACACTCTCCATCAATGGATAGATAAATAGATAAATAGATAGATAGATAGATAGATAGATAGATAGATAGATAGATAGATAGATAGATAGATAGATAGATAGATAGATAGATAGATAGATAGATAGATAGATAGATAGATAGATAGATAGATCGATAGATCGATCGATAGATATATAGATAGATAGATAGATACATAGATAGATAGATAGATAGATAGATAGATAGATAGATAGATATAGATAGATAGATAGATAGATAGATAGATAGATAGATAGATAGATAGATAGATAGATAGATAGATAGATAGATAGATAGATAGATAGATAGATAGATAGATAGATAGATAGATAGATAGATAGATAGATAGATAGATAGATAGATAGATAGATAGATAGATAGATAGATAGATAGATAGACAAACAGATAGATAGATAGATAGATAGATAGATAAATAGATAGATAGATAGATACATACATACATACATACATACATACATACATACATACATACATACATACATACATACATACATACATACATACATACATACATACATACATACATACATAGATTGATAGATAGATAGATTGATAGATAGATAGATAGATAGATAGATAGATAGATAGATAGATAGATAGATAGATAGATAGATAGATAGATAGATAGATAGATAGATAGATAGATAGATAGATAGATAGATAGATAGATAGATAGATAGATAGATAGATAGATAGATAGATAGATAGATAGATAGATAGATAGATAGATAGATAGATAGATCGATAGATCGATCGATAGATATATATATATATATAGATAGATAGATAGATAGATAGATAGATAGATAGATAGATAGATAGATAGATAGATAGATAGATAGATAGATAGATAGATAGATAGATAGATAGATAGATAGATAGATAGATAGATAGATAGATAGATAGATAGATAGATAGATAGATAGATAGATAGATAGATAGATAGATAGGTAGATAGATAGATAGATAGATAGATAGATAGATAGATAGATAGATAGATAGATAGATAGATAGATAGATAGATAGATAGATAGATAGATAGATAGATAGATAGATAGATAGATAGATAGATAGATAGATAGATAGATAGATAGATAGATAGATAGATAGATAGATAGATAGATAGATAGATAGATGGACCTCTATATGGACATGCATACCCTAGATCTCACAACACTCATGGTCCAACTATTCACACATGAAGCAAAGTTTACAAAGGCAGGAGATCAATCAAAAGGTAACAACCCCTCTGCTCTCTATACTGATAAGAAAGTTAAGGATAAAGGTAAAGGGAAGAAACAGGATGAAGAAGGTTCTACCTCCCAAGCTAATTATGCAGGGAGAGGTAGATCATCAAGAGGAAGAGGTAGAGGAGGTAAGTCAGGTAGGGGGAGACCCTACAACACATCACCATGCAACATTTGTGGATTGTCCAATCATACCACAGATGAATGCTACAAGAACTACAAGAATTAGAGAGGAAGAGGCTACTCAAGAGGTGGATACTCTCAAGGGATAGGCAGATTCAACCAACACCAAAGCTACAATGGATACAACAATCAATACAACAACAATTACAACCACAACCACAATGGTAACTACCAAGGTGGATTCAGAAATAGAAGGGATTATAACAATTACACAGAGGAGCAAGATGACTCCCTATTGATCATGAATATGACCTCCAAGGCAGGTACAAATGATGATCATTTATTTTATATTGACTCAGGATGCTCTAACCATGTAGCTGGCAATGTGGCACTACTTTCTGATTTGGAAGAACCCAAGGGCAAACATCAGGTACAAACAGGTGATGATACTAAACACTCTGTTGTAAAGATTGGTAATGTGAAGACATGTGATGGTAACCAGAACCTATTGAGCAGGGTGCTATATGTACCAACCATCACCAAGAATCTAATGAGTGTTGGTCAAATTGTGGAGAAAGGTTTGCAGGTCAGGTTCACTCAACATGGAGCATATGTGGAGGACCCAAGACATGGATTCAGAAGGATAGCCAAAGGGGAGAAATCAGGTAGATTGTTTACTTTTGAGCTAGAAGACACCAAGAACATTGCTTTGTATAATTACAAGGATCAAACACTTTCAAAGTTAGAGATATGGCACAAGAGGCTAGGTCACATAGGTGAAAGAACCCTAAAGCAAATGTGCAGGGATCAATGTGTGCTTGGGATACCTAATGTGTCCAAGCAACACATGATTTACAAGTGTGGAGCATGTCAGTTTGGTAAGTCTCACAGGTTGCCCTATTCAAGGAAAGGTTTCATGCATGAAGACTACCTAGACTTGGTACACACAGATGTTTGGGGGCCTAGCAAGGACCCTTCCATTTCAGGTTCAAGGTATTATGTGTCCTTTAATAATGACTATAGCAGGTGGACCATCTTATACTTTATGAAGCATAAAGGTGAAGTGTTTAATTGTTTCAAGAGGTATCTGGCACTTGTTGAAAACCAAACAGGAAGAAGCTTGAAGAGGCTAAGGTCAGATGGTGGAGGAGAATACTTCTCCAATGAGTTTGAAGATTTCTTGCAGGAAAGATGCATCAAAAGGGAGATCACTACAAGGTACTCACCTGAACAAAATGGGGTAGCTGAAAGAAGGAATAGACTCATTGTAGAAACAGCTAGGTCTATGCTTAATGAAAAGAAATTGCCAAATTATCTTTGGGCAGAGAGTGTATCTACTGCCACCTATCTCATCAATAGGTTGCCATCCAAATCACTTGATGGCATGACACCATATGAAGCTTGGCATGGTAAGAGACCCTCTCTGGATCATTGTAAAATCTTTGGTTGTGTAGCATATGTGCATATTCCCTCACAGGTAAGGAGAAAGCTAGACCCTAAAGCTGAAAAATGTATCTTCATTGGTTATGATTTGAACCAAAAGGGATACAGATTCTACAACCCAACAAACAAAGGCTTCAAGGTAAGCAGAGATGTAATCTTTGATGAGAATGACTCATGGTATGAGAATGAATGCAGGAAAGTTAGTCTACCCTATGATATGGAAGAAGATTTCCCAAAGCTCACCAAGGAGGAACCAATCCAGAAAGATGAATCAAGCTCAGATGATGATGATACAATGAACCTTGAGGAGTTCAAGGCATGGAAGTCCAAAGGAAAGATGAAGATGAAGAAGCTAGAGGATGCACCAGAATCCTCAA
>CM035411.1:130493435-130500935 GCA_020310875.1 Ceratopteris richardii
TCCTACAATGTTCCTATGTAAAGATATTACATACGAAGCAGTAGAAGGATTGTTAGGGGAAAATTGGGGTTATGTAGAAGGATTGTCAAAAGGGGATAGATATCGTTGTAGAATTGGTGACACAGGTATAGGGTTTCGCTATTTAAAACATCGCATCTCATTGTACATCAGATTTTATTATGATCGTTGGATGTGTAAACTAGGAGAGTGGATACCTTTGCAAAGCTTGGAGGGATCTTTAGCTTCATTTGAAATTAATGTGAAGTTACCAAACAATGATATGGAGGTGGTTTTAGTTAATCAACATTGGAACTTGGCCAACTTGAGAGAGCACTTACTTATCATGGGATATGACGATCTTCATGATTTCAAATTTTGAATACGAGGGAACAAGGTAAGAGTTGTATTCCATATATACATATATATATATATATATATATATATATATATATATATTATTGTATCACTATTGTTCATGATTTGAAAATGTTTTACTCTTTTATGAATTGTCCACAGATTGGAAAGAGATTGGAAGACAAAATCAAGGTTCTTGCAGATTGGAGCATGGATGGAACTGACATTTCATTGTCATAACTCTTTTTTGTAAAGATACTGTGAAACCTGTAAACAAACCTATTTATGCAATGAAAAATTTTTCACATTTGCTTCAAGGATATTTTGGCCACATTCTACTTGTAACTGTAAATTCTCAAGGTTTTTCTTGAAAGAGCATTCTTATTGTTTATTTCCTTTGATGTGATCTCAAATGTCAAAGTTTTCCTTTTCAAGACTCTTATGTTTTAATTTAAGGAAAAGTCACTTCTATGAAAAAGTGGGACCCATCACTTAAAAATTCTAGAAAAGTTATAAATAGGAGTCCTCTCTCCTCATTTCTCACTTTTGCAACCACATTGAGTGTTAGAACAGTCTGCATTTGCAAGTTATGGCTTCCACCTCTGTACCTACTAAGAGTGCACGCCACAAGTTTCTAGAATTTTTGGAGGATTCAGATTATAAAGGTCAACATGACCTATATGATCTTCTCTCCAAGGTTCCTGACCTCCATGGAACCGTGCAAATTAATGCCGATGCTTTGGAGGAGCTACTTCAATATATGCAAGTTCATATATTGCGTTTCTCCATTGAAATACCACCATATGATGGAACTTGGGTTCCATGTGACCTTCTCACCTACATTCACAAAGGTGATGAGGCTTTTGCAAAACGATTGAAACGGTTCCAGGCAATTGCAGAGGAAGCAGGGCACCTTCTTGATGAAACTGTGCCACTTATAAGGAAATTGAATAGGAAACGCAAGATGGGTGCAAAATATCTTTCATTCATTGCTGCCACAATTTTCTTTGTGAATGAGGAACCAGAACCAATTCCTCATGAGATCCCTCATCTTCTTACAGGTGGTTTTGTCGAGGATAAAAAGGAACCACCTCAAGAACCCTTGAATCTCCTATTAGAGAGAGAAGCTATTGAGAAAACTTATCCTCTTGGTGTGGATGATAAGTTGAAAGAAGTGCCTAAGCCATCCACCTCTTCGGAGCCAGAAGCAACTATTCTAGAGGTGGAGATTGAAACTTTTTCAGTGGTTCTTGTCGAGGGACAAGAATATTTGTTTTTACATGATGTAGAGAAGGCATTTGGGCTACGGCTTGATGAATGCCTAAGTTTGTTTTGTACTTTGTCAGAGTGTCCTTTGGATAGTACCTCTGAGTTGTTGGAGAAAAAGTGTTTGCCATTTGGTGACTTAGTGGCCGACACAATAAAATTGGTTTGCAATGACATACTCACAAGTGAACATGAACATATCACAGAAGAACAATTTAATAATGCACAAGAAAGGATATTGGAATAAGAAATTCCTGCCTCACCAGTAATCGAACAGAGTGGGATGTCCCACTCCAGCATTAATTTACAATTTCAAGAGAGAGGAGAAGAAGAAGATAGAGTTCAGGATGTAAGTATCTTCAATTCATGTCATTCATTCTTACAAACACATGCAGCTACTAATCATAAAACTTTGTGCAGGAGGTGATTGAAGTCGACAAGTTTGCAGCAAGGAGCGGAGGTGATCGAGTGGCTCGTGGAGGTGGCTCATCCCTTGCAAACTACATTGGGAAACTTCCCAAAGACCATTTTGTAATTATCCATAAAGAGTTCAGTCCTCAGGGCCACTTCATGACATGGTGTCTAAAGGCCTTAAGTAAATTGCTTTGTTTATCAACCATTACACAGGGGAGTAATTGTATCTTTTTAGTTAAGAAATCCCTTGTAACTACAACCTTAGGTTCCAACTTCCGTGGAAAGGTCTTAGGCCAAATAGGTATATCTCTAGGTCTAGGTGTTAGAAATGTTGATCAAATAGCAAACTCAATTTTGACTTACACCCTACCCATGGCTTTGGAGCGTCGAAAGAGAGTCATTGAGAAACTCAAAGCCAATTGATGTAAACAATTGAATTAATATCAAATTTTCACTTTGCTTTATTTACAATTGTCTCAAGTATTTCTTTTTCAGTATATTATCTAAAATTCTTTTGGACCTGCATGTGATGTATTGATGTCATGTAGGGCATTGGGAGGACCTTTAGTTTCATTCTTTTGGACTCTTGATCATTGGGTATGGCCTCCATTAAGGTCTTCTAGGGCATTGGGAGGCCAAATAAGGCCCTGCCACAGAAACGCGGGAGAAGGCCCTGCAAAACGTTTGCAGGGCCTTCTCCCGCGTTTCTGTGGCAGGGCCTTATTTGGCCTCCCAATGCCCTAGAAGACCTTAATGGAGGCCATACCCAATGATCAAGAGTCCAAAAGAATGAAACTAAAGATCCTGACATGCCCAAGGTTACCTTACATGAGACTGAACCTTCACTAGATGGATATTTTCAAGAATGCAAATGTTCTAAGTTTCAAAATGCTCTGCTCATATGTTTCAAAGGTATAGGGAGGTCAAAATTTGTTCATATTAACTACCCCTGAACTAGCTTTACTAGTCATGATCCCTCTTTCATATTTCAAAGGTTTTGTAGGGCATTAGGAGGCCAAATAAGGCCCTGCCACAGAAACGCGGGAGAAGGCCCTGCAAACGTTTTGCAGGGCCTTCTCCCGCGTTTCTATGGCAGGGCCTTATTTGGCCTCCCAATGCCCTACAAGACCTACATGACCTTAAATAAAAAAGAAATTTCAGTACATGGATATTATCACTAGATCAAAATGACAAGATAAGAAAACAATCATTCATATATGAGAGATTATCACAAGAAAACACATGGAAATGTAAAATGACTGCTCATGTTTCATTCTAAATAATGAGATTATAAATGGAATAGAGGAAAAGTGCTAATGTTTCATTGAAAATGGCAATATTTACAAAAAATCTCTTGTCCATAGAGATCAGTTACAAAACTTAGCTACGATCACCCCTAATTCTCCTAGCTAACTGTATGTCCTTCGGTTGTATAGTGACTCGCTTAGCATGGATGGCGCACAGGTTGGAATCCTCTAGCATTGATATCAAAAATGCTTCAGCTGCCTCTTGTAAAGCTTCTAAAGCTAGAGCTTGGATCCTTAACCCTGCACAATACCTTTGTAACTCTTCTTTGACCACCCTTGCAAAGGGTCTTCTAGGTATGAGAAGCTCAACTGTCTTTTGATAGTGCCTTATCTCTGCAAATGCCTTCGTATATCTTCTTCTTCGTTGTGGTGCTCTAGCTAGTGGTGGTGGTCTTCGTTGGACATTTTCTTGTGGTCTTGGTTGGGGTGGTCTACAACGAGGTTGAAAGAATTTCTTCTTCCGTTGCACGCGTCTTGAGCTTTCTCCTTGTTCAGGATGTTGTTGCTGGCTTTGCTCTCTCTCTTGATCATTGGGTATGGCCCCCTGATTTGATGGTAGTGTCTTTCCCGCTACAGTAACCCTATGATTTGTAGGTATTTCTTCGTTACCCCATGGTGGCAATGTTTGACTCTCATCACTTGATTGTGAACGTTGTTGAGACACATCCTCATGCGATTCATCAAAATCATCATCAGAAACTACCTGTCTATGAGCACGCTCCTTCACCCTTGTCTTTGTTGGTCTCTTTGGTGATGGAGGCTCATCATATGATGATGGTGGTGATTGGGGTTGATTTACGGCCTTTTCCCTAGATTGCCCATGTTCCACTTGTTCATGCAACTGTTCACTCCCAGAGGTATGGCCACCACCTGTTTCGCGATGGGATGTAGAGCGCGAGACACTACGTCGCCTTTTGTGGTGATTCATCCATGGTGGCTTCTGAGTGCCTTGCACATAGGTAGGAAAGTTAATGGGATCCTTCCTTGCAGTTTGCTTTGTTCGTGCCATCCTCTATAGTGCTAGAATGTTGAAATGAGACAATGAGTCTCCTTTTATAATGTTTCACTTAAAAAGGTTCTGTTCACATCTGAATGGACAAAAAATAGTTTAAAAATTAAAAATTAACTGAAAAAATTGCAAACAAGAGATTAGTGTGTAGCAAACCTTATGAATTATTCAGAAAATGCCATGAATGTATTAAATGACTTCACTTCCATGATGAATCCTGTCGTGTTCTTGTAGCCCGCCATTGAGCATGACGTAAAGGTCCCAATGATGACTTCCATTTTTCACTAGCTAAGTTGTGTTGATTAAATCTTGCAAGTTTTGCAACTTTCGACTCCTTGGCTCGTTCCATTGCATATGTCCTTGAAAATGCAGTACGATAAAACCAATTAAACATCTCTTCCATATAGTTTGATTGCATTGCACCACCACCATGTCGTGTGTTCTTGAAGTAAACACCTCTAGCCTTGTAATGTGACTTCTCCATTCCTTGTGTACTAAAAATCTCCAATGAACCATATCGATGCATAAAAAATGCTCCATGTGCAAATAAAATATGTTGAAATGATATAAGTACATATAACACAATCTTATCAACAAGAAAATTGAAAAAATAAGAAAACTTACAATGTAATGTGTAATATTGCTCTCTCCCCAAGATAGGATGAAACACTTTGCAAACTCCATTAATGTATCTTGAAACAACTGACGGTCATTTTTGTTGGAGCTATTAAGACTCATTAAACCTACCAACTTATCTAAGCATGACCAAACCTTCTTTCGCCTATTACTAAGGTCAATTTGAGCATCATTATCAGTGGTGATCATGCACAAGTCTTTCCATAGCTCCCTGCATTCATTTTTCTTAGGGCTTACACCTGTCCTGAAAAATTTTCTTGCCTTCTTCCCTGTCATTGACACTTGTTGCAAACTATTTTGCGATTCACCAGGTTTTTTGACAACTAGAGTTACATTACCACCATGACAACCAATCAAATTAAGCAACTCTTCCAATTTTTTGATTGCTTGTACAGATTTATCAATTGGCTTCATGGAAAATGCATATTCTATGTGGAGCTTCAATAATCTATCAAATATTCTCATGAAAGCATGCAATGTGCAAAAGTGAACATTAACTAATGGAAATGGAATAATGGGATTCCAATCTTTATCTAATGTGTCACGGTTAGGTATTTCTAACATTGGACACCTTAACAAAGGTCTATCCCATTCCGTGGAAGTAGGTGCATCTATGTATTCATCTAAGCTAGATAGTACTTTTTGTTGTCCCTTTGTTACTTTGTAGCTTCGAGTACAAAATGGACATGGATAACGAGCAGATGCACCTTGCTTGCAACCTAACATGCATTTGATAGTTTTTAAATCCCCACCCAAGTGACAATCTATCTCAAAATCACCAAAGTTTTCTATGTGGAGCTTTGCACCATGAATTTGAGAAAGTATTACTTTAGTGATCCATGGGGTCCTACTAAAAATCCATGAAAGAACATCATTGGATTCTTTAGGTACTTCAATAGCACCTAACCACCATATTTCTTTCTCGGATTGAACACTATATGTAGACTTAGAGCTAGAGTTACAACTTTCATCAGATACGGCATTTCTCATAGCTTCATTCATGAGTGTCAAACTCAATCTCTCCATTCGTCGTCCCTTTATAATCTGGCATTCATCTAACTTCAATATAAACTGTAATTTGGTATTACAATCTGCATAAATTAGCAAAATCTTTATAACATCAAAATACAATGTATATCAAGGTAACAATAGTGCACATACCTGGTATAGTAGATTTGTAAAATTGAACCATTGCCTGTTGAAGCCTCTCCAAATCCACGAATATGTTGTTGTACTTTGTGTAAGGAAATCCATTTCCAACTGCGCTTTTCAACTCTTTTTTGGATGTAGATAAATGATAAATAGACATAGGCATAATATCCTCTATATATAAGTAGTTTCCAAGAATACTAGTTATATCTTCATTGGACATTGACTTCTTTAGCGATACCTTGTAAGGAGATGGAAACATATTCTGTAAAATACCTTCTCTTTCTAATGAATGCTTCAAAAGGTTGTACAATGCACTGTATCCTTTAGTACTAATTCCTGCTTCATCACATACCATCTGCACGTCTCTAGGAGTGATAATATCTTGTAACTTTTTTGTGAAATCTTTAATCACTTTCTTCTTGATAAGGTTTCCTATCCGTGACTCCAAAATACTAACCACCTGCTTGTTGGTCAAACAAGAATTTAATAACTTGAATTGATCCTCTGCTGTTGATGATGCATTAACATCTTCAACGAATGACCTACATAACAAGAAAAAAAAAATATATATATATATATATACATATAAAAGTCTTCCAAAAAGAGAAACAAATACAAGCCAAACCTTATTGCAAAAACTCGTCGTTTGCGTGCTCCACCACCAATTGAAAGAGAGTCAAAGGATGTTAATGATCGTCTCCTACGTCGCATCCCAAGTGGAGTCTCTCTCAAGTGTTGGACAGTGTTTTTAAATATCTCAATTGTTCTCTCCTTTTCTTCCATATGCTTTTCAAGCTCTGCAAGCTTTTCTTGTAAAGATATGATTGTGCTTTCAAAAGTGACCAACCTTGTATGATTTAGTTGATATTGTTGAATCCAATACTTAGTAATGGCAGTTGAATGTGTAGATAATCGTTGACAATAACCTAAGAGCCCAGCTTTACCGGCACCGATGAACTCAAGTAAAGTTGAGAGGTTATGGAATGTTGGATGGTAAGAAGACATTGGATCAGGAGGGTATAATGAACCATGAGTCCAAAGATCAATATTCTTTTCTCCAGCTTCACGACGCTCATTTTGAGAGTTCACATCATTGTTGCATTGTGTATTTGGAGCAAACTCTCTGGGCACACGAACATGGATACTTGTTGATGTTGGGGCATGAGGACATCCTAATGTGAGGTTTGTAATAGGTGTCAACACCATCTTTTCCAACAATTAAACAATACTGAGAAAGAGACCAGAAATTTGTTTGGAAAAGATGCTAGAGCATGATTTTCTCAAGAAAAGTTTGTTTTCTTGGATGAGGATGGGGCACAGTGTGTTTTTCCACTGAGAGTAGCCAAAAATGTTGAAATTTTG
>CM035411.1:130513435-130653435 GCA_020310875.1 Ceratopteris richardii
CATGGTATGAGAATGAATGCAGGAAGGTTAGTCTACCCTATGATATGGAAGAAGATTTCCCAAAGATCACCAAGGAGGAACCAATCCAGAAAGAAGACTCAAGTTCAGATGATGATGACACAATTAACCTTGAAGAATTTAAGGCTTGGAAGTCCAAAGGGAAGATGAAGATGAAGAAGCTAGAGGATACACCAGAATCCTCAGCTCAAGCAATGAGGAGATCTTAGAGAGAAAGTAAGAAGCCTATCAGATATGGGTATGACACTTCTCTTGTAACTAAGCATTCTGTATATCTTGCAAAGGATTTGTTGAATGAAGAACCAGGTACATATGAAGAGGCAATCACAAAAACAGAATGGAAAGAAGCTATGGATGAAGAAATGGAGGCTCTCAAGGAGAGTGACACATGGGACTTAGTACCCAAGAAGGACTCTATGAAGGTGATAGGATCCAGATGGATCTACAAGCTAAAGAGAAACTCTGATGGAACAATCAACATGTATAAAGCTAGGTTGGTAGCCAAGGGTTTTGCACAAGCCCAAGGAATTGATTATGAGGAGACATTTTCTCCTGTGGCTAAAATGCCAACAATCAGAGTACTAGTGAGTGTAGCTGCATCCAAGAATTGGAACATGTACCAATTAGATGTCAAGAATGCTTTCTTGAATGGATGGATATCTGAAGAAGTCTATATGTCACAACCACCTGGCTATGAAGATCCCAAGAAGGTAAATTATGTTTGTAAATTGAAGAAGGCTCTATATGGATTGAAGCAGGCACCTAGAGCATGGATTTACAGGTTGACAGCATATCTCCAAGACCAAGGATTTGTGATGAGTAAAGCAGACACTTCTCTATTCATAAAGAGGAGTAGTACAGAGGTAATCTACTTGTGTGTTTATGTTGATGAAATCATCATTACAGGCAATGATGTCAATGGTATTAGAAGCATCAAAGGACAGATGATGAAGGAGTTCAAGATCAATGATCGTTGATTATTGAAATACTTTTTAGGTCTTGAGTTAGTCCACACTAATTCAGGTATATATATCACTCAAAAGAAGTATGTACAGGACATTGTGAAGAAGTTTAACTTGCAGGATGCTAAAGTCTCAAGTACTCCAATGGAGGTCAACCTAAAGCTTAGTGCTCATGAAGGTGATGAAGTCCAAGACATCACAGGATACCAAAGTATGGTAGGTAGTTTGAATTATGCTACCTTAACCAGAATTGACATAGCATATGGAGTTAGTGTGCTAAGCCAATTCATGCACAAACCAAGGGTACCTCACCTAGAGGCAGCAAAGAAGATCTTGAAGTATCTAAAGGGAACTCAGAACCATGGTTTGTACTTTCCTTATACATCAGATATTGACATTAAAGTATATTCAGATGCAGATTGGGCAGGATGCAAGGATGATAGGAGGAGCAAATCAGGATACATATGTTTTGCAGGTGATAAACTTATTTCTTGGTCAGCCAAGAAACAACCTACAGTAGCATTGTCATCCACTGAAGCAGAGTATAGAGGGCTAGCAAATGCCACTCAGGAAGCTATTTGGTTAAAGCTTTTGTATACAGAGTTAGGCCTATATACAAGGCCCCCAATTATCTTTGGAGATAACACAAGCTCTCTTCATCTTGCAGCTAATCCAATATATCATGCTAGGACAAAACACATAGAGGTTCATTACCACTATGTGAGAGAAAAGTTGCTAAGCAAAGACATTCAATTGACTTATGTGTCTACTAACATGCAATGTGCAGATTTACTCACTAAAGCTTTGGATGGAAACAAGTTATGTAGATTTAAATCCATGATTGGATTACCGGATGTGATTGAAGAATGAAGATGAAGACTTGAGCCAAATGTTTGGCTTGAGGGGGAGTTGTTGGTGCAATTCAAGCCTTCACCTTTGGCTTGGAACCCTTGAAGGATATCTCTACATGAAGCAAGAGTCATAGGAACTTATGCTTATGAACTATTACCATTTTTACCTCTTGTAAAAGTCTTAGTGACTTCGCATATTATGTAATCACACCTAATTGATTGAAAGTCGTGGAAAAAGGTTGTTGATTGATTGAGGGAATATCTCAATCAATTTTTAGGTGAAATATTCTAGGAGATTTTGAATTTTGAATTCAACTCAACTCTATAAAAGAGGCAAGAAAAGAGTCGCGGGTAGCTGCTCATTTCTAGCTCATTTTCCTGAGGCATATTTCACCTATCTTTGAGTGTGTGAGTGCTACACTATCGCCCACACATCTCTATCTCATTAGGCAATACTTGACATGCCAATGAGTTTGTAAATCAATGTAAGATAATACATACATTTACATCTACAACTTCTGTGTTCTCTGAGTTGTCTATTTCCAAGTCTGCCAACTTCAACAGAGCATATCTCAGTACCTACTGAACCAAATCAAGTGATTCAAGACTTGTTGGAACCAGCGCAAAGCATTCTACAAGACTACAAAGTTTGAAGAAGTTTGGTTCAGCCATTTTCGAGAAATCGCCTTCGAAGCAGTCTCTGGTATTTGTCGACAGAGCTCATAAAAAGTCGGGGGTACATATAATTTTGCTAAACTTATTTCTCAGAGTATAGTTTGTCATTTCTTCTCATTCCACTTGCAAATGGTAGCTTGTTAAGCTAATTTAATATGTCCAGAAGGAATTTGATCAATTGTAAGTGTGCTGGTCATACTGAGTGAAAGATTGAGTAGGTGTCATTACCAAAATAGCAAGTTTTCTTGGATTTTTGAAGTCTCAAGTAGTCTGTTTTGATTTGATCATTACACATATCATTTGCAAAGTACATATATGCTTTCTTGGTATGATTTGGAAGCTAATCAAGTGTACTAAGCATTCCTGGAGTCAAAGACGGCTGGTGTGAAGCAGGTTTAGCAGCACCTACTCAATCTCTGAGTGCATCCAACCATCCTCTCCCAACATCATAAATCACTCAAGTATAAATTGATGGAGGTTCTGGGGTAAACATTGCAACATCGGCACTTTGTCAACAGATGGGATGGACACAAATCGAACCTGTCCAATTTTTTGTCCGAATAGCTGATCAATCCGGAGTTCATCGGGTGGGATTGGTGTGAGATATTCCTATTACTCTTCAAGGAGCTGTCTTTAAAATGACCTTTGTTGTTCTGGAATTACCCGAATCCAGGCTTAACTATAACGTGCTCTTTGGATGACCATGGTTAAAGCAAGATAAGGTTATTCAAGATTGGTGATCACATGAATTGATTTTTAAGAATAACCACCATAAATATGTCGTTCCACTGGAGGACATGAAGCCTTGCGACTTGCATGCATGACCATATGTAGGTGAACCTATACACATGCTAGATGGCCTTTTAGATGATGAAGAGGAAGCTTTTCTTCAAGCCAATAAGAACCTTATGGCACTCGGAACTGTGGACTTACAATCGGTGGCAAATAACTGGAGTCCGACAGTGTATATGGTAGTACCAAAACACATCAATGCAAGTGCTTACTGAAACCTTCCAGATTGTGCATAAGTTTAGTTCTCCCTACTATCCACGAGCAAATGGACTCGCTGAGAGCACCAACAAATCTTTGTTGAACATCTTAAAGAAACTGGTATTAGATTGCCCAGAGAGATGGGACCAATTCCTACCTGCCGTATTATGGGCTTACCGTACAACATATAAAGTGGCGACCGGAACAACTCCCTTCAAGTTGGCCTATGGTTTGGAGGCGATTGCTCCTATGGAACTGGTGGTTCCTAGTCTACAAGTGGCATTACAGTAGAAATTACTACCGCAAGAATCCTTCCCTTTTCGATTGGATGCTTTATGGTCTCTGGATGAATAGCACCTTGAGAGTTTTTTGGTGTTGCAAGAAGTTCAGCTCAGACAAGCAAGAACTCACAATTGTTTCCTTAAAACCCCTGTGTTTGCCATCAACCAATTCGTGCTCTTTTATAATGCTAAATCTAACAGATCCATCCAAAAGTTTAAACTATGCTAGTTCGGTCCCTACCACATTATCGAACAAGTGGGACTAACAACTTTTCGGTTATCCACCTTAACTGGTACCCTTCTTCCTAAAGTGATCAATGGATCGAAGCTTCGTCCTTATTATCCACCACCTTCTTCCTCATGATGCGTGATTGGTATTTTTACTTTTCATTCATTTCTCCCCACTATTCTGACTCGACAATCCTTTCCTTTGTGTGTGATTCTGGTTGACCGCTTGACCCTAGTCTTTCAGTTTTCTTACCTAACCATGATTAGTAGCTACCTTCTATGTCTCTGATTCTGTTAATGCATGCATGTCACCATTATAACTGTATATTTCCAGCATTGCGTGATGATTAGGTCTCTTTTCATATGATTCTTCCAGTGTTTCCACTTAATTTTGTTCTTCATGCTGTTATTCGCTATTGCATCCTTGTGTGCTTGTGACCCCTATACTACATGTGCTCTTGTGTGTTCTGATTGTGCCATGGAAGCTCTGGCGAACATCATTACCTTCCGTGCTGGTCTCGCTCTGGACGTGAGTGAGTTCCTGCGTGCTCGAGGTCTCTTTGCCTTCGCTGAATTGCATTGGCATTCAGTGGAGTGTCATCCATTCCTTGCTCAGATAGTCTCTACCATAGCTGCTATGCCTGTTACAAAACAATGCTGGCCGCTTGCATGTTTGAACCCCCGCGTCGTTGTTACACTGAGCACAGTCGTTGAGGGATTCTGTCTCCCTCGGGAGGGTCTAGTCGATGGACCTCTCCCTTCTATGACGACAATGAAGGAACTCTTCCCCAGGCACTCATCTAACGAGTTTGCCATTTTAGGTCGTCCCGAACCAGAGCATACCATACTTCAATTCCTAGTAGCTGCCCTAAATCTCCAGAAACACACTTATGGCATCTCTCGCCATTTTACTCCATGATTGATATTGCAGCACGAGAGGCTGTTAATTTCACTTCTTTCTTTTTTCGGCGCATTCACCGCGAATGCTAGACCGTTACTAAGCAATTAGTCAAGAATGAAATCCCTCGGACTCGTTTGCCGCACCTTATTACATTCCTCCTCCCAACAATTCAGGCCGCGCAACCTCCTCCCTTGTCTACACTTCTATTACATGAGGAGTCTAAACAGATGCTGGAGGATGATGATGACGAAGATCTTCTCCACTTCTTCCAGCGCAAGCACAGACGCATGAGTCCATCCCAAAGTCAAGTGTAGGAATCAACCGTTGTACAAGAGGTTGAAGTCTTCCATGATACAACAACGTCATTACAGGTAGCATCTGCCCAATCTTCTCCTATTAAGCCGCAAGATACCGATGTCAACATGGAACATGTGGCTAAAACTTCACACCGGGATGAAGCACAACACCTGGAGGATACGACTGTGAAAGATATAGTGGATGATAGCACGGCCATGAGTTGTCATCCATCATCCTCACCATTAGCAGATGACCAAGCAGGTACGGCAAAGCAACCGCAAAGTGCTGAAGAGGCCGTTCTCAAAATTTCCACTGTTTCATCGTTGCTCCAACCCAAAACATGCATTGTCCTCGTTCAAACACCTCTTCTTCCTCTTCCCCCTCCAACCACACTTCTTGCCGCTGCTGCTGCTTCTCCCTCCTCGCCTCCGACCGCAATTCATGACGTCTCGTCCAAAGTCCCTTCTTCTCCTGACTACTCTCCACCCTCGTCTCCACACCTCCTTTCTGACCAACCAACACAGTCTACACCTCTTGTTCCCACCCCTGTCATGTTCACCGAATTGGCATCCATGGGACAGTTTTTAATATAGTTATCCCAGCACTTACCCCTTCAACTGAAGACGGCACAAAAAGCTCTTCGTCAGGAGCTGCAAATTAAAGTAGAAATCCTAGAAGCAGATATAGCACCTCTCCAAGAAGAACTCCTCGAGGCAAAAATCTATATTCACTCCCTGCAAATACAAATTCAGCGATTGCAAGAACAATTGACAAAAAAAGATTCTATTATTGCTAATCAGAATGCAAAAATTAATAAGTTAAGGAAAGAAGTTACAAATAAGCATGATGCCATGACTGCGTTAGGTATAGAGCTCCATGAAACAAATGATAAGCTCAGTATCCTAGAAGAAGCTTCTCAGATGCTAGCTATGAATGTTATAAAAACTTAGACAAAACTCAAGCAAGTTACTGACGAGATTTTCCACAGAAGAAGAGATTGGGTGGAACATCCAATTAAAGAAGGAAATTGAAGCCATCAAAAAGGAGAGAGAAGATTTTTATAAGACAATGCAGTTTCAATCTAAAGAACTCGAATGCAGGGAGAAGTAGTTAGGCATTCAAGCTGTCACGGATAGATGCTGACATTGCAGAAATGAAGTTGCACAGAACTGCTCTTGCCAAAGATTTCTACTTACAAGAAGCATTTTCGCAGACTCAGGCTGAGTCCTTAATAAGTCAAGTAGTCGCTGCCAGTTCGGTTAGAACTGATGCGTAGCTTATTGAACCCGACATTTTGCGGAATATGTTAGAGTCTATGAAACAGAAAATTGCTCGTACCTTTAAGTTAGCCCGCTCCATGTACATATAGGGCATTATAGATGAATCCTAAGAACTTTGTATTAACCTTTCGGGTTTGAGTCCACCGTGTCTGCCAGTGTGAACCGTCGGAATGTAATTCTGAAAAGCTGTACACATACCAAAAGGGTGTAGCGCAACAGTTGTAACTTTTGATTAATAAACGAAGTGTGTGTAAGATAGAAGGTAGGTCGCCGGACTATAGTCTGGGCGAGTGCCTAAAGTGGAGCACATCGCACATTGCGGATATCCTGTGTACTCTGAGTGTTATTGTCTCTCTGTAATGAAGTTCAATAATATATTAAGTTTGATGAAATATTAAGTTAAGTGACATTTCGGTAAAGTGATGAAGTGTGCGTTAGGCGTATTGCAATAAAGAACATTGTAATGTGCAGAGCAAATACGTATTTGAAGGATAAATAATTCGAAGCAATAAGCTATTGTAGTAGCATATAATTCAATTGAATCTATAGAATCAGGAAAATACAAAACAGAGCCTCTGTTTACAGACCTCTAACCATCCCAAGAACCCAGATTTGATAGTAGTTTAAACATTAGTTTAACATATAACATGGCCCAATGTTGCTTAGTATCTATACCACTTGATCCAAACATCAAGCTCACACTAGAGGATTCATCAGCACTTGTGGATGTGCATACTTATAGACAGCTTGTCGGCTCACTACTCTACCTTGTTGGGAGAGGATGGTTGGATGCACTCAGAGATTGAGTAGGTGCTGCTAAACCTGCTTCACACCAGCCCTCCTTTGACTCCAAGAATGATTAATACACTTTCTTAGCTTCCAAATGATACCAAGAAAGCATATATGTACTTTGCAAATGATATGTGTAATGATCAAATCAAAACAGATTACTTGAGACTTCAAAAATCCAAGAAAACTTGCTATTTTGGTATTGACACCTGCTCAGTCTTTCACTTAGTATGACCAGCACACTTAGAATTGATCAAATTCCTTCTGGACATATTAAATTAGCTTAACAAGCTACCATTTGCAAGTGGAATGAGAAGAAACGATGAATTCTACTCTGAGAAATGAGTTTAGCAAAAATATGTTTACCCCCGACTTTTTAGGAGCTCTCCAGAAAAATACCAGAGACCACTTCGAGCGCGATTTCTTCGCGATGACTGATCCAATGAGCTTCAAATTTTGTATGCATGTAGTATGCTTGGGGCTGGTTCCAACAAGCTTTGAATCACTTGATTTGGTTCAGTAGGCACTGAGATATGCCTCTTGGAAGTTGACAGACTTGGAGAAGATAACTCAGAAAATCACAGAGTAGATGAATGTAAGTATTTGTCTTAGATCATGTAAATGTACATTCCCATTGGCATGATAAACATAGCTCAATGGTACTCAGAGGTGTAGGCTATGGAGTAGCACTCACACACTCAATGATCAAAGGTATAAGCCTCGGGAAAAGTGAAGGACAACCGCGACTTTTGACTTACACTTTTTATAGGAGTTGAGTTGAATTTGAGTTTGAATTCAAGTTCAAATCTCCTATGATCACTCCACTAAATGTAGGGAGATATTCTCTCCATCAATCAACAACCTTTTCCACGACTTCCAATCAATTAGGTGTGATAACATAAAATGCCAAGTCACTAAGACTTTTACAAGAGATAAAATGGTAAGAACTTATAAGCATAAGTTCCTATAGTCCTTCTCACATGTTGAGTCTTCAAGATAGTGTCCAAGCCAAATTGTGAAGGCTTGAATTGCACCAACAGCTCCCCCTCAAGCCAAACACTTTGGCTTAAGTCTTCATCTTCAATCTTCAATCACATCCTGCAATCCAATCATGGATTTGAATCTGCATAACTTGTTTCCATCCAAAGCTTTAGTAAGTAAATCTGCACATTGCATATTAGTGGACACATAAGTCAATTGAATGTCTTTGCTTAGCAACTTTTCTCTCACATAGTGGTAATGAACCTCTATGTGTTTTGTCCTAGCATGATATATTGGATTAGCTGCAAGGTGAAGAGAGCTTGTGTTATCTCCAAAGATAATTGGGGGCCTAGTGTATAGGCCTAGCTCTGTATACAAAAGCTTCAACCAGATAGCTTCTTGAGTGGCATTGGCTAGCCCTCTATACTCTGCTTCAGTAGATGACAAAGCTACTGTAGGTTGTTTCTTGGCTGACCAAGAAATAGGTTTATCACCTGCAAAACATATGTATCCTGATGTGCTTCTCCTATCATCCTTGCATCCTGCCCAATCTGCATCTGAATATACTTTAATGTCAATATCTGATGTATAAGGAAAGTACAAACCATGGTTTAGAGTTCCCTTTAGATACTTCAAGATCTTCTTTGCTGCCTCTAGGTGAGGTACTCTTGGTTTGTGCATGAATTGACTTAGCACACTAACTCCATATACTATGTCAATTCTAGTCAAGGTAGCATAATTCAAACTACCTACCATACTTTGATATCCTTTAATGTCTTGGATTTCATCACCTTCATGAGCACTAAGCTTTAGGTTGACTTCCATAGGAGTACTTGAGACTTTAGCATCGTGCAAATTAAATTTTTTCAACATATCCTGAACATACTTCTTCTGAGTGATATATATACCTGAATTAGTATAAACCAATTCAAGTCCTAGAAAGTATTTCAATAATCCAAGATCATTGATCTTGAACTCCTTCATCATCTGATTTTTGATGCTTCTGATTCCTTGGACATCATTACTTGTAATGATGATGTCATCAACATAAACACAGAGATAGATTACCTCTGAATTGCTCCTTTTGATAAACAATGATGTATCTGCCTTACTCATAGTAAACCCTTGATCTTGGAGATATGTTGTCAACCTGTAGTTCCATGCCCTAGGTGCCTGCTTCAAACCATATAGAGCCTTCTTCAATTTACAAACATAATTTACCTTCTTGGGATGTTCATAGCCAGGTGGTTGTGACATGTAGACTTCTTCAGATATCCATCCATTCAAGAAAGCATTCTTGACATCCAATTGGTACATGTTCCAATTCTTGGATGCAGTTACACTCACCAATATTCTGATTGTTGGCATCTTAACCACAGGAGAAAATGTCTCCTCATAATCAATGCCTTGGGTTTGTGCAAAGCCCTTGGCTACCAACCTAGCTTTATACCTGTTGATTGTACCATCTGAGTTCCTCTTGAGTTTGTAGATCCATCTAGATCCTATCACCTTCATAGAGTCCTTCTTGGGTACCAAGTCCCATGTGTCATTCTCCTTGAGAGCCTCTATTTCTTCATCCATAGCTTCCTTCCATTCTGGTTTGGTGATTGCCTCTTCATATGAACCTGGTTCTTCATTCAACAGATCCTTTGCAAGATATAGAGAATGCTTAGTTACAAGAGAAGTGTCATACCCATATCTGATAGGCTTCTTACTTTCTCTCTGAGATCTCCTCATTGCTTGAGTTGAGGATTCTGGTATATCCTCTAGCTTTTTCATTTTCATCTTTCCTTTGGACTTCCATGCCTTGAATTCCTCAAGGTTAATTGTGTCATCATCATCTGAGCTTGAGTCTTCTTTCTGGATTGGTTCCTCCTTGGTGAGCTTTGGGAAATCTTCTTCCATATCATAGGGTAGACTAACCTTCCTGCATTCATTCTCATACCATGAGTCATTCTCATAAAAAATGACATCTCTGCTTACCTTGAACCCTTTATTGGTTGGGTTTTAGAATCTGTACCCTTTTTGGTTCAAGTCATAACCAATGAAGATACATTTTTCAGCTTTAGGGTCTAGCTTTCCCCTTACCTGTGAGGGAATATGCACATATGCAATACAACCAAAGATTTTGCAATGGTCCAATGATGGTCTCTTACCATGCCAAGCTTCATAAGGTGTCATTCCATCAAGTGACTTTGATGGCAACCTGTTTATGAGATAGGTGGCAGTAGATACACTCTCTGCCCAAAGATAATTTGGCAATTTTTTCTCATTAAGCATAGACCTGGCTGTTTCAACTATAAGTCTATTCCTTCTTTCAGCTACCCCATTTTGTTCAGGTGAGTACCTTGTGGTTATCTCCCTCTTGATGCCTCTTTCCTGCAAGAAGTCCTCAAACTCATTTGAGAAGTATTCACCTCCTCCATCTGACCTTAGCCTTTTCAAGTTTCTACCTGTTTGATTTTCAACTAGTGCAAGATATCTTTTGAAACAATTAAACACTTCATCCTTATGCTTCATAAAGTATAACAGAGTCCATCTGCTATAATCATCAATGAAGGACACATAATACCTTGATCCTGAAATGGATGGTTCCTTGCTAGGTCTCCAAACATCTGTATGCACCAATTCCAGATAGTCTTCATGCATAAAACCTTTCCTTGAGTAGGGCAATCTGTGAGACTTACCAAATTGACAAGCACCACGTTTGTAAATCATGTGTTGCTTGGATACATTAGGTATCCCAATCACACATTGATCTCTGCTCATTTGCTTCAAGGTCCTTTCACCTATGTGCCCTAGTCTCTTGTGCCATATTTCTAATTCTAAAAGTGTTTGATCCTTGTAATTGTATAAAGCAATGTTTTTGGTGTCTTCTAGCTCAAAAGTAAATAATCTACCTGATTTTTCTCCCTTGGATATCCTTCTGAATCCATGTCTTGGGTCCTCCACATATGCTCCATATTGATTGAACCTGACCTGTAAACCTTTTTCAACAATCTGACCTACACTCATTAAGTTCTTGGTGATTGTTGGAACATAAAGTACTCTGCTCAATAGGTTCTGATTACCATCACTAGTCTTTACATTACCAATCTTTACAACAGAATGCTTAGTATCATCACCTGTCTGTACCTGATGTTTGCCCTTGGGTTCTTCCAAATCAGAAAGTAGTGCCACATTGCCAGCTACATGATTAGAACATCCTGAATCAATATAGAATAAGTGATCATCATTGATACCTGACTTAGAAGTCATATTCATGATCAATAGGGAGTCATCTTGCTCCTCTATATAGTTGTTGTAGTCCTTCCTATTTCTGTATCCACCTTGGTAGTTACCATTGTTGTTGTAATTGTTGTTGTAGTTATTGTTGTAGCCATTGTAGCTTTGGTGTTGTTTGAATCTGCCTCTACCTTGAGAGTATCCACCTCTTTGATGGCCTCTTCCTCTCTGATTTTTATAGTTTCTGTAGCACTCATCTGTGGTATGATTAGACAGACCACATATATTGCATGGTGATGAATTGTAGGATCTCCCCCTACCTGGCTTACCTCCTCTGCCTCTACCTCTTGAAGATCTACCTCTCCCTGCATAGTTTGCTTGGGAGGTAGAGCCTTCTTCATCAACCTTCTTAATTTTACTCTTATCTTTAACCTTCTTATCAGTGTATAGAGCAGAGGGGTTGTTACCTTTTGATTGCTCTCCATTCCTTGTAAGCTTTGCTTCATGTGTGAAGAGTTGACCAATCAGAGTTGTTAAATCAGGAGCATGTATGTCCATGTATAGATCCATTGCAGTGGTGAAGCTTTCCCACTTATCATCAGCATTTAGTCCATTGATTACCTGCCTTACTATTTGTTCCTCTTCAATCTCCTCTCCAATACTTGCAAGCTGGTTTGCAATGTCTTTGACCCTAGTGACAAAGTCTGAAACTGATTGCTTTGATTGCTTCCTAAGAGTTGTAAATTCAATCCATAGTTGATTCTTTCTGGCCCTTGTATTAGATGAAAAGTATGATGACAAGGTTTCCCAAGTTTCTTGGGAAGTCTTACAATTCTTGATGTGAGGTAAAAGGAAATCAGATATAGAGTTAAGAAGATAAGACCTTGCCAATGCATCTTTTGCACACCATGTGTTGAGCCTCTCTTGTTCATCCTTGAAGGGTAATCCTCTTGCTTTGAATGAGGGCAATTCCTCATCTCCTGAGATGAATCCAAATAAGCTTCTTCCTTGTAGATAGGTCTTCATCCTTAGAGACCAAGCTTGGTAATTGTTCCTGTCCAATTTGTCAATGAATGAAGGAAAGCCATCTCCCATGTTACCTTGTTTGCTCTGATACCACTCTTGGGAGAGGATGGTTGGATGCACTCAGAGATTGAGTAGGTGCTGCTAAACCCGCTTCACACCAGCCCTCCTTTGACTCCAGGAATGATTAATACACTTGCTTAGCTTCCAAATGATACCAAGAAAGCATATATGTACTTTGCAAATGATATGTGTAATGATCAAATCAAAACAGATTACTTGAGACTTCAAAAATCCAAGAAAACTTGCTATTTTGGTATTGACACCTGCTCAGTCTTTCACTCAGTATGACCAGCACACTTACAATTGATCAAATTCCTTCTGGACATATTAAATTAGCTTAACAAGCTACCATTTGCAAGTAGAATGAGAAGAAATGATGAATTATACTCTGAGAAATGACTTTAGAAAAAATATGTTTACCCCCGACTTTTTAGGAGCTCTGCAGAAAAATACCAGAGACCACTTCGAGCGAGATTTCTCCGAGATGACTGATCCAATGACCTTCAAATTTTGTACGCATGTAGTATGCTTAGAGCTGGTTCCAACAAGCTTTGACTCACTTGATTTGGTTCAGTAGGCACTGAGATATGCCTCTTGGTAGTTGACAGACTTGGAGAAGATAACTCAGAAAATCACAGACTAGATGAATGTAAGTATTTGTCTTAGATCATGTAAATGTACATTCCCATTGGCATGATAAACATAGCTCAATGGTACTCAGAGGTGTAGGCTATGGAGTAGCACTCACACACTCAATGATCAAAGGTATAAGCCTCGGGAAAAGTGAAGGACAACCGCAACTTTTGACTTACACTTTTTATAGGAGTTGAGTTGAATTTGAGTTTGAATTCAAGTTCAAATCTCCTATGATCACTCCACTAAATGTAGGGAGATATTCTCTCCATCAATCAACAACCTTTTCCACGACTTCCAATCATTTAGGTGTGATTACATAAAATGCCAAGTCACTAAGACTTTTACAAGAGATAAAATGGTAAGAACTTATAAGCATAAGTTCCTATAGTCCTTCTCACATGTTGAGTCTTCAAGATAGTGTCCAAGCCAAATTGTGAAGGCTTGAATTGCACCAACATACCTTGCCAACACTAGACCAAATATGGCCTATGCAATTTGTATACTCATTTGGTTTGCACATCAGCCTCATCAAACACATTGGGATGCTTCTCAGAGACTACTTTGATACCTTGCCCTCACCCAAGATCATGGTCTTTGGTACAGAGGGGGCATCGAACTCGTCTGAGATTCAAATTCAGATTGGGCTGGTGATCCTAATTCTTGATGACCTACTTTTGGGTACATATTCTTGCTTGGCTCACGACCTATCTTTTGGGCAAGTAAGAAGTAGCCTATATTTTCTCTGTCATCCGTTTGACTAAGTACCGATTATCCACCTTTGCAGCATGTCAGGCCATGTGGCTTCAATGTTTATTATCTGACATTGGTGTTTTGCAGGTTATTCCACCACGCATCTGCACGGACAACCAGTGAGGCTTGGCTATCGCAAAGAATCTTGTGTTCCATGCTCTAACAAAGCACATTGAGATCCAATACCACTTCATCTCTGAGAAGCGTGTCTCTTACGAGATCACTCTAGAGTAGTGTTCCTCTCAGGAGAACATGGCGGACATGTTCACGAAGGCTCTACCTCCAGTTTTGCTCCACCACTTGGTGGACCTCCACAACATTTAACCACTCCAAAATGAAGCTGTAGAGGGGGTGTTGACAACATGATTGCTCCTACATCATCTACATTTGTATCCACATGAGTGCATCTCCATTTTGTATCTAGGAGGCACTCCATTTCCAATTCAGTTCCATTTTATATTTTCTCTCTTTTGTATTTGGGTACCTTGCCATTTTCTTCTACCATTGTATTCAACCTCCTTTTAGGGGAATTATCCCACATGCGATGTACTTTTGAGAGACCCTCCCAAATCTATATAAGGAGGGCCTCTCCCCCCATTTGTACTTGGTTAGAAGCTTGAGGAGGCTACTCCATGCTCTTGGCAAGCTCATTTCTAATCCACATGATTTTACCCATTTAATGGTCTACTCATTTTAAGTCTCACACACTCTTTCTTTTGTGAGTACACTCTTCTTTTCATATTTCTTCTTGTGCGTGTACTCTCTACAAAATCAGTCCACAAAAGGAAGTAAGCTCAAAGCTTTGCGGAAAACTTCAAACTTCTCACTCGATAGAGCCTTTGTGAAAAGGTCTACAATGTTCTCCGGCTTGGGCACATATGCCAAGTTGATCTCTCTAGTAGAGAACCCCTCCCTGACATAATGATAGTGCACCTCAATGTGCTTAGTGCGAGCATGGAACACAGAACTCCTCGCAACTACCAATGCACTTGGGGTGTCAGTGAAGATGGAGGTGGTAGAAGATTGACCAACACCCAAATCAGCCATAAGGCGTATGAGCCATAGACACTCAATAATCATTGTGAAAGCTACCCTATACTTAGCCTCACACCTAGAAGTCGCCATGGTAGGTTGCTTCTTGTTCAACTAAGATATGCTTGAGCTTCCAAGCATGAAGCAAAAAACAATGGTGGACACATGAGTTTCATAGTAACCAACCCAGTCAAAGTTAGAAAAAGCATGAAAATCTGGCGATAGTGATCGCCCCCTCGGGATAAAACAATCCAAGTAGCTGGGTACCACTCAAGTAGCGAAAGATGCACTTAACTGCCTACCAATGCTTGAAACTAGGGCAATCCATAAACCTGCTCATCTATGAGGCAATAGACTAAATATCTCGTCGAGTAATGCATAAGTAAATCAAGCATCCAACATCCTACTAATAGAGAACAACATCAAATGCATCTCAAGCATCATGAAGGCTTAATCATAAACCTATCTCCATAGGAGTGGCAACATTTTTACAATCTTCAAGGCCAATATGCTGCAATTATGTGTCAATATATTTTGTTTAACACAAAGCTATTCCACCATCAACTTGCATAAACTCAATGTCCAAAAAATGATGCAAATGCCCCGAATCGGACATCTCCAATGAGGCATGCAGATCAGCCTTAAAATCAGCAATATGCTTCTCATGAGGACTAGTGAGAATCATGTCATCAACATACACAAAAATGTTTAGAAGCACATCATTTGCATGCTTAACATATAAGGTGCTCTCAGTTGGATTGTTCTCAGAACCATGTGCAATCAAATAGGCATGTACCTTTTCATACCAAACACATGGTGCTTGCTTCAAACCAAATTATGCTTTTTTCAACCTGCACACTTGGTTTTCATGCCCTTTCTACACAAATCCATAGGGCTGAAAAACATAAACTTCTTCCTGCAACTCACCATTTAGAAATAGAGTTTTAATGTCCAACTAGAATACATTCCAACTATGATGAGCTACAAGTGCACAAATGCTACAAGCAGCCATCATTTGGCAAGTAGGAGCAAAGGTCTCATAGAAATCAATGCCTCTTTCTTGAGCATAACCCTTTGCAACAAGCCTAGCCTTATACCTGTCAATAGTTCCATTAGGCTTATGCTTCAGCTTGTAAACACACTTAGTGCCAATGCCCTTCTTACGAAGAGGTAAGTCACATAAAGAACAAGTTCCATTCTTCCTTATAACATCATATTTAGATTGCATAGTAGCCATCCAATAATTTTATGCTTCATCAAACAAAACAGGCTCATTCTCATCACAGAGACTAGAGGCAGCCATAGCATAGCAATCTGATGCAAAAGAGGCACTATGATAGCCAAAGTGAGTATGATATGACACACGTGCATCTAATTTGTTGTCACACAAAGTCTGCACCATCCATTTTGGCATAGTTTTGGCCTCCTCAATATCAACTCTCTCATCAAGGAGTGCATCATGTAAATCTACTTAGAACCAGAATGATCGGCATCATCACATGAAACTTGTAAAGGCTAAGAAGTTTCCTCATTAGGACCAGCACTAGACTGTCCACCTGTAAAAAGAAACAGAAAAGTGTCATACATGACTTTCAAGCTAACTAATGTCTCCTTAGTACATGAAAGTAGTGGTTGAATAACATCGTCCACAAAAACAACATCATGGCTAACCAAAATGCATTTAGTCTATGGATGATACAAACGATAGCCTTTGCTTTCAGAATTATACCCAAAAAAAAATACATTTCGCTACTTTATCATCCAATTTCTTGCATTGTTGTTCAGCCACTAATGCATATGTGAGAGAACCAAAAACATGTAGATGGGCAACAGATGGCTTGCAACCATGCCAAGCCTCATATGGAGTGATAGAATACAGTGCTTTGGTAGAACACATATTAAGTACATATGTTGCACACATAACATCCTCAAGGCAAAAACTATGTGGTAAAACCTAACTCTTAACCATACACCTCACCATCTCCATGAGTGACATGTTCTTTCATTCAGCAACACCATTCTATTGAGCTATATATAGCACTATACACTGATTTCTTATCCCATGTAAAACCAAAAATGCATTAAAATTAGTAGACATATATTCCTCCCCTCGATCAGAATGGAGGGTGCCCATTTTACATGCTAACAGTTTTTTAGCCAAAACTAGAGACTGTTTGAAGCACATAAATAGTTCAGACTTTGCTTTCAATGGATATACCCATGCATGCCTGTGGGATTTGAACTCATGACCTACCAACTAGGAGTATGATGGGCAAACCACTTGCCCCAAAAGCCATGGTTGAGGATTACTTCCTATCCTCCCTCTTGGGGTGTGGCTCAACCATCTCCTACCCGTCATTTCTTGAGTATCATTAGTAGATTGACATCTTGGTGGATAGTCTAGATCATTCATATATTATCATCTTGGATTCACAGTTTGGATCATGATGAGACTTTCTTGAGTTTCATTTCATTATAGTGAGTAAATCAAGCAGATCTACTTGAGCTTAGAGATTAAGCACTATTTGGAAAACGTTTCCATTTATTTTTAGGATTTTTCCATAGAGATTTGGGGACATAGTCGGATTGTTTTGGATGAGCATAGTATTATTTTTTTTACTCTCATGGAGTAAATGATTTTGCATGATTATACCATATGAAAAGCTATCAATAGTTATTTCAGGGAGACAAGAGCAAGTTGCCAAGGTCTCTATATGTGACAGGCCATCACAAGTTAGTGGTCAAGTTCTAGGCATAGGGAGTTTGAGGATATTTCGAGGGATAATTTGTACCATGCAACTTATCCTCAACAACCAACATACAAAATAAATCATTGCTTTCAACCATGGCCACTAACTAAATTACCATGATGTAGAAAATTGACTATATCTCAAAACGTTGAACAGAACTACCTTTTCAAGTCTTGCTAAACCTATAGCAAACTTTGAGAAGCTTATATTGGGGAACTGAAACCTATATATAACTTTGACACAAAAAGATACAATAGCCTACACAAGCACTATGATCATGCATTTTGAGGCTCAAACGGGCTTAGATCGCAACTTTGATAGCACACAGCAAAACTGTTTTGATCTCCTAATCACTTTGAGTATGCATACCAAATTTCATGCAATTCTGAGATTGTGACTGGAGCGGTGTCGACGATGCCCTAGATGAAGCGATGGCCTACTTTGATATTAGCTGTTGGAGTTCGAGGCCTCTGGAAGTACGCGAGCAACACAAGAAAGAAGAAGAAGCTTCGAGCACATACAACACACAATACTGAATGTTTTACCACTAATATTGTAATAAAGTAAGTCTATGGTCTAGGGATCCGACTGCTTCAGACAGATCTGAAATCGGATACCGTTTGGTCACTCGTTTGTAGGACCAAAGATCTCAAGAATAGACTCAAACATAAGTTCATGTGCTCTCATATTCAAGTGATCCACTTAGCCTAGTGGTTAAGTCCCATGGTTGTGAAGGAGGAGGTCTTGGGTTCAATCCCCATGGGGAGCATGGGAAGAGAGTTTTGCCCAAAGAGCTCTAGAGCCTTCTAACTCAAGTTAACGTGAGTTAACTTGAGTCCAGTGGACTTAACTCAAGAGGCGAGTACACCAACCACTAGTGGACTCTAGAGGAAGGTATGAAAGGAGTGGTGGAGATCGCACATGCACTTGTGGACTCTAGTTACATTGTGGTCCTCATTGATTCAAGCAGCTATATATACAGGCATAAGGTTGGGAGGAGAGTCATCTCTCAAGCACGTGCTGGTCGTATTCCTTGTTCTCTTGCAAATATGTACAAAGATAAGTGACCCATTAGGGTTATAGTTGTATATACAAGCTGGGGGAAAAACCTCTAAAAGAGGGAAAAAAGTGCCTTGACTGACCTAGTGTGTTCACACACATCACTACCTAAATATATCAACATTGGGAACCCTCTACCTCTTCCTCTCCCAAAGTAGAATACCTACTTAGAACTAGGTTTTCCTTTGGAGTTCAAGTCCTCAACAAGATTCTTTTCTTCAATAACCAACATGGATACCATGTCAGCAAAATTCAGAATATTTTCCCTAGTCTCAGTAGATGTTCTAAACTGCTTATATGTAGCTCCTTAACCATGAAGGCACACTTTCACCTTATCATCATCATCATCATCATCTACATTCATGCCAATAGATGCAAGTGACTCACATATGCTTTTGAATTTCAAGGTGTAGTCAATTACCGACATGCGCTTTTTCTTTAGTGTATGCAGCTCATTCTTGAGTTGCAATTTTTGTGTTTTTCAATTAGTCTGATACAATGTGACCAAAATGTTCTAAGCCTCTTTTGGATTCTCGGCATCATGTATGTGCCCAATCAGGCTACCGTGTATGCTAAAAGATAGCATATACATTAGCTTTTGTGCTCCTTGATTGTATTCCCCATATGCTCTTAATTGGTCCATAGTCTGATTCCTCCATGGTAACTGTAGAGCATTTGCGTTCTCTCCTTTGATGTCTATCCAATAGCCTTTTCCCATCAAGAAATTTGTCATTCTGAATCTCCAAGCATGGAAGTTATTCTTGTCTAGCTTGTCGCTCAGAAGTTGATTGATTCCATTCACTTTTTCTATTATTACAGTAATTCACAACATTGCGAAAACACTCCAAGCAGTACTTTTTCTTGAACATTGTCGATCTGACAACTCGATCTCAAAGAAACATAGTTTTCGTGTTTCAGCGGTACATGGAATCACTTGAAATTTTGGATCTAGAATGTTTGAGTGTTTTCAAACATGATGCAAGTTAGAATTTTGCAAATTGACCTAGTTTTTCTATGGGGCCCACCTTGTGGGCTTGAAATAGAGGTCGAGATCGCTCCGAAATAGAAATCCGACATCTCGACACCTTCTATCTTCACATAATTTTTTGTAGCAATTGGAGGTCATTTTTGAATCGTGCTTTCTCCATGCCTTCTCATGTACTCTTGATCATCAGCCTTCTCCATGAGCTCTCTATAGCAACACTCGCTCTGATACCATGTCAAGAGGAATGAGATAAGGAAGAGATCTCACACACACACTCTCACAATCAAAGAGGAGCACACAAACAGATTGAGGCAAGGAAGAATGAACTTCTTCTTCCTTGTCGCATTTTCATGAGAAAGAGAGAGAGAGAGAGAGAGAGAGAGAGAGAGAGAGAGAGAGAGAGAGAGAAAGTGAGTGATGATTTTATGATTGTGACATCCTACATGCAAGATTTTCATCTACTATTCTACATAACAATTGCTACAAGCAAGATATCTATGTAGTTTCTCCATTGTCATGACTGTATGATCAAACCATTCTGAGAGGCCTCCAAATAAAGATTTTTTGGAGGAGATCTGTAGCAAAATAAACAACATCGTTGCACATCCGTAGAGCCACAAGGGATTTTTCAAATTTCCCCTTTTTCCATGCCATTATGATTGGCTAAGAACATCACAATTGGCTATCACCATTGTGATTGGCTAGGACCATCACGATAGGCTTAGCCCATTGTGACTTTCCCATGCCATCATAGCAACCTGACCCATCGTGACTCGCCCATGCCATCGTGATCCTTTGGACAATTGCCATCCTTTGGACCATTGTGACCCTACCTTACCAACACAACCCGGCTTGACCATTGTGACCCTACCTAAGCATCATGACCCTTCTTGACCATCATGACCCTACCTCATCCTCTTGACCGTGCTTGACGAGAATGACCCTACTTGACCATCATGACCGACCATCGCAATGCTTGTAGCCCATCGTGACTAGCCCACACCATCATGATAGTTCAACCAATCCTAATTGGTCCGCACCATCATGACAACTCAACCCATCATGATTGGCCCAAGCCATTGTGATAGATCGACCTATCAACACTGGCCCATGCCATTGCCATCCATTGGACCATTAAAACCCTCCCTAACCATCAGGATGGTTCTTGACCATCGTGATGGTTGTAGACCATTGCAACATCACACACTTGAGACCATCGCCATTAGCGCACATCATTCGATTGCCCCACACCATAGTGAAACCTCATCGCCATCGCAACACCTCATCTCAATCACAACACATCATCCCCATCATGACACCTCATCCCCAATGCAACCCTAGCACACCATCGTGACTACCCCACACCATCGCGACAATCCCCACTGTTCGACAAAAATTTGGGTTTGCAAATTTTGATCATAATTTCCATTTTTTTTTAATATTTTAGGTGCTTAGAGGGCCTTCAATGCAAGTGGTGGTGGATATCACATAGGATCTAGGCAAGGAATGATGCTTGGAAGAGGCCCCGAGCTAATTAGAAGCATATTGGGGACATACAAAGAGCTTGACTTGAGGTAAAAAATTACTATATTGCCCTATTATGAATTCATTTTTCTAGCTAAGGTGTAGCCTTAGTCATTAGACTTAGGTGGCCATAGGAACGTAATTCCAAGAGTTTTAAGGGATTGAAGTATAAGAGTAGGATATCTTACTATACGATAACAATACAAGAAAGAACATAAGTTGATGCAACATGAGCGAATCAAAGAAAAAAAATATTCCTGAGGACCATCCTTGTGAAAAGTCAAACATCAAAAGGTACTAAAACGGACAAGTAATTGATATCTAAAGGAACATTGCAACGTGTGTATACATTAGGTTAGCAAGGAAAACCAAATTCATGAACCTCAGGTCAGGAAGACATATAGGCAAAACAGATTGATAGAGTGTTAGATCATCTAAAGTCAGTGTTAATCACACTACAAGATTATGGGCATAATAGTTGAGTGACTACCCCAACATGATAAGCTCACACACTAGTGAGTCGAAATTGTCATTTAGCATGGAGAAACCTAGAGGTGAATCAGATCTTGCCCATTTGAAAATGTTGCAACATCCCTATAAAACCCAACTAGAGTAAATCAGGACTAATCAAATACTTCAACTTAGGAAGCCGAAACATCCCTTCAAGTTTGAGAAAATTATGGTCAAATTTAGAAATGGGGCATATATAGATAAGAATGGAACCATGTACATGGTGACTAGCTTACCCTAAAAAACTAATGAAGTTGGATCCATTGTACATGAATCAGACTTTGGGGAAATAGATCATGAGAAGAAGGAACAAGAACCTAGAAGGCCTAGAGGCAAATCAGCCCTATCAAGGATCATCACTCTTGACTAGATGTCTTACGACAATACTAGCATAGATCTCTTCATAAGCAGAGAGATTATTGAGACCTTTTGGAGGTTCAGACGTGATAAGCCTAGCGATGTGAATTCAAAGATCTATAAACCCTCGGAAAGATCATATATCTTGACAACACTTTAGGGAGGATGTTCGTAGTTACAAAACATGGTAGACATGCATACCCCTAGAAGGGGAAACCACTGTTTCCTTCACCAAAGTTTACTAGCCCTTCTAATCCTAATGGAATGAAATGCACTAGGAATCCAAAAGGAGAAATCCAAAGAGCAACCAAAAATGCGTTTTGTACACACTAGAGGGAGCGAAATACAAGGAATGGATGCGACGAGAACAAAACGAGAATGAATAATGGACATAGGCCTCAAAGAGGCATGAATGACTTTCCACTTACTAGACCAAGAGAGCACCCAAAAAGTTTGAGGCCTACCCAACTAGTGAAACCTATGAAGTATTTTGATGGTACCGGTGACCCCTATGATCATGTTGTAGAGTTTAAATGAGTATTCATGACAGAACAAGTGGAGGACATGTTCACATAGTACAATGATTTTTTTGGATTGACCTTGAAGAATACTGGCTTAACTTGATTCCAACCTTTGCATCAGGGATAACTTAGGGACACCCATCATTTCAAGAAGACTTCATTATGGAGTTTTTTAAGAGAAAAATCAAACATAATACCTCATCGTTGCTCCACTTCTGCAAGTAGACACCACAAGAAACTATGAGGCTAGCACGACGTAGGTTCAGGCAATATATTGAGAGATGCCCAATTCCATATTTTTCGATGGCTTGCTAAATGCAAAGCTATGGTCATATGTCTACCTTAAGGAATCAAAAACTATAGAGCAATGTGTAAGAATCTCTATAGACATAGAGGATAACTTGGGACACGAGTTGGATCTTTCTAAAATTGATAAGCATTCTGATTACTCAACTAATCTCTCTTTCATACCCTCTACCAAGTTAATAAAAAAGCTAGCAAGAGTGGCTCAAAGTTTATGAATATCAAGTAAGCAAACACATGAGGATGACCTCAATTGGGCATGAGTACGAGCATCCCCACTCACTACACAAAATGATCCCAATGCTAAAAGCTTTGAATCTACTCTAGGTGATAACTCACCAAAATACCATATAGAGTCTCTAGAACACCTTGAAGCCTACCCATATGAGACACCCTTGGTAGAATGTAATTGGGAGCCCGAATCTGCTAATGTGATGTATACCAATCCTAACCCCAAACCCAAATGAGACAGACGAGACCTGAGGTCCTTAGAGGACCCTATTCTAGATTTCAAAGAGATCGATTCATATGCATACCCCCCCCCCCCCATCCTACACACTATAGGACAACCACACTATTTCATCATTCAAGGTTATTCTCTGAATGTGGTAAAGAATGTCATATGAGAGTGTCTCAAAAAACCTACGAATGCCTCCAATCACTCCCATTAATGTGATAGGTATTGTGTATACATCAAATGGGTCTATGCCAACCTTTGTACCCATTCAACTTGTAGCTAGAGTCCAATCTTTACGACAAAACTAATAGATAGATTAAGAAAAGCCCTCAAAGTATAATGAAGCCGAAGAGTCTAGTGCAAAACAGATGTGAATCTTGAAAGGACTCATGGGAGAGACTTAAGGGAAAACGGAGTAGAAAAATAATGAAACTTGAAGGGAGTTTAAAAGATACCAGTTTGGGATTTGAACTCATGACCTACTAGCTAGGAGTATGATGGGCTAACCACTTGCCCCAAAAGCCATGGTTGAGGATTTCTTCCTAATCCTCCCTCTTAGGGTGTGGTTCAACCATCTCTTGCCTATCATTTCTTGAGTCTAACACTCTCTTCCCCTTCTAGAGATCATCTTCCTCAATGATCAATCCTTGACCTCCCCTTGAATTTGTGCCGTCAACCTTGCACAGTTTCTTGAACCATCTTGTTCTCAACCTTGGTCTCTTGAACCCTTGCTCTCAACCTTGGTCTATAGAAGCTTGACTTTTCGTTTCTTGTCCATTTGCCTATGGACTTGCCTTGTTCGCAACCTTGAGCCCCTTTTTCTCAACCTTGGTCATTAGAACCTGCCTTTCCACTTCTTTGCCACTTGCTTATTGGACTTGCCTTGTTTGCAACCTTGGTCTCTTGAACCCCTTGTTCTCAACCTCAGTATATTGAACCTGCTTTTCACCCATGCTCAGTATCTTGGATACCAAATCTAGTGCTTGCACTAGAAATCTTGTTTCGAGAGCTTTCCAACGGTATCTTATATGTCTAAATCCGACCTACGGATCGAGAGATACACTCTAATCTATGTTGGGCTCATCTTTGAAAGCGACACGTGCGCCTTCCTTGCCCAAGCCTACTTCCTAGGTGTTGGTGCAGGACAATCAACAATTGATGTTTTGATGAAGAGTTGAAGTCAAGGTTTGAAGGAAAGATTCAAGTTGTGAAGCATGGAAGAAGAATACATTCAGAAGAGGAAGATGTGTACACATATGTACAGATAGTTCACTTATATCTTTGAGAAGTCATAAGGTTGTAAATTTTTTGTATATATATATAATATGAAAATGTCGGGGCAAGTATGAGAGAGCATGAGAATAGAGTAATCAGAAGTTGTATGTGTCATTAGACATCTTAGAAGTGAGTAAAGACTCTCTCATCACTCAGTTGTAATTTTTCTCAGAAATGAAGAAAATGTTGCGGCCGATATTTCTGAGTTTTCTCCTTTTGTGTTAGATCTTTTGTGAAATGCTTTTGTACAAGTCTAATTCTAGAGGTAATTGATCTCTGTACAAGTTTTTAGCTTTCAATTGTGATCAGGGTGAGAGAATTAAGTGTAGGAACATTTGCATATGTGAATGAAAAGAAGTGAAGTTACAGGAGGTGCAAAATTCGATACGAATGTTTTGATAAATTATCCTTCCAGAGTTTAAAGTTTTGAGCAAGCAAGTACTTAATCTTTAAGTTGGAAGGTAAGCTACTTTTGGCTAAAAGCATTTGTAGAAACGGCTTCTATATTGAGAGAACCAAAGGTTTAAAGTCATAGGTGTCTAAATCGTCTTCTCAGAAGAACACTTTTAGACATAGGTGAGTTGTTGAGATCATTTCTCAAGTTCAACTGAATCTTTCGAAGTGATTCAACTTGGAGAAGATGCGTAATCTATAGGAGACACCTCATACAAAGTGTTATAAAAAACTTTACACAATTGATAAGGCAATGAGTGATTTATGTGCAGCAGACTTTCTGTGTATTCTCCTTCTTCATAGTTTGTTCAAAAAATTTGACAATTGAGTATTGATCTTCTAAAATTGGTGAAGATCTGAGTTATTCTTGTTAAAGACGTGCTCTAAATACAAGAGTAACTTGTTCTTTTGGAGATTAACACTCTACATTAGTGGTATCAGAGCAGGAAGCATCAAAATTGAAGGAAGGAGGACCTCGACTGCTGCAGGTGCAAAAATTCAATATCTGAAGGTTCAAAAGGTGAAAGCTTGAGGATAAAGCTTGAGAAGATGGTCATACGACACCAAGGAAGACAAAAGGAGTATTATTCAAAGTAAAGGTACATTTATTACTCATAAAGATTGAAGAATTCAATATACAGGTGAAGAAAGAATGGGAGATTCTCTTCAGATAGAGAAATTGGATAGAGAGAACTATCCAGCATGGTCAATGAGGATGGAAGCTCATCTAATGAGCAAAGACTTGATAGCTTACATTATAGGTGAAGAAGAAAAGCCTCAATTCAGAGATCCTAGTGTTCCAACTAGGGAGGAATTATTAGATTTGAAGAATTGGATGAAGAGAGATGCTCAAGCTAGGAGCATTATCTATATGGCAGTCAATGATTACTTGCTACCTCACGTTAGAGGTCTTGAAAGTGCAAGTGATATATGGAATGCTTTGGAGGATCATTTCCAAAATACCACAAAGTCTAGGAAGGCATCCTTGTGGGCAAAATTTACCACATTCAAGAAGAAGGCCTCTCAATCCATCTTAGATTATGTAACCAGAATGAAGGACATTGCAGATGCATTAGGAGCTGTTCATGAAGACATTGAGGACGATAAATTGGTAAGGCAAATCCTCATAGGTTTGAGAGGTGATGACAAATGGAAGCCATTCATTTTGTCTACTCAATCATCACTTGATCAGTTTACTCCTGACTTAAATCAGTTGCTAGGACATATGTTAACCTTTGAGCAAGATGTCAAAGGTGAAGGTGACAAGAGTACAGGTCATGCAATGTACTCAAAGGATAAGAAGAAAAATAGCAAAGGGAAGCAACAAGCAAATGAAGATGAAGGCACAACTAGTCAAGCCAACTTCCTAAGAGGAAGAGGAGGTGGTAAAGGTAGAGGAAGAGGCAGGAATAATAAAGATGGAGTCAAAGCTTGCTGAATTTGTGGTAAGACAAATCACTTAGCTAATGATTGTTGGCATAAGAATCAGAGTAATGGTGGATATAATCAGAATTTTAATTCAAGAGGAAGAGGTGGCAGAAATCAAAGAGGTAACTTCAAAGGAAGAGGTAGTAGGGGTTACTTTGGAAGAAATGCAGGTAGAGGATTCCAAAGTCAACAATACAATAATACCTACTACAATTATGCTTCAGATCAGAAGGAGGATTCAACATTGATAATGAATGCAACTTGTGAAAGGCAAAGTGAAGACCAAAGAGTCTTCTACATTGACTCAGGGTGTAGCAATCACCTGAGTGGTAACATAGCATTGCTGATTGATTTGGAAAATAAGGTATCTAATCATGTTGTTCAAACAGGTGACAATACAAAGCACAGTGTGAAGTCAATTGGATCAGTGAAGGCCAAGGATGGAAGTACTCTCTTAAGTAAGGTCTTGTATGTTCCTACAATTCCTAAGAATCTGATAAGTGTAGGACAAATTGTCGAAAAAGGTTATGAAGTTAGATTCACTAATGAAGGAGTGTTTGTGGAAGACCCTAGCAATGGGTATAAACAAATTGTTTCAGGGAAGAAAGAAGGAAGGTTGTTCACATTAAAGATTCAAGGTAATGTTGGTCATGCCTTGTTCACTTATGGAGGACATAAGATCTCTGAGTTAGATCTTTGGCACAAGAGGCTTGGACACTTCAATGAAAGAGGTATCAAAGATATGATTAACAATGGTTTAGTGCTTGGATTGCCTAATGTTGCAGGTCAACATATGACATACACATGTGAGGCATGTCAATTAGGTAAGGCTCATAAGCAATCTTATTCCAAGCATGGTTTTATGTATTCAGAGAAGCTTGAGTTGGTACACACAGATGTGTGGGGACCATTAAAGGATTTCAGTATCAATGGTTCAAGGTACTATGTGATTTATGTTGATGATGCTACCAGATGGATCACTATCTATGTGATCAAAGATAAGTCAGAGGTATTCAATACATTCAAACATTATCATGTGTATGCAAAAAGAATTACAGGCCATAAATTGAAGAGACTAAGGTCAGATGGAGGGGGAGAGTATTTCTCTAATGAGTGTTGGGAGAGGATGGTTGGATGCACTCAGAGATTGAGTAGGTGCTGCTAAACCTGCTTCACACCAGCCCTCTTTGACTCTAGGAATGCTTAGTACACTTGATTAGCTTCCAAATGATACCAAGAAAGCATATATGTACTTTGCAAATGATATGTGTAATGATCAAATCAAAACAAACTACTTGAGACTTCAAAAAACCAAGAAAACTTGCTATTTTGGTAATGACACCTGCTCAGTCTTTCACTCAGTATGACCAACACACTTATAATTGATCAAATTCCTTCTGGACATATTAAATTAGCTTAACAAGCTACCATTTGCAAGTGGAATCATTCAAATTGATAAACTATGCACAGAGAAATAACTTTAGCAAGTTTATGGTCACTCCCGACTTTTTAGGAGATGTGCAGACAAATACCAGAGACTACTTCGAAGACGATTTCTCGAAAATGGCTGAACCAAACTTCTTCAAACTTTGTAGTCTTGTAGAATGCTTTGCGCTGGTTCCAACAAGCTTTGACTCACTTGATTTGGTTGAGAAATCACCAAGATATGGCTTGTAGAAGTTGACAGACTTGGAGTGTATACTCAGAGAATCACAGAGATAATGAATGTAACTCTTTCTATTAATTCACATGAATGTACAATCTCATTGGCATTATAAGCATAGCCTAATGAGTTGGAGAGGTGAGGTCTAAGATGTAGTACACTCACACACTCAGATGTTGGGAGAGGATGGTTGGATGCACTCAGAGATTGAGTAGGTGCTGCTAAACCTGCTTCACACCAGCCCTCTTTGACTCTAGGAATGCTTAGTACACTTGATTAGCTTCCAAATCATACCAAGAAAGCATATATGTACTTTGCAAATGATATGTGTAATGATCAAATCAAAACAGACTACTTGAGACTTCAAAAATCCAAGAAAACTTGCTATTTTGGTAATGACACCTGCTCAGTCTTTCACTCAGTATGACCAGCACACTTACAATTGATCAAATTCCTTCTGGACATATTAAATTAGCTAAACAAGCTACCATTTTCAAGTGGAATGAGAAGAAATGACAAACTATACTCTGAGAAATAAGTTTAGCAAAATTATATGTACCCCCGACTTTTTAAGAGCTCTGAAGAAAAATACCAGAGACTGCTTCGAAGGCGATTTCTCGACAATGGCTGAACCAAACTTCTTCAAACTTTGTAGTCTTGTAGAGGCTTTGAGCTGGTTTCAACAAGCCTTGGATCACTTGATTTGGCTCAGTAGGCACTGAGATATGCTCTGTTGAAGTTGACAGACTTGGAAATAGACAACTCAAAGAACACAGAAGTTGTAGATGTAAATGTATGTATTACTTTACATTGATTTACAAACTCATTGGCATGTCAAGTATTGCCTAATGAGATAGAGATGTGTGGGAAATAGTGTAGCACTCACACACTCAAAGATAGGTGAAATATGCCTCGGGAAAATGAGCTAGAAATGAGCAGCTACCCGCGACTCTTTTCTTGCCTCTTTTATAGAGTTGAGTTGAATTCAAAATTCAAAATCTCCTAGAATCTTTCACCTAAAAACTGATTGAGATATTCCCTCAATCAATCAACAACCTTTTTCCACGACTTTCAATCAATTAGGTGTGATTACATAATATGCGAAGTCACTAAGACTTTTACAAGAGGTAAAAATGGTAATAGTTCATAAGCATAAGTTCCTATGACGCTTGCTTCATGTAGAGATATCCTTCAAGGGTTCCAAGCCAAAGGTGAAGGCTTGAATTGCACCAACAGCTCCCCCTCAAGCCAAACATTTGGCTCAAGTCTTCATCTTCATTCTTCAATCACATCCTGTAATCCAATCATGGATTTAAATCTACATAACTTGTTTCCATCCAAAGCTTTAGTGAGTAAATCTGCACATTGCATGTTAGTAGACACATAAGTCAATTGAATGTCTTTGCTTAGCAACTTTTCTCTCACATAGTGGTAATGAACCTCTACGTGTTTTGTCCTAGCATGATATATTGGATTAGCTGCAAGATGAAGAGAACTTGTGTTATCTCCAAAGATAATTGGGGGCCTTGTATATAGGCCTAACTCTGTATACAAAAGCTTTAACCAAATAGCTTCCTGAGTGGCATTTGCTAGCCCTCTATACTCTGCTTCAGTGGATGACAATGCTACTGTAGGTTTTTTCTTGGCTGACCAAGAAATAGGTTTATCACCTGCAAAACATATGTATCCTGATGTGCTCCTCCTATCATCCTTGCATCCTGCCCAATCTGCATCTGAATATACTTTAATGTCAATATCTGATGTATAAGGAAAGTACAAACCATGGTTTTGAGTTCCCTTTAGATACTTCAAGATCTTCTTTGCTGCCTCTAGGTTAGGTACCCTTGGTTTGTGCATGAATTGGCTTAGCACACTAACTCCATATGCTATGTCAATTCTGGTTAAGGTAGCATAATTCAACTACCATACTTTGGTATCGTGTGATGTCTTGGACTTCATCACCTTCATGAGCACTAAGCTTTAGGTTGACCTCCATTGGAGTACTTGAGACTTTAGCATCCTGCAAGTTAAACTTCTTCACAATGTCATGTACATACTTCTTTTGAGTGATATATATACTTGAATTAGTGTAGACTAACTCAAGACCTAAAAAGTATTTCAATAATCCAAGATCATTGATCTTGAACTCCTTCATCATCTGTCCTTTGATGCTTCTAATACCATTGACATCATTGCCTGTAATGATGATGTCATCAACATAAACACACAAGTAGATTACCTCTGTACTACTCCTCTTTATGAATAGAGAAGTGTCTGCTTTACTCATCACAAATCCTTGGTCTTGGAGATATGTTGTCAACCTATAATTCCATGCTCTAGGTGCCTGCTTCAATCCATATAGAGCCTTCTTCAATTTACAAACATAATTTACCTTCTTGGGATCTTCATAGCCAGGTGGTTGTGACATATAGACTTCTTTAGATATCCATCCATTCAAGAAAGCATTCTTGACATCTAATTGGTACATGTTCCAACTCTTGGATGCAGCTACACTCACTAGTACTCTGATTGTTGGCATTTTAGCCACAGGAGAAAATGTCTCCTCATAATCAATGCCTTGGGTTTGTGCAAAACCCTTGGCTACCAACCTAGCTTTGTACCTGTTGATTGTTCCATGTGAGTTTCTCTTTAGTTTGTAGATCCATCTGGATCCTATCACCTTCATAGAGTCCTTCTTGGGTACTAAGTCCCATGTGTCACTCTCCTTGAGAGCCTCCATTTCTTCATCCATAGCTTCTTTCCATTCTGTTTTTGTGATTGCCTCTTCATATGTAGCTGGTTCTTCATTCAACAAATCCTTTGCAAGATATACAGAATGCTTAGTTACAAGAGAAGTGTCATACCCATATCTGATAGGCTTCTTACTTTCTCTCTGAGATCTCCTCATTGCTTGAGTTGAGGATTCTGGTGTATCCTCTAGCTTCTTCATCTTCATCTTCCCTTTGGACTTCCAAGCCTTAAATTCTTTAAGGTTAATTGTGTCATCATCATCTGAACTTGAGTCGTCTTTCTGGATTGGTTCCTCCTTGGTGAGCTTTGGGAAATCTTCTTCCATATCATAGGGTAGACTAACCTTCCTGCATTCATTCTCATACCATGAGTCATTCTCATCAAAGATGACATCTCTGCTTACCTTGAAACCTTTGTTTGAGGGGTTGTAAAATCTGTACCCTTTCTGGTTCAAGTCATAACCAATGAAGATACACTTTTCAGCTTTAGGGTCTAGCTTTCCCCTTACCTGTGAGGGAATGCACATATGCAATACAACCAAAGATTTTGCAATGATCCAATGATGGTCTCTTACCATGACAAGCTTCATATGGTGTCATTCCATCAAGTGTCTTTGATGGAAACCTGTTAATGAGATAGGTGGCAGTAGATACACTCTCTGCCCAAAGATAATTTGCCAACTTCTTTTCATTAAGCATAGACCTAGCTGTTTCAACAATAAGCCTATTCCTTCTTTCAGCTACCCCATTTTGTTCAGGTGAGTACCTTGTAGTTATCTCCCTTTTGATGCCTCTTTCCTGCAGGAAATCTTCAAACTCATTGGAGAAGTACTCTCCTCCTCCATCTGACCTTAGCCTCTTCAAGTTTCTTCCTGTTTGGTTTTCAACAAGTGCAAGATACCTCTTGAAACAATTAAACACTTCATCTTTATGCTTCATAAAGTATAAGACAGTCCATCTGCTATAATCATCAATGAAGGACACATAGTACCTTGATCCTGAAATGGAGGGATCCTTGCTAGGTCCCCAAACATCTGTGTGTACCAAGTCTAGGTAGTCTTCATGCATGAAACCTTTCCTTGAGTAGGGCAACCTGTGAGACTTACCAAACTGACAAGCACTACACTTGTAAATCATATGTTTCTTGGATACATTACGTATCCCAAGCACACATTGATCCCTGCACATTTGCTTTAGGGTTCTTTCACCTATGTGACCTAACCTCTTATGCCATATTTCTAACTCTGAAAGTGTTTGATCCTTGTAATTGTATAAAGCAATGTTTTTGGTGTCTTCTAGCTCAAAAGTAAATAATCTACCTGATTTCTCTCCCTTGGCTATCCTTTTGAATCCATGTCTTGGGTCCTCCACATATGCTCCATGTTGAGTGAACCTGACCTGTAAACCTTTTTCCACAATCTGACCAACACTCATTAGGTTCTTGGTAATGGTTGGTACATAAAGTACCCTACTCAATAGGTTCTGGTTACCATCACAAGTTTTCACATTTCCAATCTTTACAACAGAATGTTTAATATCATCACCTCTCTGTACCTGATGTTTGGCCTTGGGTTCTTCCAAATCAGAGAGTAGTGCCACATTACCAGCTACATGATTAGAACACCCTGAATCAATATAAAATAAATGATCATCATTTGTACCTGCCTTCGAGGTCATATTCATGATCAATAGGGAGTCATCTTGCTCCTCTGTGTAGTTGTTGTAATCCCTTCTATTTCTGAATCCACCTTGGTAGTTACCATTGTGGTTGTGGTTGTAATTGTTGTTGTATTGATTGTTGTATCCATTGTAGCCTTGGTGTTGGTTGAATCTACCACTACCTTGAGAGTATCCACCTCTTTGATAGCCTCTTCCTCTCTGATTCTTATAATTTTTGTAGCACTCATCTATGGTATGGTTAGACAATCCACAAATGTTGCATGGTGATGAGTTGTAGGGTCTCCCCCTACCTTGCTTACCTCCTCTGCCCCTGCCTCTTGAAGATCTACCTCTCCTTGCATAATTAGCTTGGGAGGTAGAGCCTTCTTCTTCTTGCTTCTTCCCTTTACCTTTATCCTTAACTTTCTTATCAGTATATAGAGCAGAGGGGTTATTACCTTTTGATTGATCTCCAGCCTTTGTAAACTTTGCTTCATGTGTGAATAGTTGGCCCATGAGAGTTGTGAGATATGGGGTATATATGTCCATGTAGAGATCCATTGCAGTGGTGAAGCTCTCCCACTTATCATCTGCCTTTAGTCCATTGGTTACTTGCCTTATTATTTGTTCCTCTTCAATCTCCTCTCCAATGTTTGCTAATTAGTCTGCCACATCCTTGATCTTGGTCACAAATTCTGAGACTGATTGCTTTGGTTGCTTTCTAAGGGTTGTGAATTCAATCCACAATTGATTCTTTCTGGCCCTTGTGTTAGAAGAAAAGTATGATGACAAGGTTTCCCAAGTCTCTTGGGAAGTCTTACAATTCCTGATGTGAGGTAAAAGGAAATCAGATATAGAGTTAAGAAGATAAGACCTTGCCAAAGCATCTTTTGCACACCATGTGTTGAGCCTCTCTTGTTCATCCTTGGTGGGTAGTCCTCTAGCTTTGAATGAGGGCAATTCCTCATCTCCTGAGATGAATCCAAATAAGCTTCTTCCTTGTAGATAGGTCTTCATCCTTAGAGACCAAGCTTGGTAATTGTTCCTGTCTAATTTGTCAATGAATGAAGGAAAACAATCTCCCATGTTACCTTATTTGCTCTGATACCACTGTTGGGAGAGGATGGTTGGATGCACTCAGAGATTGAGTAGGTGCTGCTAAACTTGCTTCACACCAGCCCTCTTTGACTCCAGGAATGCTTAGTACACTTGATTAGCATCCAAATCATACCAAGAAAGCATATATGTACTTTGCAAATGATATGTGTAATGATCAAATCAAAACAGACTACTTGAGACTTCAAAAATCCAAGAAAACTTGCTATTTTGGTAATGACACCTGCTCAGTCTTTCACTCAGTATGACCAGCACACCTACAATTGATCAAATTCCTTCTGGACATATTAAATTAGCTTAACAAGCTACCATTTGCAAGTGGAATGAGAAGAAATGACAAACTATACTCTGAGAAATAAGTTTAGCAAAATAATATGTACCCCCGACTTTTTAGGAGCTCTGCAGACAAATACCAGAGACTCCTTCGAAGGAGATTTCTCAAAAATGGCTGAACCAAACTTCCTCAAACTTTGTATTCTTGTATAATGCTTTGAGCTGGTTCCAACAAGCCTTGAATCACTTTATTTGATTCAGTAGGCACTGAGATATGCTCTGTTGAAGTTGACAGACTTGGAAATAGACAACTCAGAGAACATAGAAGTTGTAGATATAAATGTATGTATTACTTTACATTGATTTACAAACTCCTTGGCATGTCAAGTATTGCCTAATGAGATAGAGATGTGTGTGCAATAGTGTAGCACTCACACACTCAAAGATAGGTGAAATATGCCTCGGGAAAATGAGCTAGAAATGAGCAGCTACCCGCGACTCTTTTCTTGCCTCTTTTATAGAGTTGAGTTGAATTCAAAATTCAAAATCTCCTAGAATCTTTCACCTAAAAATTGATTGAGATATTCCCTCAATCAATCAACAACCTTTTTCCACGACTTTCAATCAATTAGGTGTGATTACATAATATGCGAAGTCACTAAGACTTTTACAAGAGGTAAAAATGGTAATAGTTCATAAGCATAAGTTCCTATGACTCTTGCTTCATGTAGAGATATCCTTCAAGGGTTCCAAGCCAAAGGTGAAGGCTTGAATTGCACCAACATCAGATACAAAAGAAATGAACTCGGGAGATGACTCTCAACCCGCGAGTTTTGTCTTGAGTTTTATATGTGTAGGAAGTAAGTTTGAATTTCAAATTCAAATCGAAGGCTCCCTATAATCACTCATCTAAAAGTGGGGAGATATTCTCTCCACTTATACATTCTAATTTCCACGAATCCAATCAAGTAGGTGTGATCATTTACATGCCAAGTCATTTAGACTTTTACAAGAAGTAGGAACTTATAAGCATAAGTTCACATGGTCCTTTCTTCAAGTGAATTAAGCTTCCAAGGTTTCAAAACCAAGTTTCCAAGGTTCCAACCCAAGTGTGATGGCTTGAATTGCACCAACAGCTCCCCCTCAAGCCAAACACTTTTCTCTCACATAGTGGTAATGAACCTCTATGTGTTTTGTCCTAGCATGATATATTGGACTAGCTGCAAGGTGAAGTGAACTTGTGTTATCTCCAAAGATAATTGGTGACCTTGTATATAGGCCTAACTCTGTATACAAAAGCTTCAACCAGATAGCTTCTTGAGTGGCATTGGCTAGCCCTCTATACTCTGCTTCAGTGGATGACAATGCCACTGTTGGTTGTTTCTTGGCTGACCAAGAAATAGGTTTATCACCTGCAAAACATATGTATCCTGATGTGCTCCTCCTATCATCCTTGCATCCTGCCCAATCTGCATCTGAATATATTTTAATATCAATATCTGATGTATAAGGAAAGTACAAACCATGGTTCTGAGTTCCCTTTAGATACTTCAAGATCTTCTTTGCTGCCTCTAGGTAAGGTACCCTTGGTTTGTGCATGAATTGGCTTAGCACACTAACTCCATATGCTATGTCAATTCTGGTTAAGGTAGCATAATTCAAACTACTAACCATACTTTGGTATCCTGTAGTGTCTTGGACTTTATCACCTTCATGAGCACTAAGCTTTAGGTTGACTTCCATAGGAGTACTTGAGACTTTAGCTTCTTGCAAATTAAACTTCTTCAACATGTCTTGAACATACTTCTTCTGAGTGATGAAGATACCTGAATTTGTATAAATCAATTCAAGACCTAAGAAGTATTTTAATAATCCAAGATCATTGATCTTGAATTCCTTCATCATCTGTCCTTTGATGTGTCTAATCCCACTGACATCATTACCTGTAATGATGATATCATCAACATAAACACAGAGATAGATTACCTCTGAATTGTTCCTTTTGATAAACAATGATGTATCTGCCTTGCTCATTATAAATCCTTGGTCTTGGAGATAGGTTGTCAACCTGTAATTCCATGCTCTAGGTGCCTGCTTCAAACCATACAGAGCCTTCTTTAATTTACAAACATAATTTACCTTCTTGGGATCTTCATAGCCAGGTGGTTGTGACATGTAGACTTCTTCAGATATCCATCCATTCAAGAAAGCATTCTTGACATCTAATTGGTACATGTTCCAATTCTTGGATGCAGTTACACTCACCAAAATTCTGATTGTTGGCATCTTAGCCACAGGAGAGAATGTCTCCTCATAATCAATGCCTTGGGTTTGTGCAAAACCCTTGGCTACCAACCTAGCTTTGTACCTGTCGATTGTACCATCAGAGTTCCTCTTTAGTTTGTAGATCCATCTGGATCCTATCACCTTCATAGAATCCTTCTTGGGTACCAAGTCCCATGTGTCACTCTCCTTGAGAGCCTCTATTTCTTCATCCATAGCTTCTTTCCATTCTGTTTTTGTGATTGCCTCCTCATATGAACCTGGTTCTTCATTCAACAAATCCTTTGCAAGATATACAGAATGCTTAGTTACAAGAGAAGTGTCATACCCATATCTGATAGGCTTCTTACTTTCTCTCTGAGATCTCCTCATTGCTTGAGTTGAGGATTCTGGTATATCCTCTAGCTTCTTCATTTTCATCTTTCCTTTGGACTTCCATGCCTTGAATTCCTCAAGGTTAATTGTGTCATCATCATCGGAACTTGAGTCTTCTTTCTGGATTGGTTCCTCCTTGGTGAGCTTTGGGAAGTCTTCTTCCATGTCATAAGGTAGACTAACCTTCCAGCATTCATTTTCTACCATGAGTCATTCTCATCAAAGATGACATCTCTGCTTACCTTGAAACCTTTGTTTGAGGGGTTGTAGAATCTGTACCCTTTCTGGTTCAAGTCATAACCAATCAAGATACATTTTTCAGCTTTAGGGTCTAGCTTTCCCCTTACCTGTGAGGGAATATGCACATATGCAATACAGCCAAAGATTTTGCAATGATCCAATGATGGTCTCTTACCATGCCAAGCTTCATATGGTGTCATTCCATCAAGTGTCTTTGATGGCAACCTGCTAATGAGATAGGTGGCAGTAGATACACTCTCTGCCCAATGATAATTTGGCAACTTCTTTTCATTAAGCATAGACCTAGCTGTTTCTACAATGAGTCTATTCCTTCTTTCAGCTACCCCATTTTGTTCAGGTGAGTACCTTGTAGTTATCTCCCTCTTGATGCCTCTTTCCTACAAGAAGTCTTCAAATTCATTGGAGAAGTATTCACCTCCCCCATCTGACCTTAGTCTTTTCAAGTTTCTACCTGTTTGATTTTCAACTAGTGCAAGATATCTTTTGAAACAATTAAATACTTCATCGTTATGCTTCATAAAGTATAACACAGTCCATCTGCTATAATCATCAATGAAGGACACATAGTACCTTGATCCTGAGATGGATGGTTCCTTGCTAGGTCCCCAAACATCTGTATACACCAATTCCAGATAGTCTTCATGCATAAAACCTTTCTTTGAATAGGGTAATCTGTGTGACTTACCAAATTGACAAGCTCCACACTTGTATATCATGTGTTGCTTGGATACATTAGGTATCCCAAGCACACATTGATCCCTACACATTTGCTTTAAGGTCCTTTCACCTATGTGACCTAACCTCTTGTGCCATATTTCTAATTCTGAAAGTGTTTGATCCTTGTAATTGTATAAAGCAATGTTCTTTGTGTCCTCTAGCTGAAAAGTAAACAATCTACCTGATTTTTCTCCCTTGGCTATCCTTCTGAATCCGTGTCTTGGGTCCTCCACATATGCTCCATGTTGATTGAACCTGACCTGTAAACCTTTTTCCACAATCTGACCTACACTCATTAGTTGGGACATAAAGTACTCTGCTCAATAAGTTCTGATTACCATCACTAGTCTTTACATAACCAATCTTTACAACAGAATGCTTAGTATCATCACCTGTTTGTACCTGATGTTTGCCCTTGGGTTCCTCAAGATCAGAGAGTAGTGCCACATTGCCAGCTACATGGTTAGAACACCCTGAATCAATATAGAATAAGTGATCATCATTGATACCTGATTTTGAAGTCATATTCATGATCAATAGGGAGTCATCTTGCTCCTCTATGTAGTTGTTGTAATCCCTTCTATTTCTGAATCCACCTTGGTAGTTACCATTGTGGTTGTGGTTGTAATTGTTGTTGTACTCATTGTTGTATCCATTGTAGCCTTGGTGTTGGTTGAATCTGCCTCTACCTTGAGAGTATCCACCTCTTTGATGGCCTCTTCCTCTCTGATTTTTATAGTTTTTGTAGCACTCATCTGTAGTATGATTAGATAGACCACATATATTGCATGGTGATGGATTAGAGGATCTCCCCCTACGTGGCTTACCTCCTCTGCCTCTTCCTCTTGAAGATCTACCTCTCCCTGCATAGTTTGCTTGGGAGGTAGAGCCTTCTTCATCAACCTTCTTACTTTTACCTTTATCTTTAACCTTCTTATCAGTGTATAAAGCAGAGGGGTTGTTACCTTTTGATTGCTCTCCATTCCTTGTAAGCTTTGCCTTATGTGTGAAGAGTTGACCAATCAGAGTTGTTAGATCAGGAGCATGTATGTCCATGTATAGGTCCATTGTTGTGGTAGAGCTCTCCCATTTGTCATCAGCTTTTAGTCCATTGATTACCTGCCTTACTATTTGTTCCTCTTCAATCTCCTCTCCAATACTTGCAAGCTGGTCTGCAATGTCTTTCACTCTAGTGACAAAGTCTGAAACTGATTGCTTTGATTGCTTCCTAAGAGTAGTGAATTCAATGCATAGTTGATTCTTTCTGGCCCTTGTACTTGATGAAAAATATGTTGACAAGGTTTCCCAAGTTTCTTGGTAAGTCTTGCAATTCCTTATGTGAGGTAAAAGGAAATCAAATATAGAGTTAAGAAGGTAAGACCTTGCCAATGCATCTTTTGCACACCATGTGTTGAGCCTTTCTTGTTCATCCTTGGTGGGTAGTCCTCTTGCTTTGAATGAGGGCAATTCCTCATCTCCTGAGATGAATCCAAATAGGCTTCTTCCTTGTAGATAGGTCTTCATCCTCAGAGACCAAGCTTGGTAATTGTTCCTGTCTAATTTGTCAATGAATGAAGGAAAACCATCTCCCATGTTACCTTATTTGCTCTGATACCACTGTTGGGAGAGGATGGTTGGATGCACTCAGAGATTGAGTAGGTGCTGCTAAACCTGCTTCACACCAGCCCTCTTTGACTCCAGGAGTGCTTAGTACACTTGATTAGCTTCCAAATGATACCAAGAAAGCATATATGTACTTTGCAAATGATATGTGTAATGATCAAATCAAAACAGACTACTTGAGACTTCAAAAAACCAAGAAAACTTGCTATTTTGGTAATGACACCTGCTCAGTCTTTCACTCAGTATGACCAGCACACTTACAATTGATCAAATTCCTTCTGGACATATTAAATTAGCTTAACAAGCTACCATTTTTAAGTGGAATCATTCAAATTGATAAACTATGCACAGAGAAATAACTTTAGCAAGTTTATGGTCACTCCCGACTTTTTAGGAGATGTGAAGACAAATACCAGAGACTGCTTCGAAGACGATTTCTCAAAAATGGCTTAACCAAACTTCTTCAAACATTGTAGTCTTGTAGAATGCTTTGAGTTGGTTCCAACAAGCTTTGAATCACTTGATTTGGTTGAGAAATCACCAAGATATGTCTTGTAGAAGTTGACAGACTTGGAGTGTATACTCAGAGAATCACAGAGATAATGAATGTAACTATTTCTATTAATTCACATGAATGTACAATCTCATTGGCATTATAAGCATAGCCTAATGAGTTGGAGAGGTGAGGTCTAAGATGTAGTACACTCACACACTCAGATACAAAAGAAATGAACTCAGGAGATGACTCTCAACCCACGAGTTTTGTCTTGAGTTTTATATGTGTAGGAAGTAAGTTTGAATTTCAAATTCAAATCTAAGGCTCCCTATAATCACTCATCTAAAAGTGGGGAGATATTCTCTCCACTTATTCATTCTAATTTCCACGAATCCAATCAAGTAGGTGTGATCATTTACATGCCAAGTCATTTAGACTTTTACAAGAAGTAGGAACTTATAAGCATAAGTTCACATGGTCCTTTCTTCAAGTGAATTAAGCTTCCAAGGTTTCAAAACCAAGTTTCCAAGGTTCCAACCCAAGTGTGATGGCTTGAATTGCACCAACAATGAGTTCAGTGATTACTTGTGGAATGCAGGTATAAAAAGGGAAATCACTTGCAGGTACTCTCCTCAACAAAATGGTGTAGCAGAGAGAAGAAATAGAACTCTTGTTGAGTTTGCAAGGTCAATGATGAAGGAGAAAAATTGCCCAAATTATTTGTGGCTAAGGCTGTAAATATAGCTACTTATTTGGTCAATAGGCTACCATGTAAAGCTTTGCAGGGTATGACACCATATGAGGCATGGTGGGGTAATAGATCTACCTTGGATCATTGCAAGTATTTGGATGTTTGGCATATGCATATGTGCCATCACAATTAAGACACAAGTTAGAACCTAAAGCTGAAAAGTATGTATTCATTGGTTATGATGATAAGCAGATGGGATATAGGTTGTGGAGTCCATCCATAAAACAATTTCTTGTATCAAAAGATGTTACATTTGATGAGCAAGGTACTTGGTATGCAGGTACAATCAATATTAATACAGGTGTTGAAGAAGTTGTGAGTCAAAAGAAAGGTAAATCAAAGGTTCAGATATTTGATGAAGAGGAGAATAATGAAGTGCAGGTTGAAGTTGAAGAAATGCCAAGATTTGATCCTGAGTGTGAAGAACCAGAAACCTCAAGGAGTGGAGAACTCAGAAGGTCATCAAGACACAAGTGGCAACCTACAAGGTATAGCTATGATACTTCTTTTTTGGCTACCAAAGATTATGCTTATATGATAAAGGCAGATGAAGACCCTTCCACATATGAAGAGGCAAAAGGTAAGAAAATTTGGGAGAAAGCTAGTGTTGCAGAGCTAAAGAGCGCACAAAGCAGAGAAAAGAGACGGGCCCCAAAATTTTTCCGATTTGGACAACATATTTTTGTATCATATTCATTCTTGTAATATATTTTCCCTTGTAAATGCACTAGAGGAGTCCTCTAGATGCATCCCCACATAAAAGTAGAGAATACCCATGTACAATAGTAGGAAATTAGTCTCTTAGTGAATAAAGTGCCGGTCACTTGTGTGAAAGTACCATTTTTAGGGCACTAGTATATAAGTCAAATGTGACTCTTTGTAAAGAACTTTTTGCCATTGTGAGTAGAGAGAGCACAGAAATTCGAATTTGTGTCTTCTTCCCTCTTCATCTTCTTCTTCGCGAGCTTCTATGCATGTGTATTGCTTGGAAAGAGTGCTTGTGAGTGTTGTCTATCCTTGAGAGTGTTTCTTTGCTGTAGGAAAGGTGTGTGCGAGGTGTAGGAAGTGCTGAAGTGTAGGAAAGCATTCCCGCGACTCAGTATTTCCCTCATAACTTGAAGTAGGAGCGTCGGAATTGAGTGAGACTACTGCCATTGGATGCGTCTTCTCGAGAGCTTTGAAACGCATATGCTCTTTGCTATGTTTGGAGTTTGGAGCTAGGAGAAAAGTCCAAAATACTGATGGCTGCTGCACCAAGTATCGTTTCGCCTTGACCAACAGTTGGAGCTTGTTGGGATAAGTATTTGCCTCATTTTCATTCTTGAGTAGCTCATTTGCATTGAACATTACACGATTGCATGTCTTCATACACTCGGCTAGGTTTGTATGCTCTTTGGATTGATAATTAAAAGCGTGTGTCCACACTATATGCACTTGTGAGGGGATTGAGGTATAGTCTCTTTCTCCGCAAGTCCCTAAGTTGAAGCTTAGGTCAACACACTTTTTGGCGCCGTTGCCGGGGAGTGACGAATCAAACCGAGGCATCCGTGTGATGGTAAGTAGCTTTTTGCATTGAAGAACGTGGAGGAGCGGAAATCTTCTCTTCTTTGGTAAGTCATTTTCAGCCGCACTTGCTACTTCTCACTCTTGGAGTGTGTGTAGTGAGTTGATAGTTTAGGGAAGAGAGTAGAAGGAGTAGAGTAGGAGTGAGTAGAGAGTGGACTAAATCATTAGAGTAGGTTTTAGTTTTGTTCAAAAAATTTTCCTTTCTGTAAGCTAGAAACTTCTAAGTATAAAAGCCAAAAAATTTCACTTTTCAAATCACTTGTGTGAACAAGTATCGTGGAGAGAGCAGTCGGGTATCGTGTGAGCTTGCAGAGATCGTGGCGAGGAAAACAAGCAATAGGGAAGAGTACAGAGCAAGGGAGTTTGACCAAGAGATCATAAGTGCTACTAAGGTAAACTAAACCACCCATTTGATCAAAAATTCTCAGCATTTCAACCTAGGAAAGGAAAAACGATCTGCGCTGAGTATCGTTTGGGCTCTCAGGGGGTTAAAAGTTGTTTGTGGATTGATACAGTGAGTGAGGGTAAGAGAGAAGAGCTAGGTGAGCAAGGGGGAAAAATCAAAATCTCAAAAACATCTGCAAAAAATTGAAATAGGGTCAAGTATCATCTTTGCTCCCGCGGTCGAGTATCGCGATACTTGTCAAGTATTGTGGAACTCCTGTGGTCGAGTATCGCGATATTTCCCTAATATCGGTATCGTCTCGATCAGAGATCGTTTGAGCCCAGAGATCGTGTATCGTTGGCTCAAGTATCGTGTTCCAGAGATCGCGATACTTGCCAAAGATCGTCGATCGTTGGGGTTAAAGATCGGTATCGTTTCGGTCAGATATCATTTTGGCCAAGTATCGGATATCGTTTTCTAGAGATCGCGATACTTGCCAAAGATCGTCGATCGTTTGGTCGAGTATCGAGTATCAAGTATCGTCTGCGTCAAATATCGTGTATCGTGGCCTGAAGATCGCGATACTTGTGAAGTATCGTGTATTGTTTGACCAAGTATCGTGTTGACAGAGATCGTGTATCGCTTGGTCCAAGTATCGTGTATCGCATCTCAGAGATCGCGATACTTACCAGCGATCGCGTATCGTTTTGAACCAAGTATCGTCGATCGTGTATCGTGTTGACCAAAGATCGTTGAGTCCAGAGATCGTTTTGCCAAAGATCGTTTGAGGAAGTATCGAGTATCGTTTCATACTCAGATATCGTGTATCGTGTCATCAAGTATCGTCTGGGTAGAGATCGTCTTCCAGCGATCGTCTCGTCCAAGTATCGTGTCAGTCAGCGATCGTTTCCTCAGAGATCGTGAGAGTCAAGTATCGTGACTTGAATTTTCCTTTAGTTATTTTCCAGCCTAATTTTTTCCTAGACTTCTAAGCCATAACTTAGAATCCTAGAGGCTAGAGGAGGACAAGATTTGTTCAGAGCTCTTGAGTGAATGAACCTGAGATCCGGAAGAACCCTAGGAAGCCGAAGGAGTGTAATTTCTTCCGTAGGGAGTGTAGCCGAACCAAGTAGCCGTTCACACTATTCTGAGACCTCCCGTGAGTCAGAAGGAGAAATCCCCATGGCTTCAGAGGATATGCAAAACACTGTGCCCATGATTCGCCAGGTGTCCATCATTGAGGGAGAATACAGAACTTCCTTAGAGTACGTGAGCACCAACCACAATGAGATCCCTATCTATTTGGATGGTCTAAACAGATTAGTGGCCAGACTGAAGAAGGCTTCAGAGGCCTACATAGTGCCAAGACCAGCAGTTAAGTACATAGGAGGACTGTACATGGACAAACAAGATATTCAGTACGTGGTCACAGAACACCCGGAAGTCATTAATGAGCGTGGTGAGGAAAATAATGCTTCGAGCTTAAATGGAGGTGGAAACGAAGAGCAAGTCACTACTCCTAGAGGGAGATCTTCAATTACCACACTTTGGAGAGGAGACCTGATTCCCCAGGACGACACTCTGATAGATGTGTATTTGATCAACGGAATGGAGCACCTGCTCAGAACCCATTCCTCTATATGGGAAGCTGCTCCTAATCCAGTTACCATCTATGAGTTACAAGATCCTGAGTTCCCCACCATCATCACATATTTGGATAAAAATCACAGAAGATATTGGCCAATCACAGAATTAGAGAGAGCTGAGCTGAAATATCAGAACATCCCAATGTTCCCCCCAAGGGACCAAGCCACTACGTCACGGAATCCACATGGAACTTCTCAAAATGATTCAATTCAACAATCGGGACAAACACAACAAACTCAACAAACCCAGATCCCCATCAGACCACATGTACAATTCGCAATGCCTGCCACTAATCCTAACTACCGGCCACAACCAGCCATTGACCCAAGACATGGGGTTCATGCTCCAGTCAGACCGCAGGTAGTACGAGGACCAGGCATACCAATAGGAAGACCCAACTACCCTGTAATGCCTAGACCACCTGAAGCCGGAAGGAGACTAAGGCCGATTCAAGTGGCCAAGTGCATGAGAAATCATTATGATGGCTCTAGTGAACCCTATAATCACATAGCAGAATTTAAACAAGTAGTTAGAGCCGAGTAGGTAGATGACTTCATGATTCAATATGAGTCCTTTGGCCTTACCTTGTCAGACACAGCTTTGGCTTGGTTTCAGCCATTGGATCCAAATACCTTTCAGAACATGGATCAGGTATATCAAGAAATGATTGAAGAATTTACCAAATCTGGAATTAAGAACAATTCTTTGTCATTAATCCACAGCTTCAAACAAGTCCCTACCGAGTCAGTAAGATTGGCAGCTAGGAGATTCAAGCAGTATGTGGATAGATGTCCCGTAGAAGAGAGACCAACGCAAAACAAAATGGTATCACTGTTCTTAGAAGGACTGTTGAACGGAACTTTGAGGTCACTAGTGTATGTAAAGAGAGTTCAAACCTTGCAAGAGTGTATGAAGGAATGTATAGACCTAGAAGATAACCTTGCAGAAGATTTGAAAATACCCCAAGGTAGTGTGAAAAGTGAAGAGTCAACATGTACCTCATCAAACCCCAAAAACAACGTAGAGGAAATTGCCGACTTGTTAGCAAAAAAACTGAATGTTCAAGGACAGAGGAATTATCCCACCAATCCTATGAGAATACCTATGCTTAGAAGATGTATACAGTGCGGAGGAGATCATCCTTCTCATTTGTGTACGAGGGGAGTAGTCCCACCACCTGCCTATGCTCCTCATAGACCCTCTGTCCCCGGACCTCTACAATATTGCAGTATTGAGCAGAGATACACAAACCATAGCACCGAGAACTGCCCTTACAATAGGCAAACCAGACCCACCCAGCCTTATGTGAGACCATATGGATATCCTCAGAACCAGCAGGGAGGAGAAGCCTTTAGATATCCCTCATACCAACCGCAGGCACCAATACCACGACCATACGCATATCAGGGATATACGCAACCTCAACCAGTGCTAGGACAACAACCGCCCCACCCTCAGAACGTTGTCCCTGTTAAGATAGCGCAACCAGAGGAAAACCTAGAGAGAGCTATAGTACCAGCCACACCTTTGACTAGTAGTGAACCGTATGACTCATTTTACGAACCTAGTCAAGGAACATACTCTGGTTATGAGAGCTCAATAATGGAATATGGGCAACAATATGACCCATATGCTTATGGCATGGAGATACCAGAGAGCTCACATAATTATGAGCAGGATTATGTGCCCTTAATGTACACAGCTCCTAGAGCAACCATGCCACCTCGACCCATGAATAGACCGCCTGTACCCAGAGGACCATGCTACAGATGTGGAGGTGACCACTATATTAGAGAATGTACATTGCCAAACCCACCACCACCACAACGAATTTGGGAAGGTTACTGTAGCGATTGTGGTAAGGAACATCTCTTCAGAGATTGTCCTAAGAACCCCAACAAAGTCACATCTAACGTGCAGATTAATGTGATAGAAGTGATTGAATCATCAGGGAGCGACAAAGAGTACACTATACCTTTAAAAGCCATAACAAGAGCAAAGGCTAGAGAGAACCCTGATAAAACAGATGGGAGTAAGCAAAGTGACAACGAGGGAAATACACTCATCCCTCACAGAGTGGAAGACTCGGAAGAACCAGAGAGAAGTATTGCCAGTAAAAGATCACAAAGATGGAAGAACCGGAGAGACAGGATAAAAGAAAAAAAGTTATTACAAAAGAAGGAAAATGAAAAGAGTAAACAGAAATCAACAGAAGAATCACAAGTGGAAGAAGAAAATAAAAAGGAGAATAAAAGGGAGGAGGTAGGATCAGTATTAGCAGACCCAATGCCTAAAGAATTAGCCATGTGGATTCAGGCATACAAGGCGAGAATAAAAGCAGGACCTACCATAGAACAACATGAGAGAGAGTATCCGAGAGGCGACTTGGAGAAAGAAAGACTGGAAATCTGCAAAAAATTGATAGAAGTTGCCCAACAAACATTAGAAAAACCCGCATCACCTTTACCAAACAACCGAATATGCGAAGAAAAATTCCAAGAGTACCTAAACACTCAGGAAAAGCCTAACGTAAATAGACCTCTAAATGATGAAATTGGTATTGAGAGAAAGGAAGGATCCATAGTCCCTGAAATAGAAGGAGACTGGACTAAGGATCTATGGGCGCGAGTTCAAGAGGACAAGTGGAAAAAGGTAGAAGGAATGGAACCGCCCTTTGAAGAATTAGAGGCAGAAAACGAAATAGAGGGTTCAATACCTGAACTCAATTCAGAAGAAATTTTTCCAATGGATGCAAGTGACAAAGAAGTGGAAGACGATGTAAAAGAACTACCCAACTACACCGGGGAGTACGAGCACAACTCAGAATTGTATCGTATTCCATCAATAACGAGACGAGAAACGAATCCATCAGTTCAAACATCGGAGATCATACAACGTCTTAGAGAGGTGAAAATCCCATGTACCCTAACATTCGAAGAACTGTTAAAGGTAAAACCACATTTAAAAGAGAAATTGATCAATCAATGGGAAGTCAAGGAGGAAAAGAAGGAAGTAGCGGACGAAGTGAAAACGGTGAGAATTCCAGTGGATAAAGTAGGAGACTTTAGCGAAGGAGATGAAGGAAATACATGCCTACCAATCACCTATAGGGGTTACACTACCAAAGCCATAGTAGATTCAGGAGCTGGTGTTGGCATTGCTACCAAAGAAATTTGGGAGAAATGGGGAAAACCAGCATTGAGACCAACGCGCATGAAAATTCAAATGGCAGATGGACATACGGAAAGACCCTTAGGATTGTTGGAACGAGTAGTCTTCACTACGTGCGGAGTGGAATTCGAACATACTTTAGCAATATGTCACTTTGAAAGGCCAAGCAATTATGAAATGATCTTGGGAAGGCCTTTCATGAGACAGCTAAAGGTCGTACAAGATTGGGGAAAAGATGCAGTGTACCTACAACACGACGGAACCACCACTAAGATAAACCTACATACATACACATATCAAGATGTGCCACCTCTGCAATGGAATCAAATCCACAAAGAGGAGGACGATCAATCTGTTCATAGTGCAGGTTCTAGTGACCAATCCTGGATGAACGAGGACACTCATCTGTGGATATGTCAAGCTGCAAAAAAGGAAGAAGAGAGAAGAAAAAGTTGGCAGCAGAAACAAGGAATAGTGAGATCGGTACAAGATCCAGCCTATATGCCACAAGTATTTCCAGACGAAGAATTCGAACCTTACGGTTGGATGGAAATCTTAGCTACCCTCGATGTCTACGTAAATGAAGTGGTAACCATGAACAAATGTATTGACGAGGAGGGTTATGATGTTAGTCTGTATATGGTAGTCCTCCAGGAGGCAGAAGAAGGAGAAGTGATCGAGAAAGACTGGAAGGAGGACTACGAGAGCATTGAAATGGAACCAGAACCCATGGATCTAGGGATTAGTACCACCAACATAGATATCACTGCCAATGAAACACATAAGGAACTCACACAAAAAGAAGAATTAGAAGTTGAAAAGGAATTAGAAGATGAAGAAAACAAACTTCAAGACCAATTTGAGGTACCAGCTCATTTCAAAAAATATGAAGTGGAAGAGAGGAAAATTGCTATTCAAATGCCTAAAAGAGAAGCACAACCCGGAATAGCATATGATAATAAGGAGCAAACCAAAAAAATAGTCGTGACTATGGAAGGAGGTGAAGAACGATGTACCTTCATAGGACAGGATGTCTCATTAGAAGAAGAACAAGAATTAATTCGACTCATAAGAGAATACCGGGATGTCTTCGCTTGGACTTATAAGGACTTAAAGGGAGTAGATCCAACTATATGTGCGCATAGAATCCCCATGACATCCGAGGCCAAACCTTCGAAACAGAGATCTTATACTTATAATGATGTGTATTCAGCCAAGATAAAAGAAGAAATAGATAAGTTGTTAGATGCTGGATTCATCTACGAAATTGAGCACACGGAATGGGTATCACCCTTGGTGGTTGTGCCAAAGAAAAATGGGAAGTTAAGAGTGTGCATCAATTTGAAAAAAGTGAACGCCGCAACCATAAGGGATAGCTATCCCTTACCAATCACTGATCATCTCTTGGAAAGGGTAGCAGGGAAGGAAGTCTATAGTTTTCTGGATGGCTTTTCAGGGTATAATCAGGTAGCCATTGCTCCTGAGGACCAACATAAGACTGCATTTGCTACTGAATGGGGAGTATACGCCTTTAGAGTCATGCCTTTTGGTTTAACGAATGCCCCAGCTACATTCCAAAGACTAATGTGTCACGTGTTCAAGGAATTTTTGAGAAAGAGCATGGAGGTATACGTGGATGATCTGTGTACATATTCAGCTATACGATCAGAGCACATCCTTGAACTAGAAAAGATTTTTGCTAAATGTCGACAATATCGAGTATGCCTCAATCCGGAAAAATGTATCTTCATGGTGAGACAAGGGAAAATCTTAGGACATATTGTTTCTAAGAATGGAATTTCAACAGATGAAGACAAAATTAAAGTCATTTTGGATTTACCGAGACCTAAATCTGCTAAAGAAGTTCAAGCATTTATGGGACATTGTGGTTACTATCGAAGATTCATACATATGTACGCCATAATTGCTAGACCTCTTTATGCATTATTAACTCAATTCAATTGGACCGAAGAATGCGAAAAAGCTTTTAATGAATTGAAGAATCGCCTGAGTTCAGCACCTATTCTTCGAGTCCCCAACTGGAATAAACCGTTTCATATTCATGTTGATGCTTCCAAGTTTGCCATTGGTTGCATCTTAGCTCAACCAGCGGATACAGGTAAATTAGACCACCCTATAGCCTATGCCAGTAGACAGTTAAATCAAGCGGAACGCAATTATACTACTACGGAGAGAGAAGGCCTAGGGATGGTATACGCAGTCAAGAAATTCAGACATTACTTACTGGCAAACAAATTCAAATTCTTCATTGATCATCAAGCTCTATTGTACTTAGTCAACAAGCCTTGCAATACAGGACGACTAGTACGATGGTTTTTATTGCTAATGGAATTTGATTTTGAGGTAATAGTCAAAAAAGGAAACACCCACATAAGGGCAGACCACTTATCTCGCATGACCCATGGAGAACCACCCATAGGAGTTCCTGATGATCTGCCAGATACTTATCTCTTTAACCTAGAAGTATGTCCTCAATGGGCCGAAAAGTTGATCCCGATACTTACACATGGACCTAAAGATGGGATCACGCCAAACCAAAAGCAAGATCTTTGGAGGACTAAAAACCTTCACATTCTTGCTGGAAGTTTGTACCACCAGGATTCAAGCGGACTGCTAATGAGATGCGTGGAAGAAGGGGAACAAAAAATGTGGCTTCAGAAAGCACACATAAATCAATGGAACACTCACTTGAATGCAAATGGAACGTGGCAAACACTCAAGAGATTTGGCACATATTGGCCAACCATGCAACGAGATGCACATAACTATGTGTCAACCTGCCAAACCTGTCAAGAACAAATCCCAGACGAGAACTCTACATTATGCTATTCTACAATAGCACCAAGGTGGAGCATGCCTCTAGTAAAGTTCTTGAAAACTCGAGAGTACCCTGATGGAGCTACCCTAGCAAGGAAACGTGCTCTTGAAGAACAGAGTAAAGAGTACGCCATCATAGGAAAACAACTTTTTAAACGTGGCAAGGATAACCAACTAAGAATGTGCATTCACGAAAATGAATATCTCTCTGTCTTGGAAATGGCACACGCAGGGGCTGCGGGAGGACACTTCTCCGCAGACAGAATAGTCAAGATGATTCTCTTTGCTGGCTTGTGGTGGCCAACTCTACATATGGATGCGGAAGCATATGTGAGAAGCTGCGAAACATGCCAGAGAGCGAAATATCCCATTAGAAGAGACGACATGCCTTTAAGACCCATGGTTTGTGCAAGAGCATTTACCAAGTGGGGAATTGATTTCATAGGACCCATCAATCCACCGGCGAAAGGATCACATGCGGAATACATCATAGTAGCCACCAATTACTTAACCAAGTGGGTAGAAGCGAAAGCCACTAGAAAGAATGATGCTCAAACCACAGCCAAATTTCTCTTTGAGCACATTTTCACACGTTTTGGACTACCGATCGAGATAGTGAGTGATCGAGGAACACATTTCCTAAACGAGGTCATTGAGTCGCTAATGAATGACTTTCTTGTGATTCATAAAAAATCAGCCCCATACCACCCTCAAGCTAATGGTCAAGCTGAAAGTTCCAACAAGGTACTATGTACTGTATTGACAAAGATTGTCAATAATGGAAGGTCAGATTGGGACAAACAATTGCATCACGCAATTTGGGCCTTCCGAGTGGCATATAAAACGGCCATTGGAACTACACCTTTCAACCTAGTATATGGGCAGAATGCAATTTTTCCAATTGACTTTCTAGTACCTACATTGAAAGTGGCCCAGCAATATGAGTGGAACGGTCATGAATTGTCTCAGCAATTAGATCAAATTGAAAAGCTGCACGAAACTAGATTGCAAGCGGTAGCAGGCATTTATGCCGCTAAACGGAGACAAAAGGCTTATTATGATGCACACATAAAAGACAAGGGACTAAAAGAAGGCGACTTAGTCCTAGTCTACACCCTCAAACAACATGCGAAGAAGCTCCAAAAACGCGGATATGGACCCCTGATCATTAATCGAATCTCTACTAGTGGTGCAGTCAATCTCGCCACACTAGACGGAGACATTCTTCCCAACTACATCAGTGGATGCAGAGTGAAAAGATTCATGGAGCCTTTGACTGATCAAATGCTAGCGCGACTGTTAGGAGCTCAAAGTAGGAAAAAGGAAGAAGAACGAATATGAGAAGAAGCGAGACAGGAAGCCCTAGAACGCATCAGAAAACGGAAAGAGTGGATGAGAGAAAGAGACGAGAGATATCGAGTAGGAGAAGAACTCATCCCAATGGCTAATTTTAGAGCCACTGCGAACTCCGGACAACAAAGAAGACAACCTTATTTGAATCTGGGAGCAGGACGAAAAGAGTACCACTTAGTGGATGCTCTCATAGACACACGAGCAGCAATAAGCTGCATCAGATCTTCCTTGTCTCAGAGACTTAACGAGGAGTTACGGCCACCGAAGGCACAGCTAATTGGAATAGGAGGAAAAATTACTCAATGCATAGGTGAGATAACTTTACCTTTACATATGGGGAACAACACTATGGAGCAGAGACTCTTAGTGTGTCAGGACCAGGATCTGCTTGAAGATGTGGTGTTAGGACAAGATTGGATCTATGAATATGAGGTAACCATTCAATTGGCTTTAGGATACATCTCTGCAAGAATAGGATCTCTGCAAGACCATCCCAAACAAGGAACATCCTCAGAAGAGCAATCACCATCAACATGGTCAACAGGCACATCAGCCGAGAAAGAGGACATATTGGAGGAAGAAGGAATCTACAGATGCAATACAAACCGACTTGAGATTCCCAAAACAGAGTCAGCAGACGTACTACCGAAGAAGAACCACTTTCATCAGAGAGGTAGAGAATACAGTACATTCCACCCAAGTGAAGCAAAAGTGGATGCCGAAAGACAAGACAAGCTGCATACATCAAGAAACTACTTCCAATTGCACACATGAGGAGTTGACGAAATCCAAAGTATGCATGATAGGGCCACACTACAAGGCCAAGCATTCGGCACGTCTTTCTTCTACTTCCGGATAGTCACGCACATTTTCCCTTTGGAAATAGGAGAGCACTTGTACATATTTTAAGAAAATACTCCAAAAAAAAAAATTACTAACCGCTTCGGCTATGGACTAACTTTTGTGTTTTCCTTTCAGCAAAAAAATATAAAAATATACAGGAAAAAATTCAGGTATTACCCTTCTCACACCCACGAGAAAGGGACGGCACCATGCACTCGGAGCAACATCGAATTATTAATCAACATATGGAGGAGGATTTCTGAAACATATAGATACTAATTCATACTCTATATTGAGTGCAGATGGCTTCCACTGATTCCGAAGCCACACAGCAAGAAGAGGTGCAACTTCTTCCAATGGAATCGGTAACAAAAGCAAGAGGTCACTGGTTCAGGGACGATCAGCCAGTGGCGGAGCTAATTTTCATGGCTACCATCAAAATCATGGACACGGACCATTACTTCCCTATCAGTCCCAAGATTTCAAAACAATAATACAAGGACTTCCTCATATTGAGGATGTGTGGACACAAGCGGGCATAGAGTCATTCCTCAAGTTACCCATATATGTACCGGATTTTCAGAGGTGTATACAGGTAATGAACACCATGCAGCCTGCTGCAACCAAGATCTCAGTCCCAGAAGCGCAAGTATTGGACAAAGTCGGGACATGGAAGACCATACAGTTCACACATGAATTGATTAATAAAGCTTTTGGATGGAATCAAGCAGGGATTACTTGTGTGAAGGAAGAATGCCATGACCCAAAAAAGAGATCATTCCTGGAAATCAATAGAATTGACATTGAGGATGTTGTACGGCTGGTGCATCAACACTTCTGTTTTCCAAGTATGCACAGGTACACGGCACCTCAAAAGATAGTAGTACAACTGCTATCACATGCCATGAGACAGATAGGAAACAAAGTGAATCTAACAGCTTATGTACAAGAACGATTGTTTGAAGCCCAAAAGAAATGGGGCCAGAAGAAATTCTTGAATGGCAGTTCAGCTTTGACATTATTGATATATGAAGCTTTGGACATGAAACACTGCTTACGGGAGATGCCAACCTCAAAAGGACTGGGTAGATACGTGAAATCTGCCTCGGTGCCCAAAAAGAAGAAAATTGTTACAGGAATGGAAGAGGCAGGAACTAGCTCTCAGCCAAGAATGAGAGGCACCAAAAGACTAAGGGAAGTCAAGACAGATGAAGAAGGAATACCTATGAAAAAAAGAGTCCATGTACTTCCAAAGGTGACACTTACTGGACAGAAACAAATCACGGAAGAGGAATTGACTAAAGCACTCGAAGAAACGCACAAATATACGGAGGGACAAGTCAACTTACCAGTGCAAGGTCATCACTATCAGCAGTCACAACAGGAGTCAAAAACAAAAAGAAGACTCACTAAAGTCCACCGATATCGCGAACTCGGATTAGACAACTCCAGCTCATCTACTCAAGACAAGGAAGAAAAGGACACATCATTGTTGGATGTGGATATTCGAAGCGAATCCAAAGATGATGGGCAGTGGACCGAACTCAATGAAGTGAATTATGATGAAGAACCAGAATGCCCCAAACCGATAGATCAAGATATAAAAATGAATCAGAAAACCACAAGCACAAAGGCAGATGAGGACATTTCAAAAAAGGAACATGAAGATCAGGATATAGAAACGGAAGAACCGTTCATGCCTATCAGGGTGGTAGCAGAACCTTCCCCAATGGATGTCACGTTTCAGGGGAGTGCTACTAAAAAGAAGGAAGCAAGAGGCTATGATGAGGAACCCAAGATACAATTGCAAGTTAGACAGCCACACAACGAGACACTCCAGGTGGCAGAAGGCAAAGATGTGCAAACGGGAGAGACTCCAGCAATAGCAAAGACATGGCTAAATGTAGACATCACGCAGCTCAAACCTGTTGTGCAAGATATGATTAGAACAGCTCTGGATACACAACAATTGATGCTTGATGCTGATGAAGATTACGATCAAGCCATGCAAGACAAGAAAGAACTTGAAAGAGCAGGCAAAAAGCTTTCCGAAGAATTAGTCCAGGTGCGAGAACAAGCTCTGAACAAAGAAACGGAGCTTCAAGAGGTCAAAACACAAATCAGTATGCTAGAAACAGAGCAGACAAAGCTGAAAGATCAAATCCAAGAATTAACAAAGAAATTAGAGATGGGTGAGACTGAGAAGACACGTCTTCAAACACGCAGTAAAATCTTAGAGTCTCAGCTCAAGGCCAGCATGGAAGAAGCTGACAACATGCGACAACGCAATAAAGAATTAATGACAGCTCTTATTAGTGATCAACCATTGGCAATTGCTGATGACCCACAAAGAGACGTCAAAGACCTGGAAGATCAGATCACTAAATTACAAGACCAGCTCAAACAGGAGCAAGAAGTCATCACGGATTGGGAAAAGAGATATATGGAGGACACAGCAGCCCTCAGAATGAAATGGAAAAAAGCAGAAAATAACTACCTGCGACAGTGCAAGGAAGACACGGAGCACATGAACATTGTGGCCCAAGAACTAATGAAACATCAAGCAAATATTGCTAAGGCCGAAGAGGAAAACAAAAAAAAAGATGATTTAATCAAACAACTTCAGGAGCAATTAAAGCAGCAAGCACAGCAGGGGACACCAGTAGTTCCGCCAGGGACCTCGGCTACTGTGGAGGAAGAGGTACGCCCTCTCTCTCCCCCCTCTTATCATTCACCAATAAGGGAGGAAAAAGAGGTTCCATTAGAACCTAACACACGAAAACTTGCAAAGCTGAGCAGGACAGAAAGGGCACTACTGGTGTCCCAGCTTACGGTGGAATTTGAAGATCAAATCATCAACTTAATGAAAGAGGCTCAAATCGACAGTAAGCAACTAGAGCAAATATTAAGGCCATTCAATGTACCATACGGGCTTTTGAAGGAACAAACTAGGCAATACATAAAACATACTACAAATAAAGAACCTGATCTCAATCTCCATTTTCGGCATGATACTTTTAAATATACTCAGGTAGAGTTCGAGGCAGCCAATCCAATTTGGAGAAGAAAGCTCTTGGAAAAGCACCCTACACTACGGGTACAGTGGGAAGCATCCCCGTATGAGCTTCAAGTAAACCCATCATTTTGCCCACTACCCCGTCGAAGAGCATGGACGCAATTTTGGGAAGGCCAGCGCCAAGGTAGTATTAATAACCAATGGCTAAATTATCCGCTATTACCTAGTCCACCACACAACTACCTACCGACACAGGAATACATGGTCAAAACCATGGAATTTTGGCTTGCAAGATATGCTACTGTTCCCGACCTAGCAGTAAAAATGACAAATAAAATATTTAGCATGCTCCTTACAGTCATTAAAGTGTTCCAACATGCACAGTATACTTTTTTGAATTTTATCAGCATTACGCAGGGCTCGGAGGCTTTAATTTTTGATTTATCTACTATTCCCAGCCGGTTAACAATTATGGCATATTTTTCTCGGCTCATGTTTCTACCATCGACATATATGCAGACATTTGAAGAAGCATTCTTTACGGGGTTCTTTGAAATGGATTCAGAGATCTTCATTAAAATGACCTCCAACTTGAATGCACGACTGGTGGCCTACGAAATAAGCTTCTTTGCTGACCATAGACAGGCACCAGAGGACGGAGTAAAGTCTCGACAATGGAAGGAGTTCATGCTATGTCATGCTAATCTACTAAATCAAAGAGAGCAACAAGTCATTCAAACCTATACACGTCGCCACAAAAAGCCTGTCGGGGACGACAGAGTCCAGGAGGGGGGCAGTGTCGAGGGCGAGACGAGTAAGAAGAGGAAAAAAAGAAAACAACGAAAGAAACAGCTTCACTAAAAGGCAAATTTGAAGATACATCTCTGCAGGAAGCCCCGCAGGGGCGCACACACCAAGGAAAAGCACGCAGCTGGAAGAAGGAATCAGGGCCAACATGTATCACCTATGTGGATGCTTCAACCTCTTGAGTTGCAGAGGTTTCAGATCAAGGCTTACGAGCTACATCCGCATATGTGCACTAATGGCATGCGTGGCAAACCGAATCAACCAGGTCCAATGTGTGCAACCAGGACAAATCAGAGCGCCTCTAAAACGTAATGCAAGATCAAGAATCAGACAATACTGACCACTAGGCGCGTGCGCAAAGCAAAGTCTGTCAAGGGACGACAGAGACGAAGAGGGGGAGAGTGTTGCAGAGCTAAAGAGCGCACAAAGCAGAGAAAAGAGACGGGCCCCAAAATTTTTCCGATTTGGACAACATATTTTTGTATCATATTCATTCTTGTAATATATTTTCCCTTGTAAATGCACTAGAGGAGTCCTCTAGACGCATCCCCACAGAAAAGTAGAGAATACCCATGTACAATAGTAGGAAATTAGTCTCTTAGTGAATAAAGTGCCGGTCACTTGTGTGAAAGGACCATTTTTAGGGCACTAGTATATAAGTCAAATGTGACTCTTTGTAAAGAACTTTTTGCCATTGTGAGTAGAGAGAGCACAGAAATTCGAATTTGTGTCTTCTTCCCTCTTCATCTTCTTCTTTGCGAGCTTGTATGCATGTGTATTGCTTGGAAAGAGTGCTTGTGAGTGTTGTCTATCCTTGAGAGTGTTTCTTTGCTGTAGGAAAGGTGTGTGCGAGGTGTAGGAAGTGCTGAAGTGTAGGAAAGCATTCCCACGACTCAGTATTTCCCTCATAACTTGAAGTAGGAGCGTCGGAATTGAGTGGGACCACTGCCATTGGATGCGTCTTCTCGAGAGCTTCGAAATGCATATGCTATTTGCTATGTTTGGAGTTCGGAGCTGGGAGAAAAGTCCAAAATACTGACGGCTGCTGCACCAAGTATCGTTTCGCCTTGACCAACAGTTGGAGCTTGTTGGGATAAGTATTTGCCTCATTTTCATTCTTGAGTAGCTCATTTGCATTGACCATTACATGATTGCATGTCTTCATACACTCGGCTAGGTTTGTATGCTCTTTGGATTGATAATTAAAAGCGTGTATCCACACTATATGCACTTGTGAGGGGATTGAGGTATAGTCTCTTTCTCCGCAAGTCCCTAAGTTGAAGCTTAGGTCAACAGCTATGCAGGAAGAATATGATGCATTAATGGAGAATCAGACATGGATTTGGTTCCTAAACCAAATAGTCAGAAGATCATTGGATGCAAATGGGTCTATAAGACTAAGAGGTTTGCAGATGGAAGTGTGTCTAGGTATAAAGCTAGACTTGTTGTGAAAGGGTTTGCTCAAACATATGCTATTGATTATGATGAGACCTATAGTCCTGTGGCAAAGATGACAACCATCAGGACACTCATAGCTATTGCTGCATGTAAAGGTTGGAAATTATGTCAATTAGATGTGAAGAATGCTTTTTTAAATGGTTACATTTCAGATGATGTTTTCATGGAGCAACCTCAAGGATTCAGAGATGGAAGGTATCGAGATCATGTATGTAAACTCAAGAGATGTTTGTATGGTTTGAAGCAGGCCCCAAGGGCATGGAATTATAGACTTGTGAAGTTCTAAGGCATATAGTAGCTTGCTTGTTAAAGCAAGTGATGATGGGTTCATTTACATGTGCATATATGTTGATGATATAATTCTTACAGGTACAGATGAGAAAGGCATTCAAAACCTAAAGAAGCAAATCGAGAAAGAGTTCAAAATCAGTGACTTGGGAGACTTGTCATATTTCTTGGGCATGGAGATTTCATACACTCAACATGGAGTGTATGTGACTCAAGAAAGGTATTTGAGAAACTTGTTAATCAAGTTTAAAATGAATGATTGCAGGGTAGCACCTACTCCAATGGAGGTGAATCACAAATTGAGCAGATATGATGGAGAAGAATTCAAGGATATGAAGCTATATCAGAGTTTGGGTGGTAGTATTATCTATGCTACATTAACTAGGCCTGACTTATCATATGCAGTTGGAGTTTTGTATCAATTCATGCATTGTCCTAGGAAAGAACATTGGATTGTAGTTCAAAGAGTGTTGAGGTACATTAAGGGTACACTCAAAGAGGGTTTGTATTATGGTTTTACATCAGATACAAACATCAAAATATATAGTGATGCAGATTGGGCAGGTAATCCTGATGATGGAAGATCAACATATGGATACTTGTGTTATGTGGGAGATAAGTTAATCTCTTGGTGTTCAAAGAAGCAACACACAGTTGCTTTATCATCTACAGAAGCTGAGTACAAAGGTATGGTTGAAGCTGCACAGGAAGTGATATGGCTTAAGACTCTCATGAAGAGTTTTGACACCATAAAGAGTACACCTATCATTTATGGAGATAACATGAGTTCATTGTATTTAGCTGCTAATCCTGTGTTTCATGCAAGGACTAAACACATTGAGATTCAGTATCACTTTCTGCGAGAGAAGGTGATGGATAAAGACATTGAATTCATACATACTTCAACAAAAGATCAGATAGCTGATATGCTTACTAAAAGCTTGGATGGACCAAAGCTACAAAGATTCAAAGACATGGAAGACATAAAGAAGATAGAGAAAACCTCAATTGATGATTGAGGGGGAGCTGTTGGTGCAGGATAATCAACAATTGATGTTTTGATGAAGAGTTGAAGTCAAGGTTTGAAGGAAAGATTCAAGTTGTGAAGCATGGAACAAGAATACATTCAGAAGAGGAAGATGTGTACACATAGTTCACTTATATCTTTGAGAAGTCATAAGGTTGTAAATTTTTTGTATGTATGTATATATACTATGAAAATGTTGGGGCAAGTATGAGAGAGCATGAGAATAGAGTACTCACAAGTTGTATGTGTCATTAGACATCTTAGAAGTGAGTAAAGACTCTCTCATCACTCAGTTGTAATTTTTCTCAGAAATGAAGAAAATGTTGCGCTCGATATTTCTGAGTTTTCTCCTTCTCTGTTAGATCTTTTGTGAAATGCTTTTGTACAAGTCTAAGTCTATAGGTAATCAACCTCTGTACAAATTTTTAGCTTTCAATTGTGATCAGGCTGAGAGAATTAAGTGAAGGAACATTTGCATATGTGAATGAGAAGAAGTTACAGGAGGTGCAAAATTTGATACGAATGTTTTGATCAATTCTCCTTCCACAGTTTAAAGTTTTGAGCAAGCAAGTACTTAATCTTTAGGTTGGAAGGTAAGCTACTTGTGGCTAAAAGCATTTGTAGAAACGGGTTCTAGATTGAGAGAACCAAAGGTTTAAAGTCATAGGTGTCTAAATCATCTTCTCAGAAGAATAGTTTTAGACATAGGTGAGTTGTTGAGATCATTTCTCAAGTTCTACTGAATCGTTTGGAGTGATTCAACTTGGAGAAGTTGTGCAATCTATAGGTGACACCTCGTACAAAGTTTTATAAAAAACTTTACACAATTGATAAGGCAATGAGTGATTTATGTGCAACAAACTTTCTGTGTATTCTCCTTCTTCATAATTTGTTCAGAAAATTTGACAATTGAGTATTGATCTTCTAAAATTGGTGAAGATCTGAGTTATTCTTGTTATAGAGGTGCTTTAAATACAAGAGTAACTTGTTATTTTGGAGATTAACACTCTCCATCACTAGGTTGTGATACCAATTGTGAGATTTGAACTCCTGACCTACGAGCTAAGAGTATGATGGGCTAACCACTTGCCCCAAAATCCAAGGTTGAGGATTACTTCCTAATCCTCCCTCTTAGGGTGTGGTTCAACCATCTCCTGCCTGTCATTTCTTGAGTCTAACACTAAATGTGAAAAGTGGAGAATGACATGCCTAGGACTCACCTCCCAGCCTATATATAGCCCTTGCCTAGTCACCATCTAGAGTTATCTCTAAGGTCCCTCTACTCATCTAGCCATCATGAATAGGTACCTCGTATGAACTCTTTCGCTTTTGGCCTTGGCTATCCCCCAAGCAAGAAACTTCTCATTCCTCCAAGCATGTACATCTCTGTAATATAACACTCTCTCCGACTTCTAAAGATCATTGTCCTCAATGATATAGAAGGATCTATAAACATGGGAATCAGAATTTGTGATTCCAAATAATAAGATTAGAGTGTACTAGATGTCTGAAATTCTAGATAATAAAAAAGTAGATAGCTTATCTCCCTACTTCATATCTAGCAGTTCCACCAATAAATAGTAGTCCTTGCCTTGGGCATACTTTAGGAATCCCTTTGAGGCCTAATGAGTCCATATGTGTGCAACATAAGTACTCGGAATATCCTCCGACTCCCTATGCCTTGATGTTGACCACTAACTTGTGATAGCTTATCACTTGTAGAAACCTTGGCAGCTCGCCTTTGTCTCCCTGGAATACCCACTAATAGCTTTTCATATGGTATAATCATGCAAATCACTTACTCCACTTGAGTAATGAAAACTATTATGCTAATCCAAAACAATGTGACTATGTCCCAATCTCTGTGGAAAAACTACTAAAGATAAATGCAAAACTTTTCCAAATAGTGTTCTATCTCTAAACTCGAGTAAATCCACTTCATTTACCTACTGTAATGAAAATGAAACTCAAGAAATTCTCATCATGATCAAAACTATGAATCCAAGATGACAATCTATCAACAATCCAGACTATGGACCAAGATATCAATATGTCAATGATCCAAACTATGGACCAAGATCTCATTCTATCACATCCAAAATATGGATCCAAATCTCAATTTATCATATATATAATCCAAATTATGGATCAAAATCTCTTCCATAGAAAGTAAATCTCAATCCACTCTGTGGAACTAAGTCCATCATGCCAAATGAAGACATACTAAGATAGTGTAGCAACTAGTGGAACTACCACCGCCTTCTCAATAGTTACATGCAAGATGTTCCAAATGGATGAAACTTCCTTTATCCATGACCACCATCTGATCATCACTATGATCAAATCATTCCTAACTAGGAATGAGGTGTGTCAAGTAAACTACTGTAATAATCTGGCACTCCGAGATATAATGAGGACCATAATATGATTCCACCAAATACACTGAAAAATGGTAAGTAGATGTGTGCACACTCATAGCCCACTAGGCTAAGCATCTAGCTCACCTCATACACAGTATGTATGAACCATGGCCTAACATTAGGCATATAAAATAAAGTAGTATGTACTGTCTCAATTTCTTCTTAACGCAATTGCCTATTCAGTTCTTATGTGCAAACCTTGTCATTTACTTTCTAAAGGCACAATTAGCCTACACATGGTACCTCTATCACATACCTCATCCTCACCCTAACTCATCGTGGTGCTACATAAAAGTGATCTTCTATAGACAAAAATGCATCTTCTTCTCTAACTCAATCAATTTATATGCTTTTAGTTATGCACACATAAGACTTCCTCTCTCTTACAACACAACATCACTCTAGTTCTCACATGGCATATAACGCCATATGGTTACAAAAATTTTGGTAGCATTTTCCCAAGAAAATGAAGCCTTAAAAAAATAATAATAACCATTGCAATGATAGGCATCAGACTAGTGGTTGGCAAACCATTTTCTTTACTCTAGAAACCTGCAAATAAGAAACTTTTCCAAAATGTGTTGTTGGGCACTACACGCCCTCATAACAAGATCTTTTCTTGCTCCAATACCTACAGAAAGATCTTGAAACACACAACAATAACTTGTGCATGCTTTTATGAATCAACATAAGTTATTGTAACTTCATGTGCATAGATAAATTCATGTAAAAAGTAACTTTCATGCACATTCCAATGTTGGTTTCATAAAATTGGAAGAAAATACAATGCAAAATTGTAAAATTTGATGCAAAAAGTACTCAAACGAATATATTTGAGAGAAAAAATATGATGCAAATGTATTAAAAGCAATTCGTTCCTATCCAAAATGGTTCAAAATATGATTAGGAACTCTTAATTATCATAATTAAGCACTCAATTCACTCAAAAAGAGTTTCTCACCAGTCAACAACCATATAAATTCTTGTGCAAAGATGGCTTGCAATGATCAAAATATGGAATATAACCATTTGAAATAAAGGTCTTGAAGTTTAGAAGCTATATCAATTTGAATTTTTTGATTTGGATATTCTATGTGGAAGTTGTGGCCAAAACAATGGAGCTAGGTGAGTGGGCAGCATCTTTCCTTGAAGAGATATGCAGAGAATTAAATACTCTCTACAGGTCATTATTAATTATCCAATGATAGCTTCCAGCCACTCATTGCAAAACTCCCGTACTCTACTTTCCATATCAAGTGGAATCATCCAATTTGGGTTTCATATGAGAAAGTTATGTGTATTTTTGTGAAGATAGGTATGCTAACCATGCTCTTTCTTTACTCCTCTCTCTTTCTAATCTTTTCCTTCTCTCTCTAATCTTCACTTTCATCTTCTCTCTTCCTCTTTTCTCCTCCATTTTCTTCCTCCTTCACATTCTTTCATCTATTTCTCTCTACCTCTCTTTCGTAATTTATCATGCATCCTTTCTCTCTATCTCTTGCTCTTTCTCTTCTCTCTCTTTCTACTTTTCTCTTTCTCCCTTCTTCATTCTCTTCTTCTCTCTATATCTCTTCCTCTCTTTCTTTCTTACCCTCTATCTCTCTTTTCTTCTTTCTTCCTCTTCTTTTATTTCTTTCTCTCTTTCTATATCTATTCTTTGTCTCCTCCTTTGTTTTCTTTCTCTTTCTTCTTCTCTTTCTTTCTTTTTCTCTCTTTGTTTCTTCTCTTTGTCCTTCTCTTTCTTTCTTTCTCTCTCTTTCCTTCTTTCTTTTCTCCTTCTCTCTTTCTTTTTTTTCTCTTTTTCCTACTCTTTCCTTCTTGTATTTAGTGTGAATGCAACAACCTATATATAGTATATGGTATTCAAAAAAGCATGGATTCTAAATCATCAAGCCGTAATGGCTTAGTGGATAGAGTACTTTGAGCTCTTTTGGGAAGTCGAGGGTTCTATCCCCAATCTTTGCAAGGTGTCAATTTTATTGTGTTGTCTGAATTGAAGTGGAATTACCTATTGATGTGCGTACCTAGAAGAAGCTACCTTCAAAGACTTCTTTTACTGATCCGAAAACATCCTTTTTCTTTTGTTGTAGTTGGAGATAGGCCAAGCTATCCACGACGCATCCTTCAGAGCACCATGCAAACTTCTCTCCATGGCTGCTTGTGAAGATCATGAAGACACCTCTGAAATAGCATTGAATCAATCAAGCTCTTCCCCAAGGTCTCTCAACCTCTTGCTCTAATACCAAATGTGAGAAGTGGAGAATGACATGCCTAGGACTCACCTCCCAGCCAATATATAGCCCTTGCCTGGTCACCATCTAGAGTTCTCTCTAAGGTCCCTCTACTCATCTGGCCTTCATGATTAGGTACCTCGTATGAACTCTCTGGCTTTTGGCCTTGGTTATCCCTCGAGCAAGAAACTTCTCTTTCCTCCAAGCATGTACATCTCTGGAATATAACAACCAGGGAAAAACTTCATGAATTAACTTCCCATGAAGTAGTAGAAGCTCCCCAATCGCCAAACTAGAATTTTTTTTAGAAGAACCTGTCCTAGAAGACTTGGATATGATGTTCAGAGCCTCTCATGCCACGTTGAGAGACAACACCAACACAAAAAAATTGGACAAGAGTTATCCAAGAGCATATCTATAAATAAAAAGAACAAAACTCTACATGAGAATGGTTGAGCTTGTTGAGGCTGTGTTCGAAGCAACTCAATATGTTAATTGGAGTAACCTAGTTAAGCCAGATTTTTAGATTTATCCTAACTTTCTTACCATCACAAATTCTTCCTTTAGCACATCCCAAACAACATCCCTAAGTTTGGTGTTGCTCTAGACAAGGGTGAGTATCATGTCATCAAGCTCCACCTCCTTAATTGTCAATTCACATAGATGCAATGAGGATATGAAGATTGTGAATGAGTGATGTTCGCAAAGATGAAGGTGAGAAGCACCCTAGTGCACACACACATACACAAGGAAGAGACAATAGGAGAGGCAATGGAAGAAAAATCACTCCTTCTCGTTACTCAAACTACAAATGCTCCCATACAAGGCTCACTTCTCAACTAGATAACCCCAAAAATGAGCTCTCTGGCTCTATTTATAGTTTTTGAGGTGAAATTACTACTTTCCCATCTAATGAACTGTCTAGTTAAGGTTTATGTCCTAAGATCCTTTTGGGGTATCAAATGAGCTCCAAAATGTTGGCTACATATTAAATTGGTTAGTGATTAGAATCACCATTGATGTTTCTCATAAGATTTGAACACTGTGAATCAATATGGAATGGAACTTTTATAGGTGGAGCATCCTTTGGTCTCCTTGCTTTGCTTCTTACATACTTCCTCTTTATCTATGCCATGAATTGCTAACAATAGTCACAATATCGACCTATAGTTCTCTTTGAGCTCTATTAGATCAAGAGCTAAGATGCTCTATTCGACCTCTCAAAATAGTGTCTAATCATGAAGAGCAGTCTATTGGTACATGAATTTTGTGTATATAGAGAAAGCTCAGGTCAAGAAGCTGTATCATTCTCTTGCTTGGCCTATTCAAGGTTCGTATTTTCTTCAAGTGTAAATAACAATCGGCCAATCAATGAACCAACCTATGCATGATAGTTTAGAGGAAGAGGAGACTATGATTCTCAAGAGATTACCGATGAAAAGAAAAACAGAATCTAGAGTACTTAAGAGTTAGATAATACAATAGAAAATGGGTGAGATACGTGGAGCTAATGTCTCCCACCAAAAAGAAACTAAAGATTTCTACTTTTAGTTCTTGTGGTTCAAAATAAAAAAGATTGGAACTTCACAATTCTAATTAAGTTTTTTTCTTATGAAACTAATTCGACTCCTTGTGAAAGTATCATAGAGAAAGCAATGTTTCCATTAAACATGTGAACTGCAAGTTACAGGTATTACTATCCAAGCAATGGCTGTAGTATTGGTTCTTAAATTAATTCGTACTTGTGAAAGTATCATAGAGAAAGCAACGTTACCGTTCCTATAAGATGATATCGTTGTGTTTTAAAAAAACATGAGTCTTATGAAAATAAATTCGCTATCTTTATGAGCCCATTTCAAGAAAAGCTAATGAATCATGTTGGTGTATAAAACACCACAAGAACTAAGCTAGAGTGATATTAGAACACCTCCATAACCATCATTAGCTTAGCAATACTCTGAATTTGAAAACTTCATCACTAAACTTAGTAAAATTCAAAAGTTTACTTTTCTGAAATCTACGCCTTTTCTTCTGGCTTCAAATCTGATCTGTATTAGCTTGATCCTTGCAAATTCTTTTGATCATTTGCTAACAAAAGTTCTTGCTAATGTTAAGCAACACATTTCAAGCAAAACTTTCAAGTAATAACTCCAAAATCTTCTACAATCACTTCAACATTTGAACTATATCTGAAATCTAAAAAATGACTTCATCGATTTGACATACCTTCACTGTTAGACTCATTTCTCTGAGTACACATCGCACTTTGTAAAGATCTTTTGATCAATTTTAGCTGAAGGCAATAGCTTCAAAATGAGCTATCATTCATGAAAAACGTTACACTATACTATGAGATCTGACCATTAGAAGATCAAGGAAAAGTGCACCACAAAACTTGTAACTGTCAACTAACTTTCACACTGATATGAAATCACTTAGAATTCACCACAAGAGGAATTAGACCAAATCCTTTTACACAAAAATGTGTTACCCATTAGAGAAGATGTGTACAAAATGGCTTTGCTTCATTCGGCTCATAGCCATGGAAAACTCTCCTACACTGAGTAGTTATTCCTCAACATCTCTCTCAAAAAAACACGAGTTTTCTCTACTCACACTAGACTTACAAATTGAGTGCAACTCATTGTTTTTCAACTCAAATTGACTCATATACATATGGTCTACATACTCCTAGACTCAAAATCGTAATTTTTAAAGTTCTATGTCAAGAGTAGACTTTAATTTTACACTAAATTACAAGAGTGAATTTGACCTTTCACTTAGGCTTAATTTTCTAAGTGCTTTGCCTTCACTTCTCTTTGTCTTTCTTTTTCCTTCATATATCTTCATACATTCATGTCTAATTAGTGAGTGAAGCCCCAACAGCTCCCCCTCAATCACTAATTAGCATTCTCTCTTTGCTTCATACATCCTTCCTCTCTTTTATGCCTGCCATGTCTTTGAATCTACTTGTCTTCACTCCATCCAAGCTCTTTGTCATGATATCTGCAATCAGATCTTTTGTAGAAGTGTATATCACTTCAAGCTCCTTCTCCATTACCTTTTCTCTCAAGAAATGATATTGAATCTCTATGTGCTTTGTTCTTGCATGAAATACAGGATTTGCTGCAAGATACAATGAACGTAGGTATACCTTGATCAATGTCCAAGATTTTGAACAAGGTCTGCATCCATATCGCTTCTTTTGTTGCTTCCACAAGTCCTTTGTACTCAGCTTGAGTTGATGTTAAAGCCACTGTATGTTGCTTCTTTGAACACCAAGTCACAAGTTTATCTCCTATGTATATCATATACCCATGTGTTGACCTTCTATCATCTTGACTTCCTGCCCAATCTGAGTCACTATTTTCTCTCAACCTTATATCTCATGTAAATGGATAATATAATCATTTTGTCAAAGTTCCTTTGATGTATCTAAGAAATCTTTGTCCTGCAATCCAATGTGGGTCCTTTTGACAATTCATGAACTAAGAAAGAACTCCCACTGCATAACTAAGATCAGGTCTCCACCATCATATTTACTGAGTTTATGATTGATACTTCCTCATATCCTTGAACTCTCCACCATCATATTTACTGAGTTTATGATTGAACTCTAGTGGTGTTGATGCCTCTCTGCAATTCTCCATGTTAAACTTCTTTAGAAGATTCAGAAGATACCTTTCTTGTGATACATATATGCCATGTTCTACATAAGTGAGTTCCATTCCAAGAAAATATGACAATTTTCCTAGATCACTTATCTTAAATTCCTTCTCAATTAATCTCTTCACCTCCTTGATTCTTTCATTTGAAGTACTTGTGATTATAATGTCATCTACATAAATACAATGTAGATCATACCTTCATTTGTTCTCTTGATAAGTAAACTTGCATCTGCCTTTGAACTTTGATATCCAAGATCATTAAAATACTTCACAAGTCTATAGTTCCAAGCTCTTGGAGCTTGCTTTAATCCATAAAGTGCTCTTCTCAATCTGCAAACATAATTTGGATACTTGTAATCTGCAAACCCTTGAGGTTGCTCCATGTAGACTTCATCTGATATATATCCATTCCAAAAAATGCATTTTTTATATCCAATTGACTCAATGTCCATCCTTTTGATGCTGCAATAGCAATGATTCTCCTTATGGTTGACATCTTTGCTACAGGATTGAATGTCTCATCATAATCTATGCCATGAGTTTGAGCATAACCTTTAACCACCAATCTAGCTTTGTATCTGGCTATTCTTCGATCTGCATGCTTCTTTATTTTGTAAACCCATTTATTTCCAATCACTTTCTTACCATTAGGTTTTGGAACAAGTTCCCAAGTCTTGTTCTCTTCAAGTGCATTGAACTCTTCCTTCATTGCTTCTTCCCATTGTCTCTTACCCTTTGCTTCATCATAGCTTTGAGGTTCTTCATCTTCCTTAACCATGTAAGCATAGTTTCTTTGAGTCAAATAAGAAGTATCATAAGAATACCTTGTAGGTTGTTTCCTCAATCGGGTTGATCTTCTTGGTTCACATTCTTCATGTATATCTGGATATGCTTCTTCATCAAACCTGGGTACATCTTCATTTCTTCTATATTATCCAATCCTGGATGTACTTGCTTGCATATGATCTTCATCTCCATCTACCTGCATGTGTGATTTGCCTCTTTCACTTCTTCTTACCTTTTCTTCAAATGTTTGAAACTTACATTCTTTATTTGCATACCAAATCTTTTGTTCATCAAATCTCACATCTCTAAAAACAATAAATTGTTTGGTTAGAGGACTCCATAGCCTATAACCCATCTGCTTTTCATCATATCCAATAAACACATATTTTTCAACCTTTGGTTCAAGCTTATGTCTAAGTTGTGATGGTACATAAGCATAGGCTATTGATCCAAACACCTTACAATGATCAAGTGTTGGTTTCTTACCCCAGCAAGCTTCATAAGGGGTCATTCCATTTAGAGCTGCACATGGTAACCTACTCACAAGATATGTGGCTGTATTTACAACCTCAGCCCAAAGATAATTAGGGCAAATCTTTTCCTTTAACATTGCTCTTATAAACTCAACCAATGTTCTATTCCTCCTCTCTGCTACACCATTGTGTTGAGGTGTATACCTGCAAGTTATTTCTCTCTTAATACTTGCATTCCAAAGATAATCATTGAATTCTTGGGAGAAATATTCTCCCCCTCCATCAAACCTTAGCCTCTTGAGTTTTTGACCTGTAACTCTCTCTCCATATGCATGAAAATGTTTGAAGGCTCCAAACACTTCTAATCTTTCCCTTAAAACATAAATGCTTATCCATCTTGTAGCATCATCAATGAAAAGAACATAATAGCTAGAACCATTGATTGATCCTTCTTTTGTTGGTCCCCATACATATGTATGTATGAGCTCTAGGAAACCATCATGTTTGAAACCTTTCTTCTGAAATGATAACCTGTGTGCCTTTCCCATCTCACAAGCTTCACATTTGTAGATCATATGTTGGCTCCTTACATTTGGTAGTCCTATTACAGATTGATTTTCCACCATGGTTTTAATTACTTTCTCATTAAAGTGTCCTAACCTCTTATGCCAGAGGTCTAACTGTGTAAGTACTTCATCACCATGTGTGATCAGGGCTTGACCAACATTCCCTTGCACTTTAAGTGTAAAAAGTCTACCTTCCTTCGTACCATAGACAATTTGATTGTATCCATCCTCTAGATCTTCAACAAATACTCCTGCATTTGTAAATCTGACTTAAAAACCTTTCTCCACTATTTGTCCCACACTAATCAAACTTTTTTGGTATTGTCGGGACATACAAAACATTTGTTAGCAAATTAGTTCCACTCATGCACTTCACTTTTCCAATTGAATGCACATTATGTTTTGTGTTGTCACGTGTTTGTACTGTATGATTTGAAATACCTTCTTCCAATTCTGATAATAATTCTATATTACCGGACAAATGATTTGAACAACCAAAGTCAGTATAGAATACCTTGAGATCCTCCTTTTCTGATGCACTTATTGAATTCATCAGCAATGCTGTATGGTTGTCATTCTGTGTATCATTTGCATAGTTGTAAGAGGTAGTGTTATAGGACTAATTCTCATTCCAATTTCTTCCACCACCTCTACCAAAGATTCCTCTTGAATTTTGTCTTCCTCTTTCAAATTGATTCTAAAACCTTCCACCTCTTCCCCTACCATTATTACTCTGATTCTCATTTAATCCTTGTAGATTATGGCAACAATCATAAGCTAGATGATTAGTCAATCCACAAATCCAGCATGTGTTCTTGTTATTGGTCTGATTACCTCTACCTCTTCCATTTCCTCGACCTTTACCTCTGCCAATACCTCTTCCTCTTACATAATTTTCTTGATTAGTCAGCTCTTCTTCATCCTTTGCTTTACCTTTATCATTTTTCTTCTTATTCTTTGCATACATTGCAGAGTTATGTCCTTTGTCTCCATCCGACTTCAAATCTTGCTCAAATGTAAGCATCGGTCTAAGCAATTGATTTAATTCTGGCACATAATGATTTAATGAAAGTTTAGTTGAGAGTACAAAGGATTTCCACCTTTTGTCTCCTCTCAATCCTACAAGCAATTGTGCTATCAACCTATGATCTTCAATATCCTCATCAATAGATCCAAGGCTATCTACCAAGTCCTTCATCTTAGTGACATAATCACTAATACTCTAACTTTGCTTCTTCTTGAATGTGGTGAACTCTGACCATACACTAGCCTTCCTAGCTTTAGTAGTGTTTTGAAAGTGATCTTCCAAAGCATTCCATATGTCTTCATCTCTTTCTAAACCTCTGATATGTGGTAACAAATGATCTGTGATAGTATTGTATATATAAGCCCTTGCACTTGCATCTTTCTTCTACCATAGCTTCAAAGCTTCTAGTTCTTTTTTCCTTGGTTGACTCTCATCTTCAAATTTAGGCTTTTCTTCTTCACATGTCACATATATCATTAAATCCTTACTCATAAGTAAGGCAACCATTCTCATTACCCAACCAGGATAATTATCTTTGTCCAATTTGTCAATAGATACATGATCTGCCATAGTCTTCTTGCTTCTGTTGCAACCTATGAGTACAAAGTTAAAGTATGGTACCTTTTGTAGATCCTTACCCTTGACAATAAATTTGAAGTGCTCCTCTGATGTCTTTTGTTGTTGAACACCTCAGCTTTCACCTTTTCAATGAAGAACTCTTCAATTTCTCTTGTATTTGCACCTCCTTTCATGCTTGAGAACCTTTCTGCTCTAATACCACTTGTTGGTGTATAAAACACCACAAGAACTAAGCTAAAGTGATATTATAACACCTCCATAAAAATCATTAGCTTAGCAATACTCTGAATTTGAAAACTTCATCACTAAACTTAGTGAAATTCAAACATTTACTTCTCAGAAATCTGTGCCTTTTCTTCTAGCTTCAAATCTGATCTGTATTAGCTTGATCCTTACAAATTCTTTTGATCATTTTCTAATAGAAGTTCTTGCTAATGTTAAGCAACACATTTCAAGCAAAACTTTCAAGTAATAACTTCAAAATTGTCTGAAATCACTTCAACATTTGAACTATATCTGAAATTTGAAAAATGGCTTCATCGATTTGACATACATTCACTATTAGACCCATTTCTCTGAGTACACATCCCGTTTTGTAAAGATATTTTTACCAATTGTAGTTGAAGGTAGTAGCTTCAAAATGAGCTATCATTCATGAAAAACTTTACAGTGTATGATGAGATCTGACCATTAGAAGATCACGGAAAAGTGCACCAAAAAATGCGTAACTGTCAACTAACTTTCACACAGATATGAAATCACTTAAAAATCACTAGACAAGAGGAATTAGACCAAATCCTTTTAGAAAAACATGTGTTATCTATTAGAGAAGATGTGTACAAAATGGCTTGCCTTCATTCTGCTCATAGCCATGGAAAACTCTCCTACACTGAGTAGTTATTCCTCAACATCTCTCTCAAAAATACCCGACTTTTTCTCTACTCACACTAGACTTACAAATTGAGTTCAACTCATTTTTTTTCCACTCAAATCGACTTATATACATATGGTCTACATACTCCTAGACTCAAACTCATAATTTTTAAAGTTCTATGTCATGACTAGACTTTAATTTTACATTAAATTACAAGAGTGAATTTGTCCCTTCACTTAGGCTTAATTTTCTGAGTGCTTTGCCTTCACTTCTCTTTGTCTTTCTTCTTCCTTCATATATCTTCATATATTCATGTCTAATTAGTGATTGAACCCCCAGAAAATCAAGTATTGCACCGTACTCAATGATTGGATAACTTTCCAATTGATGGAAACTTTCCAATCTGGAGAGGTTGCAATCAATTGCAAAGCCCATGCACAAAGAATCTTCTTTAGTTATGAGTTTCTCTTAGTGGTCTACAAAGTTCTCCATGGATTATAAAAGAATCTGATTTTATAGAGGTTTGGAAAATTTGATCAATCAAATAAATGAGCAAAGTACTTTCAATCTTTAATCAAAATAATCAACTCAAACTTTTTCGAATCATGTTTTGCAAAGAATTTCAATTAAGCTGATTCGAATCATTTAAATATTAAAACTTCACACATAAAACCTAATGTTTTCACATTAGGTTCACATGTGGAGGTGTTCGTAAAGCTAAGGCTTGCTGATCACAAAGAGTCATTGTGCAAAGTTTTCCACAATCCATGTGAATACGCATTACTAAATGATCAATGCCAATCAATCAAGCATGTCTTCAATAAAAAAAACAATGTAAATGACGATGGAATGAATAATAGAATGTTACCTTTAATAACTTCAATTCAGAATCCACAAGGTCACAGCCAATCAATCAAGAAGGTCTTCAATAAAAAAAACAATGGTAATGAAGATGGAATGAATAAAAGAATGTTACCTTTGACAACTTCAATTCAGAATTCACAAGATCAAAGCCAATGAATCAAGCACGCCATCTATAAAAAAAAAATCGTGTAAATGAAGGTGGATTGAATCATAGAATGTTACCTTTGACATAGCTTGTTTCTGAATTCCATCAAGTTTGTTGAACAAGATCATCACACATCAACTTGAAACACCATCTTCATGAACTCTCAGAACAATATCATGTATTCTCAAAGATGAAGGTTATATTGTTAATCAAAATCTCTAAGACGTACAAAGTTCAATGAATCAAAGATTCATAAGGGGCTCCTCATAATTAGTTTCTCAAGTGTTAGCTCAAAGGTGTAGCCTCACAAGTTCTTAATTTTCTCTAAACACTCAAACTCTCAAATCTAGGGAAGAAGCTAACAACTGTCACTTTATAAAAAAAATGATTCTTTTGATCCACGCTTAACTTAAATGTACCGATTGAATCCCTTCTTTATCCCTTTTCAAACAAGCACAAGTGTGCTTTCTATATGAGTTTTTACATAAGCTTTGGAGAGCCAAAAAGTGTCCAAATTTGGATATTTTTATTGGTCCTTGCTTCTCTTCTTCATCTCCATCGATTGACTACAATTGAACGCTTTGAATTACCTTCATGGGCCTTCCTTTACTTTGAAAACTTCATCTTGTTTCTTCAGCTTTTCTTTGCTTCACTTGTTGTTGACTAACGTTTGAGCATGTTAAAGTTGGGGAATTCCAAACCAAGCTTTAATTATTCCTTCTTCATGACATGATCAGGGTCCATGGCCACAATCACTACCACATGATCCCCTTTAGTAGGGGTCCTAGGGGGCCGATAGTATTCTTGGTGGGGTTAGGAGGCAGTGCCTGAGTAGGATGGTAAAGGGAATATTCCATCATATTTTCCCTATTGGACTAAAAAATCACTCACATTTTTTAGGCACGTTGAATTGACCTAAGTCACATATGGGGACTATGTAAGACACCACATTGAGCCATCATAATTGTACTTTGTAACTCCCTATGAAGGTTTCTTTAGATCAACATTTAAGCTCTACCTTGAGAGTGCATAGGTGGACAATGCCACCATCTTTGTAATTATTTTTAGTACAAATTTTCAAGATTCTTCTATGTCTATTATCTTCCTTGCTACTGCTCCTACACTACTTTGCAATAACGAACTTTTTACATATTCAAATACTTGAAATAGAGTGAAGTTGCTTCAAAGATCAATCATACTTTATTATTTACTTTGGGTGAAATTAATCCATGAGCTTTGAATTAATCTCCTTGGTTTTTTATGAATTTTCTTGGGAGGTTCCTTCTATGGAGATATTGTAACCTAGATAAAGAGAGGAAATTGAAAAACTATGATAGCCATGTATAAATTAGGACATGATATCAAACCATTTTTTGCCATTATCTTGCTCAATTTTGGAGTCTAACAAATTTTGGTTGAAACATTCCCTATAATCACATATAGCTGTGGAATCATTCCATACATTGTCGAATGAATAAATTGGGCTCTTCTTTAGCTATTTTTGGTCTCTTGAATATTTCCATAGATTCTGATAAAGTTTAGTGAATGTAAACCAATTTGAGAGCGTATTTTTGCATTAATAGGTTAATAATCCACAGCCTTAGTTTCTCTCTTAGTCGCGGAAGCTATCAAGTATATTCACATCACGTTTTATTCATTTTAATCACTAGTTGTTGTTCATTTTTTCCCGTATGGTCCTCACAAGCATAGGAAAAGTTCTCTTTAAGTTGCATCAAATGTGGTACTTGTTCCTAGTATTTCTTCTCTCATTTTTCTCCATATTCCTTTGGAATATTTGCTGAGTAGGAGGTGGTTCTTGTTGCATCATGACATGCTGAGAATTTGCCTCCATTAGATAAGTATGAATTGGATTAGGCTCTTGAACACTCAATGTATAAACCTTGAAATGAAGATTTCTGATCTCTATTGATAGAGCTGCCTGCATAGTCATGAGATTGTCTATCTCCTTACTTAATGTATCAAGTTCTAATTCTAATGGAGTTCATGTGGACGCTACATTGGTAGATGCAGCGCGCCATGTTAGGTTCCCAAATCTAAGAATCTATAGCGTCACATGATGCACACTAATTCTAAAGGACACATTCACATTAGTTCATGTGAGCAACCACCTTTAAAGTTCATCTCAGAGTTTGCAAGTTCTAAGTCAACTTTTATCCTTTGCCTCGCTCTTCTAAACATCGCCTAACCTCTGATCTATCTTCAAGTTTTATAATTTTCAAAAAGTTTATCAACAAATTTGGGTTCAATGCAATCTCATGAACCTCTGTTAGTTGATTCTATCCTCCCATAATCTCACTATGCATATGAGTGATAGACACATTGGGCTTTGGAGAGTTTATCCGCCCTAGGATCACATCCCTACTATGCTCGCTAAAGTCTTCTTGGTAAAATTATGTTTGCATATTTTTGCTAAATGCATCCCATTCCAAGATCACATGCCTCTATATCGTTTCCAAATTATATCTTGATACTAGGCGCTCGAAATAAAAGATTAACATTTTCATAGGGAGGCTATGGATCTGGTCCTACTCTTCACAACATTCTAAATATTCATTTATGTATAACCTCGTAGATTTTCGCTTTTCTTTTAACATAGATTGCACTACCCATGCCCCTTTCTTTTCAGTTATAATAATTTTGAAGAGACTTCCTTTTTTTGTTTATAGTTGACTCTCTTAAGCCTCATACGCTCCATGATGAAAGTTTCAAGATCCATTTTTAGTTGTAGCGGTAGTTGTAAAATCAAATCACTAATGTTGTGAGTGAGGTGGTTCTTCTTAGTTCAATTTCTCCTTCTTGATTTTTGTTTTCATTCGTAAGTAAGATTAGGGATTTGAATGCAAATTGATTCATTGATCTTTAATTTGATTGAATTCTTTTCGATTCAACAATAAGTTTTTTTTGTAAATCAAAGTTGTTTCCGATTCGAAAACTATCGTAAAGTTGAAAAATCAGACAATGCACTAACAACAAATCCATTCCCAATGATCAAGCATGAAATGAAAACAATCCTTTTCTTTGCATGCGTGATCAATGGAATGCCAAGTAAGTGAACTTGATGAACGTATATCTTTCTTGGATTGATGTAGAGGCTTTGATAAGTGAGTGCTTTTGTAAAGAGTTTTACATTACTCCAATTTCAATTCCTAGATACAAAGAGAACTGGAACTCCAACACAACATTTCTGGCTACTTCCATCAAGGGTAAGGGGGAAGCTAAGCTGCTAATCAGCTTCGAGAAATCCTTGTGTACGTGCTTAAAACCATAAGATACATCACGGTGTGATACAACAAGCCAATGCTTGAATTTGAATAACTTGCAAAAAACAAATAATGATCAATCAGCAATAACGTTTCGATCAACTTAACATATACACACCATCTATTTATTCAAATACTAACGTATACACATAGAAACGTCACTAACATATATACATATATACCTAAAATTATTCACATTACCATATAGCACATGCACACTCAAAGACAATCATTCATATGACCACACATTTAAATACGACCATACATACATGGAAACATATGTACATTCACTTATGCAGATTCACTTATGTACATACAAATACTCACATAGTCACATAGGCATTCACATAGGCATACAAATACCACTAAACTTAGGTATTGACATGGAATCATGAGGACATAGTCGCACTTGCACATAGTAGCTTACACCTACAAAGCACAAATCCATAGGCACAAACATACATGCAAAAGTCATCACACATGCATATGCACACAAAGTCACCTAGATATTCGGCACATACATTTAGGCACACGCATCATTAATTTTGCTTTTGTTTTGCTCTTGTAAGTACAAGAAAGATTTCATGAAGAGATTTAAATCAAATGACAGAGAAAAAAAATCAACGATGATAACATATAGCAAAGGGCCTACATAAAACCCTACGTGATAGAGAATTTTAGATAAAAAATCCAAGAAGAGCACAAGAGATATTGTTTAGAGATTGCAGATGAAATCCCATTCCAAACTATCATAAAATTTCTGAAACTATATCTTGAGGAGGATAATGTTTTGGGAGGCTTCATCAACATATGCTAAACTCTCCCAAATCACGATGAGGGCTTCAAGTATTGATCTACCTTTGATGAAGCATTTTGGTCCTCATTTAGCAATGAACAAAGATGATTTGCAAAACGACTAACAAAGACATTGGTGAAGATTTTACAACTATTCTAGAACATAGTGGCAGGTGGCCAATTTTCCATTGTATTCTTTTGTTTTTTAAATGGAGGTTCAGGTGAATCATACTCCTCCGAGCTTTAACTTCAAAAGTGCAAGTGTACAAATAAATGGGCATAGTACCCACAGGACCTCCATATCCCGTGAAGAAAGGGTTACACAAGGTTACAACAATACAGTTGGTTTAGCTAGCCAAAGCCATACATGTCTAGCCTGGGGCTTGAACCTTGGACTTCCGCCTCAAGAGGCCAAAGGTCAACCAACTGGCCTGAAGGATGTGGATGTGCTTTATCACGCCTTCATTCAAGGATCTTGAAAAAGCACCAAAACTGAGGGACTCCCACCAAACCATGCAAAGAGAACCCAAAAGAACATCATCAGAACTTCTGAAACTCTCATGAGTATAGCCATCAAGACTTTTTGGGGAGCGGGTTGATAGCTTTTTGGATGTCACGTTTGGTAAGCGGGTTTCGTGTCTTGATGTATTTTTTTGGATCTGGCGTTAGAGATGAGGCCACGCCATTAGCCCTCTCATGTAAAAATAGAGTTAAAACCCAAAAAATTTGATTGAAGTGATTGACGATAATCATATATTGTTCTTCTTCCAAAGTTCACTCACCACCATTTCTTTCAATCGTTTCGGGTAGGAATATTCTCATTTTCTTCTTCTTTTTCAAGAATGCAAATTTTGTTTGAAGGTTTGTCCACCTTTGCTATGCCAGAAATCTTTGAAGAGCAACTGAAGTTTCTTTTTCTGGACTTCCTCTTCTATCTAAGACTGATCATGATCTAGATAAGGCCGTTTTTCATGCGGAATCTACCTTTTTTACTTTTAATCTTTAGGTGAAAAAGCTTGTTGTAAAAGTTTCTCCCTTTTACCTCTTCAAATTCTTCGGAACTCCTTTTAAGTTCTATGCAAAATCGCTTTTATCTAGTTGACCACATTAATCCAAATCCAAGTATGAGAAGAGTGTTTCTAGATGCCTTGTCGTGAAGTGAGAGGATCACAATGGAACCATCGAGGTGATTTGTGTCTGCAATTTCAAAATATTCCCAAGGGTCTGCTAGAACAGGAGAGACTTGGGGCAAGGGAAGAAGATGTGACCCAGTTCCTCAATGCTACAATGGCATCGCTTGCATCATGACAGAGCACCACAAATTTTGTTAGCCTTTAGGTTGGTCTAGATACCACAGTGGCGAATTTTCGACATGAGAATTGTTTTTTTGATCTTGATGAAGGGATGCCAGATAGACATGAACTTCAGATCCCAATGCAACCTTGTCCAAGTTAGGCACTATTTCTTGTTGACGCCCCCACCTCCTACTGCTTTTAATTAAGAGGCATAAAAGGGAAAAAAAGGGACTCTCTCGCCCTATTTCTCGTGTGCGAGGGTTGATGTGTGTCGCTTTTAGCTTTATTGAAGTTAAAGTTAAAGTTTTAAAAATTTCAAAGTTCTTTTGTTTCTGTTTCTGTTTTCCTTTAATCTTTTTGAGTTTTAGTAGTGTGTTGTAGACTTTTGACATTTTTTTGTTATTTTTCGTATTTGTTTTTTCTCTTTATTATTGTGCTCTCTTCGTTTTTTTTCTTTATTGTGCTCTCTTCGTTTTGTTTCTCGTTGAATTCTAGTTGTGGGATTTTAGTTATTGAAGAAAAAAAGGAGAGAATTAATTCAAGCTTTGGTAATCTCGATGCAACAAGATACCTAAAGATTGCATAATCGTTTTCTTAAGGGTGGCATCAGTCAAGGGCTTCATAGTTTTTCTTGCCTAGGTCGTTTCACGGCTGCTTCTTTCCCCTCGTTGGTAGTTATTAATGTGGGTCACTCTTTCGAGGACAAAGTTTTTGGAAAGTCTTTACCATTGTTCGGTGCCAAGCCTCCGATCATATCCCTTTGCAAGGATGATGTTGTGACGAAGCAGGAAGTTCTTAAAAGAACCTATCTTATAGGTGAATTGTTTGGCCCTAAGCCCCCTTTGGAGTCCTTTCATGAGTGGTTCTATAGGGAATGGTTCCTATGTGGCTTGATTGTAAGAAAATGTCAATTCTTACTGGCGAGTCACGTGCTCTTGGTATTTGAAAATGAGGGCATGGCCTTCCAAGCATTGCAAATTGGCACTTGGTAGGTACGGAGGTCCACCATGTTTTTGTTTAAATGGTTTCCTGATTTTGTCCCTGATTAGTCTAAATCCCTGTCACTACAACAGATCAATGGTATACCGAGGTTTTTACCGAGGAAAATGAACGCGGCTTTATTTGCCGCGACACCGGTATAAAGGTCGGTTTTCGCATTGGTACCAAAGAGTCGGTATAGGCGTCGGTGTAGACGTCGGTATATGCGTCGGTAATCGGCTTCTACTGCATCGCCTCCTGGGTGTACCGACGGTCATTCCGATGACACTACTGTGAGTACCGTCGCTTATACCGACGACCATACCTGCAAAATTTTTTTTGGGCAGAATGTTTTGTCTTTTGCTACAGCAACATTACCATGATGTTGCTCAACAAAAGACAATACACTATGCCCAAAAAAAACCGAGTACATGTGATGTGTACTCTAATGAAAACCAAAATATGATTTCATGAAACAGAGTATTATTGTACACAAAAGAGATAGATAATCAGAATGAACAATGAACCATGTACAAAAGAAGTTATATATTTCAATAATGAAGCATGTACAAGAGTGTGGCAAACCACTGTCATATATGATGCTTTTACAAAATGTGGCAAAGCAATGTATTGCCATATGAAAATCAAATACAAAATATTGGTCTTCCACTGCCATACACATGCAAAGAATGTTCCATATCAACAGTCGTGCAACAAAGAATATTAATGGAATGAGATAAATTCACATGAAAATTACAAACAAGTAAAAACCAAGTTTATAAATTAATTACCTCATCACAAACGCTCCCATGAAACTACCGCACCACGTCCCTCCAAGTCCTGCAATAGTGCAATCAACCCATGACTATATCCATAAGACTTCTCTGTTCGTGTTCGAGGATGACCCATTGCCAGCTCCTGAAACAAATATAAAAAGATTAGAGAAATATATATGAGAAATTTAACACAAATAAATTCATTAAATGAAATGGTACTTACAAAATCATGACACATCATGTCATATCCGTCGCTGCCCAAATGTGACGGTCCAATCGTGTCTAGACGTGTAGCTACGGCATTTCGCTACTGGCGATATCGATCAAGAGTCTGCTGCTGCTCATCACAAATCATGTCCCACTCCTCGGCATCTAACCACACAGGCTTTGGTAAGCCTTCTCTGAATGCATCAAGAGCCTCGGATCGTCGATGCGACATGACCTCACGTGCGGTATGCAGAATCCACTCTGAACTGACAATCGACTGTCTATCCGCTGGTCGGAACTCCTAGTAAATTGTCTGTGTGATATAATTCTTCCGATCTTTATCCTATTCACTCCATTTCAGCATGATGGAGTGTCCAAACTCGATGGAGCAAAGCTGTCGTATGCATGCACGCATTGCTTTGCCAGCCGCATCCATCACCGGAGCTCCATCTCGAATACTATACACCTTGGAGTCATCATGGTCATGAGCACCCCAAGGTGTATGTGGTTGAGACACAGCTATAGATTTGCATCTAAACATGTTCTTAATTCGTGGAATGATAGGAAAGTGGCGAAGAACCTTTGCGGGGATTGCTTCACCTATAACGTCTTCTCTAAATCTATTTGCTCCACACTTTGGACATACGTGGAGATGCTCATACTCATTCCGAAAGAAAATGCAATCATTCGGACAAGCATGAATTTTCGTATAATCCATTCCAATGGACTGTAAAAGTTTTTTCGCATCTCCACGTGTTGGAGGCATGTCATTGCCCTCTAGAAAAATTTGATCTTTAAGAAGCCTGCAATAAGCAATTAAAATGATATTAATAAATGAAGTTATTGTAATACAACAATGAAAGCCAATTTGTTCTCCACTTACCTGAACAATTCAGTGATACTACTATCTGACCATCCATAAATGGATTGCAGATTGAGCATCGCGAGTGAAGCACGTAGTACAGATATCTTTGCTCCATTGTAAAGTGGTAAACGAGCTAATCTTCGCATGTTTTCATATTCTTCATCAACTTCTGATCGTGGAATTTCTGTTGTGTCCATGAAACTCTCATCGACACCTTCTTCACCATCATGATCTTCGTCCATCTCATAAAATGCTTCAAGCATCTCTTCCATATGTTCATTCTATGTAATATTATTAGTGCTTGCTTCTACGACTAAGTCCTTTTTTGCTCTCTTTTGTCCACGAGATGTTATCGGTGAAATTTCCTTTCGTTCCATCTGCTCACCTGGGGGACCATGCGAATGATAGCGTAGGTTTTCCAGTCGACTCCTATCAAAGGATCCATACTCTCTAACATGTGCAGTACAAATCCGTCGTTTCCGATAAATTTGATACTTGCACTGTGTGCAAGGACATGCCATTCTCTCTTCAGGATCCAAAGAAGCCATCTGCTACAATATGGACATTTTAGAACATTTTAGAACATTTTTTTTTATTAAACCTAAAAATCTAACTCTTAAAGACCTAAATACTTAAATACCTAAAAAAACTTAAAATCCTAGTTTTAAAACCCTAATCTATATAGCTATCCTATTTTATCTATATATTCGGATTTTTTCTTGATTGATCCTATTTTATACATATATTTATTTATTTATTCATATTTTTTTTCTCTTAATTAAGTTATATGTATGCCTAAACCCTAAAACCCTAATTTTAAAATCTAGACCTAAATTATGTATATTTCTATACACATGTGTATATACATGTATAAATGTATTATATGTGTATGTGTATGTGTGTATATATGTTATGTACGTGTTCAAACCCTTTAACCCTAATCCAAATGACCTAGAACTAAAACATGTATATATATGTATGCATGTGTATATATATGTGTATATGTATATATATGTGAATATAGATAGGTATATAAGTATGTGTGTTTGTGTATTTATACATTTATTTATATATTCAGATTCTTTCTTTACTTAATTATATTTAATTATATATATTTAATTAAACAATTTAAAACACTAGTTCTTTTTATATTTATTTATGTATATAATTATCTTATATATATATATATATATATATATATATATATATATATATATATATATATATATATATATATATATATATATATATATATATATATATATATATATATATATATATATATATATATTTATATATTTATATATTCAGATTTTTTTCTTACGTAATCCTATTTTTATATATTTAATTATAAATATTTGATTAAATTATTTAAAACACTAGTTCTTTTTATATTTATTTATGTATATAATTATCTTCTTTTATATATATATTTATTCATATATTCAGATTTTTTTCCTTACGTAATCCTATTTTTATATATTTAATTTTATATATTTAATTATATATATTTAATTAAATTATTTAAAACACTAGTTCTTTTTATATTTATTTATGTATATAATTATCTTCTTTTATATATATATTTATTCATATATTCAGATTTTTTTCCTTACGTAATCCTATTTTTATATATTTAATTTTATATATTTAATTATATATATTTAATTAAATTATTTAAAACACTAGTTCTTTTTATATTTATTTAAAACACTAGTTCTTTTTATATTTATTTATGTATATAATTATCTTATTTTATATATATATTTATTTATATATTCAGATTTTTTTCCTTACGTAATCCTATTTTTATATATTTAATTTTATATATTTAATTATATATATTTAATTAAAACCCTAATTCTAGATGTGAAATACTAAACCCTAAAACCTTAATCTTAAATATGTAGAACTAAAATATGTATATTTCTTTATACATGTGTTTATACATGTATATATGTATTACATGTGCATGTGTATGTGTGCATATATCTTATGTAGGTGTTATAAACCTAAAACCCTAATCTTAAAGATTTAAATCTAAAATATGTATATATTTGTATGCATGTGTATCTACATGTATGTATGTATTATATGTATATGTGTGTTTGTGTATATATGTAATCTACGTATTAAAATCCTAAAACCCTAATTAGAAAGACTTAGACTTAAATCTGAAATACTAAACCCTAAAACCCTAATCTTAAATATGTAGACCTAAAATATGTATATTTCTGTATACATGTGTATATGTATTACATGTGCATGTGTATGTGTGCATATATCTTATGTAGGTGTTATAACCCTAAAACCCTAATCTTAAAGATTTAAATCTAAAATATGTATATTTTTGTATGCATGTGTATCTACATGTATGTATGTATTATATGTATATGTGTGCTTGTGTATATATGTTATCTACGTATTAAAATCCTAAAACCCTAATCAGAAAGACTTAGACTTAAATTTGAAATACTAAACCCTAAAACCCTAATCTTAAATATCTAGACCTAAAATATGTATATTTCTGTATACATGTGTATATACATGTATATATGTATTACATGTGCATGTGTATGTGTTCATATATGCTATGTAGGTGTTATAACCCTAAAACCGTAATCTTAAAGATTTAAATCTAAAATATGTATATTTTTGTATGCATGTGTATCTAAATGTATGTATGTATTATATGTATATGTGTGTTTGTGTATATATGTTATCTACGTATTAAAATCCTAAAACCCTAATCAGAAAGACTTAGATTTAAATATGAAATACTAAACCCTAAAACCCTAATCTTAAATATCTAGACCTAAAATATGTATATTTCTTTATACATGTGTATATACATGTATATATGTATTAGATGTGTATGTGTATGTATGCATATATGTTATGTAGGTGTTATAACCGTAAAACCCTAATCTTAAAGATTTAAATCTAAAATATGTATATTTTTGTATGCATGTGTATCTACATGTATGTATGTATTATATGTATATGTGTGTTTGTGTATATATGTTATCTACGTATTAAAATCCTAAAACCCTAATAAAAAAGACTTAGACTTAAATCTGAAATACTAAACCCTAAAACCCTAATCTTAAATATCTAGACCTAAAATCCTAAAACCCTAATCTTAAATATTTAACCCTAAAACCCTTATCCTATTTAAAACCCTAAAACCCTAATCTTAAATATTTAACCCTAAAACCCTAATCCTATTTTTATATATTTGATGTAAAACAAAAACTTCAAAATAAAAATAGGATTATATGTGTGTATGTATGCATGTGTGTATATATGTGTGTGTATGTATGCATGTGTACATGTGTGTGTATGTATACATGTGTATACATGTGTGTGTATGTGTATGTGTGTGTATGTAGGCATGCATGTGTGTGCATGTGTGTGTATGTGTGTGTATGTATGCATGCATGTATGTGTATGTGTGTGTATGTGTATGCATGTGTATACATGTGTGTGTATGTATACATGCATGTGTGTATGTATACATGCATGTGTGTATGTATGCATGTGTGTATATATGTGTGTATGCATGCATGCCGGTATATGTGTGTGTATGTATGCATGCATGTGTGTATATGTGTGTATATATGCGTGTGTGTATGTATGTGTGTATATGTGTGTGTGTGTGTATGTGTATGTATGCATATGTGTATATATGTGTGTGTATGTATGTGTGTATGCATGTGTGTGTATGTATGCATGTGTGTAAATTTATGTGTGTGTGTATGCATGCATATGTGTATATGTGTGTGTGTATGTAAGCATGCATGTGTGTATAGGTGTGTGTATGTAAGCATGCATGTGTGTACATGTATGTGTGTATGTATGCATGTGTAAATTAATGTGTATCTTCCTTTCTCTTCTCTCTCTCTTTCTTTCTCTCTCTCTCTCTCTCTCTTTCTCTCTCTCTCTCTATCTATCTCTCTCCTTCTTTCTGTATCAATAGCGAATAAAAGAATCACTTACAAGTATGTCTCTCTTTGAATCGTTGTCGTCAAAGCGTAATGTAGGTCGTCTCTCGTCCAATTCCAAACAATCGACGCCAACGAACTTCTGCAAAATCAACGAAAAGAGAAATTAGAAACCCTAAAGCATAGAGAAACACAAATGCTAACAGTACGCGCAGCACTTACCAAGATGTGAGAGCTAAGCCGAGAGAGAGTGTGTGTGTGTAGAGAGAGAGATCCGTGTGTGTGTGTGTGCACAAGACAATACAGGTTCGCACGCGCAAGTTCGACAGTAGACCGACAGTACTCAAACACGCACAGAAATGTGAAGTTTTGCTCTCGGGTTCGCGGTATGTTTAAAAATTTGCCGCCGGTATAGGCGCCGATATGGACGTCGGTATACGCCTCGGTAGATGCCAGTAAATTACCGACGCTTATACCGACGCTTATACCGACGGTCATACCGACGCATATACTGACGCTTATACCAACGCTTATACCGGCGGCTACAGGGCACACCGACGATCCGTTTAAAACGGTCATACCGACGGTCATTTGACCGTCGGTATCTCTTAGTCAAATTTTCCGAGGGCTATACCGACACCGACTATGACCGTCGGTATATGCAGCGTCGGTATGCCCCTCATATGTTGTAGTGTGTGCTATTCGCTTTGGACGGAGTTACCAAACTTGCCCTTTTTCTTTTATGAATTAATAAGGTAAGTTATCTCACCCATCAGCCAATCTCTAGCCTCTAGAGAAGATATCGAAGGCCTTATTTATGAAGCTGCAAAATACTCATTCAACACTGGATGGCACCCACAAATATGTGTCAACGTTGACCTACACAAAGATCTCCCCTCTAAAATATCCATAGACATTAAAGAAGAGAAGACCATTGAACGAGAGATTTTGTACAAGAATATCGTAGTGAAGGGGAAACCTTTGAAGATTCAAATTGCAAGGAGAGCAACCAAGAAGAAAACACCACTAGCAATTCACAATGAGCAAGGATGCTAGTGAGGATGGTGAAAGCTTGATAATTGGTTATACCATCCTAGAGAGGATAAGAGACTATTTTACGAATAAGGCTTCTCACAAAGGAAAAAATTCTTCTAAACACTATGGAAGTGCCCCCTTAAAGGGAAACTCCTATGCCATGATCCCTCTACATCGAAGAAAAAAGTCAAGGAGACAAACAAGAAAAAGAGGGACAAGGCCCCTCTCCGTAAAGATCTTGTCACATAATCCTAGTGGGAGATGGTTGAACCATGCCTTAAGAGATAGGACTAGGAAGTAATCCTCAACCATGGCTTTTGGGGAAGTGGTTAGCTCATCGCACTCTTAAGTGATAGGTTGTGAGTTCAATTCCCAACATTGCTATCAAAGCTTAGTTGAGAAATTGGGCATGGTAGATGGCAACGTGACAAGGCACGTCTCAGGCTGCATCCTCTCAAGGTACATCTTGTCAAGGTACATCTTGTCAGGGTACAACTTGTCAAGGTACATCGCGAGAGGGTACATTGGTGGGCACTTGGAAAAATTTCTTATCCATGGTGAGTATGAAACTGGCATTAGATGAAGGCACATGGGAATTTGAGCACCGATAGAGGGTATGATAGGTCCAAATTTGATCCATATGCTGAATTTTGAGGTTGGTGGAAGCACTCATGCATGGAAAGTTGGTCCAAGAAGAGTTTAAATGCTCCATAAGTGAGCATTCAAGGCAATCCTCAGTCTATGTGGAAAGGAATGTCACATAATCCTATTAGGAGATGGTTGAACGATGCCTTAAGAGAGAGCATAAGGAAGTAATCCTCAAGCATGGCTTTTGGGGCAAGTGGTTAGCCCATGACACTCTTAGTCGGGAGGTTCTAAGTTCAATATCCAATAGATCTCAACCTCCAATGATGATTATCATGTGTCTCAATGTAAGAGGGCTATCAGAGCCCTTAAGAGCGATCATGATCAGCTAGTGGATGCGTGATAAAAAAGTAAACCCTAAAGTCATATGTTTCCAAGAGATCAAAATCGACAAGGAGGAACTACAAAAGAGACTTAAAAGTATTTCCTTCTCCCATGTCTCACTCTCCACCACACACCTAGGCATAATGGCAGCGTGGCTATCGGCATTAGTATATGTTGGCACACTAGAATGGTGGTTTCCCTTACTCACTTGAACCATCGATGGGTTGGTGTTCGTTTCGGGGACCTCTTTAGTCTTCCATCATCTCCTTGTACACTCCCAATATAAATTGAGAAAGAATTTCCACTTGGAAATCATTGGATTCTCTACCCCTCAACATGCTGGTTTGTGGGGACTTTAATATGGTGGAGGCCCTTTCTTACAGATGGGGGAGGAAGGGATGGCTGATTGATGGTTTGGAGAAGGAAGTTTGGCACCAAGTCAAGTTACACCTAGCTCTGGTGGAGATCAAGGACATTGTTGGTTTCTCGTGGTCAAACCTCCAAGTTGGTACTAACTTGCAGAAAGCGAGACTTGATAGGAGCTATATCACACTGAATATCATCAACAATTGGGGCAGTTTCCCTCTCCCAAAGTGTGGACATGATCATCTCTGATCGGTAGCCGACTGTGATTACCTTAAAGCCGATCATTAGTCTCAAGAAAGCCCCTTGGTTTCATGCCAATCCGAACTCTCTCTCTCTCTCCCCTTGGTCTGGCGTGAGATTTTCGATGCTTGGTCCAAGGCATTTGTCTGTTTCTCCTAGCTCCCTAGGTGTTGGAGGAGGGTGGTTTTACAAAATCAATACATCTTTGCCATGGCTCATAAAAATCTTCAAGCCATTTGTCATGCTAGAAGGGAACTTCTTTATCAAAGGTTGCAGTGTTTGGAGGCAGAAGTTAGCAAAGGCCAATTGCAATGCCAGACCGTTCTTCGAAAAATCAGAAGCATGTTGAGATACAAAGAAAAACTTCAAAGATATAATCTACAAATATAATTAAAAGAATGATGGGCATGTAGGGTAGACAAGCCTACTAAATAGATGTGTAGCCTTCTCAATAAGAAGCAGTCCAAGAAAGGGATTCCATTCATGGTGGATGCTGATGGGATTGAATGCAAAATGGATGAAGAAAATAGCACACTGATTATCAACCACTTTACCCAGCTATTGGGGGTTTCCATGCTTCTTTCACCTCATAGATGGGATTGCATGGCTGCCATCTCGTGCATTCAAACCAAAAAAATCCCAAAAAAACTTGAAAGCTCTATGTGAAGCTTCCATCTCCAATGCTAAGATTCTGATGGTAATTGATTCCCTTCCTAATGCCAAGAGCCTGGGGTTGGATGGCCTTACCAATGAGTTGTTCAAGGACTTCAAGCTTGTGGTGGCCACTCCTTCACGTTTGGTGTGGCAAGAGGCTATTTCTTTTGGCGTGCTTACCAATTGTCTCAATGAGGGAGTCATCAAGCTCATCCACAAGAGAGGAAGCGAAAATAGAATTGAAAATTGGTGATTAATTATGATGCTAGAAACTGGTTAGAAGATCCTGGCAAAGGAGGTTAGGAACCTTATTGCCTGTCACCTTCGAGACTAGATTAGTACGGATTAAAAAAAGATTCATTAAGGGGAGGTCCATCTTGGAGGCTGTCATTGATGTTTGGGAAGGGCTGTTGTTTGTTGAGGAATCAAAGAAAGATGTGCTCTTCCGTAAGATTGATTTTGACAAACCTTATGAGAGAATCAAATGGGACCATTCCCCAATAGTTGAAAGACATGTTCTATGGCAAAAAAATTCATTACGATGATCTCTACTCTACTAGGAAATGCAACCGCTCAGATAAACATCATTGATCAACTGTCTCAAATGATAAGATTAAAATGCTCTATCAGACAAGGGTGCCCATTGGCCCCTCTTCTCTTTGTTGTTGCGACTGATGGTCTTAGTTGCCTTGTTAACCATCAAGCTTACTTAGGTTCTATTTAGGGCCTCAATCTACCTATCAATCAATATCACATGATCATGAAACTTTTTGTCGATGATATAGATGTCTTTGTGCATAATGACAGATTCAGCATTGACACTTTTTGGAGTTTTCTGAATACTTCTTGTGAGGCTTCAAGATCCAAAATAGATCATTCTAAAACTAATTTCAGAGTAGTTATTGGGCATCCTCCTCAATTGCTTATTCACTATTGTTGTCAGTTGATCCCTAGTGGTCAAATCTTCTGTTTCTTAGGTATTCCAATGGGATTTGAAATTTCGATGGGGCTTCGATGGAAGTGGGCTCTCTCTAAGATTGAGAGCAAGATCTCATAGTAGAAAGATATGCAAATGAATCTTATTGGACATGCTATGCTGGTTAACACATTTCTTCTCTCTTCGATGCTCTACTTTCTCTCGTGCTGGAGACCAAAGGACCAAGAGCTCTTCAAGTTGGAGAGAATTTGCAAGAAATTCCTCTAGATGGGAGATCCTAATAGAAGGGGTATCCCCAAAATTAAATGGACTACTTGCATTAGCCAAAAGGATCAAGTGGTTTGGGCATTCTTGACATCCAAGGCATGGTCAATACGTTAATGGCGGAATGGTTAATTAAAGCATGGAGCAATAATGATGCCTCTTGGCCCAAGCTTATTTTTAGAAAAAGGAGTGCTTTAAACTTATGGGCCTCCCGAGGTGGAAGGGTCTTGACCTTCTCAGCGTATTGTTCTCCCCATTTTCGGTGACTCCCTAAGGCTCAAGCTTGGTTTGTTCTCTATGGAAGAGTTGGAACAAGGTTAGAAGTTTATCAAAATCAATGAAGATTGGAAATGGGTGGCCGGCATTAGAGAAAATCATTCGATCTAGTTCCCTATCAAGGGCATCAGAGTTGTGGAGTCTTGGAACCTCCAAAAAGCTTTGAAGCTTTGAAAAAAAGGATTTCGTTTGTGGAAGCACCTCTGGAACAAAGAAACTTGCAGTGGATTAGATTCAAAGACATTGATCGAGCCAAAAGAGTGGAATATGAAGAATGACATCTTTTGAACAACAGATTCAGTGCTTTGGAACGCTTGAGGACTTGCCTCCTCATTGTTCAAGACTCTCCTCACTCGGAGGGTTTCAGATGGCACAATGGCAATAGCCTTGATAAAATTTTGAGATTGAAGAAGGATGTGGAATTTCATTTCATGCTGAATAGGAAGTAGTGTCTTGATTGGTTAAGCTAGAGGTGGGACTTTAACACTAGTGTTGTACTTGGACACTTTAGTGTCCTGAAAAAGAGTCAATGTTTGATGAATTTTTTAGATTACTAGAAGAAACAATTTATAAATGTATTTATGCAACATGTTGGCATAAGGGTTGAATATTTTTAGAAAAATATAGTTTTTATTAAAGGATATAAGTATTAATATTTATTCACTAATTTTATGATTCTAATTTCAATACTGGCACAGAAATTACAGTGTTGTAAGTTAGAGGTTTTTTTTTTATTAAAATCATGATCTTCTTATTTTCATTGGTCTAAATGCAATAAAATCTTTTATTTTAAATATGCCAACATGTTTCTATTGATAATTAGAGATTTGTAATGAATTTTACTAGGTTTATGGCATAAAATGAAGCTCATTTGTGATATGACAGTCTTATCATCTATGAATTATTTTGAAAAGTGATGGTATGATCATGCATCATTTTTTGTTATCAAAAGACTATTTGATATTATGACAACTAGAAATATTTTTTTGACAACCTTAGGAGTCGAGTTTCTATGTCGTTTCTTCAAGTTAAACAATACCACTGTTTTTCTATGCTAAGAAAAGGTCATTTTATGAGGAAATATTGCATATGCTACATGATTAAAGTTAACATGTTCGTTTTTTCTATATAAAATAGTTTATAATGCTTATAGAATTATTTTGATTCATAATATATACCTTATATCATTTAGAAAATCTAATTTTTTAGGATGAATTTTTGTTCTCGGTAGAGAGGATTATGGCCATTCAATGAAATATTGAGATTTTTAGTGGTATGTGAGATACATACAAAATTATTGGTTCAAAGACATGTAGCATATCTTTATTCTACTATATGATGGTTTTTGAGATAAAACACAAACCATTTTAGTGTTTTTATGAATCAATATCATATAGAAGGCTGCTAAAGTGTATAACTATATAATGAGCACCCTATATTGTACTAATTTTTTTATTATAAAAATGATTTTTCTAGTTCCCAAGACTTGTCGTAAATGATTATATGACAATAAATTAACATTAGAAAAATGATTCCAATAGGAGGAAAATTCTTTTTATGGAGATATTTCTTGCTTCTCATATATAAGCTTACAGAAAAACAGTTTTTCTCAACCATATTCAATCATTTGTATATTTTGAGTTATCAAAAAAGGTTATTTTTTAAAATATATATTTTTTATAGAGCATATAGGTATAGATCTTTATGGGGCTTTAAGGTTTTTTCAAAATTTTATTTGATTAGTATGTGTGATTTTTTTTATTTATTAGAAAAAAAGACACTATAGTGTCCTGTTTTGGTACAACACTAGTGTTAAGTTCTAGTCCCTTTGGAACCCCCTCATCGAGATAAAAGATTTTGTGCTTATGTTGCAAATCCTACACCGGGGAATCTAAACCAATGTAAAAGCTAACAAAATTTATGGGGTCCCCTCCTGGTCCAAATGATGCCTTCATGGCATGGAAGACTTCAGACACCTCTTCTATTCGTGCCGCAAATCAATATTCGTCTGGGAGGCCCTTGAGAGAATCATGTTGTTACGGGGATAAATCAACTAGAAGCAAGATTTATTGGGTGAGGCAATGGGATGTTCATTAGCACTATGGAATGCTATTAGATGGAAGACTCTACGGAAAGTATGGAAAGAGAGGTGTGAGTCAACTTTGGAAACCCCCTAAATAATGGTTGATTGAAAAATCTTTTTTCCTTTTAGGCAAAAGAATTTCCAGTTGTAAGAAAGCACTGGCCTTTAAACATCATAGAGTGTTCTTTCTTGAGAGCAACAAGATCAAAACCAAGTGGGCCCCACATGAGGGGGATGAGAGGGTTATGAACCTTCTTTGTAAAAGTCTCTAATAATCTATAAGCAGCCCCTGCTTTGTGGAATACGTGGGTCCCCTGGGTGCTATGCCCATTCACTTGTATAGCTATGATTTCTATTAATAAATTTTGGAAGAGTAGGCTGTGTTAAACTTCGTAAAAAAAAAAAATCTTTAGCTCTACGCTTGAGGACCATACCAACGCTAAAACGTCTTCACAATGTTTGGCTGCAAGTAAATAGATTCCCATGAAAGAAGTAATTCCACTCAATAAAGTTACTATTTCTAGCAATTCAAATCTTAAATTGAATGAGAGACAAAACATAATTGAATACATAAATTGCATTCACATAAGTAATCATTGGTTTCAGTCTGTTTAAAAGATGCATTATTCTAATTCATATAAGTAGTTATTGGCTTCAGTCTACTTAGATGCTTATTTTCTTACATAAAGTATTATAGTGTAATTTATATTTTATATATAAAATTTTAGGTCTTTAGAATCATATTTTACCTCTATAAATCAATATGCATTCACTTCATATAAAGACTACGTAAACCTCTACCAAAACTAAATGTAAGCCTTCTTTCTTGTATATCCTTTGGGTATTATTTTCAGTTACATATGTTTTTGGAATTAAAACATTTTAGTTAAGCGTTTTTTACATATATTTTTGAAATTAAAACATTTTAGTTTAGAGTTTTCTTTATGCTTATGAAACAAAAATTGGTCTTATTTATTATATCAAGGAAACTTTTCTATGGTACAGGTGACTTAAGAACATTCACATACGTTTACCTTTCTTGCATGCTTATGGGCTCATTTACTTTAATAAGAAAAAGCCTTCAAGATTGGAAATATTTTGAAAAGTTCACTTATTAACATGTGCGTATATTTACGATTTTTGCATGATACGTATTTTCTAAAGGTCAACTAAGATTATAGAATTAGGAATGCTCCATAGAAAACTAGTAGAGGACCTAATGTCTCTTTTAGCCTAGTCGACCCACAAGAGATCGTTTCGAGAAGGCCAAGTTTCTCAAAGAGTTAGAAGAGTTTGACCTAGTCTTGAAGAGAAATATAGAATGGAATAAAGGAAAGCCAATAGATGAATAAAGGCTCAAGCATCCTTGAGAAAAAAATTAATTCCCATGACTACTAAATAGTTAATAGCCTTGGAGCAGTACCATTCCGGTGTGATCATCTATGAAGCTAACAAATTAAATGTTTCCTTCGATGGATGGCTCTTTAGCTGGTCTCCATACACTTGTATGTATGAATCAAATGAATGGTTACTCTCTTGGATTTTGCTCTTGGAAAGCAGCCTTTCTGTTATTCCTAGTTCATATGGTTCACACAGATGTTCCAAATTCTAAGAGCTAAAGTTTGAAAGATGAACAATCAAACCTTTCTTTTTCACATCTTACATTGTGTACAGATTGATGTGTGCCCCGTTATGCAAAAAATCTATCTCTGCCTTCTTCTTGTTCACATAAATAGAATATGTGGAATGATTTAGTCTCGGCCTTACCTTGATTTTGAAAACCTTCCTTGCCTCTTCCTTTGCGCTATCAACATGTGGCCCTGATTTGGATCTTCAACAAAGTACCCTTTGTCATTGAAGCTGACTTCAACCAGTTTCGTGGAAAATATTAGGTACATGCAGGCGTTCTTGAGACATTTCGGACTTTGAGAACCATTGAGTAGCAAATCTCCCTTATATGTTACCTTTTTCTCTATATCATCTCCAGTTTCTACATGCACTAATGTCTTTGAGTGATAAAATTGGAGAAAACGTCTCATTCGAAACTCATGTTCTTGCTAGAACTTGTCTCTATACATCATGTTGAATATATATTCCTTTTGTCCTATCACTCTACATAGATTCAAGTAAATTTTTTTCAATTTTTAGATGCTTGAGAAAGAGGAAGAATGCAAGAGACTAATGATTATGAACACCATGTGCTAGAGCCTTATGCAACTCATGTTCTTGCTAGAACTTGTGTCTATACATCATGTTGCATATATGTTCCTTTTGCCCTATTACTTTACATAAATTCAAGTAACATGTTAAATTTTTAGATGCTTGAGAAAGAGGAAGAATGGAAGAGACTAATGATTATGAACACCATGTGTTAGAACCTTATGTGTATATAGCTGCTTAAATCGATGGGGACCACAAATCCAACTAGAGTCCACAAGTGCATGTGCAATCTCCTCCATTCCTATAATATCTTCCACTAGAGTCTACTAGTGGGTGGAGTGATCTTGACCACTGCTTTAGTACCTTCCACTAGAGTTTGGTAATTTTTAGATGCTTGAGAAAGAGGAAGAATGGAAGAGACTAATGATTATGAACACCATGTGTTAGAACCTTATGTGTATATAGCTGCTTGAATCGATGGGGACCACAAATCCAACTAGAGTCCACAAGTGCATGTGCAATCTCCTCCATTCCTATAATATCTTCCACTAGAGTCTACTAGTGGGTGGAGTGATCTTGACCACTGCTTTAGTACCTTCATCTTTAAGTTCTTGGAAATTATTAATCTAATGAACAATTCCTAATTTCTATATTCTAGAGTATACTAGACTCTAGAAAGTCATTTATGCTATATAACTTGAAGAAAACTCAAATGAATAAGTCAACTTAGAGTTATCATCTTTGAAGATTGAAAGAGATTCTTATACAAAACATCTTTGTGGGATGTTTAACTTAGTTACCTAGTTATAATCCGTTAACCCTCGACTTTTGTAAAAGAATTAGATACCATATCTGAGTCAAAGACAAAAGATTTGGAAAGCAAAAGAAAGAACTAAAACTCAATACAACTAGTTCAAATTGCTAAGATAATCGTTGTGATTCAAACTCTGGATGACTCAAGACTTTTAACTACTCGAAGATCTGTTTCAACAAGCTGTTGAAGCACTTTTCCTATCTTTAAGAGAAATAAACTAGATTCTCAAAATGATTCAGGGAAAATCTAAAATATCATCCAATCGTAAGATACTAGTGTGGTAACCAACATCACTATGTAGACCCACTGAGGTTCTATTGATAAGTTTTTACTCAAATATAGCTTCACTTAAGACTAAACTCATGCCTATATTCAATCTTTGTGAATGCTTACTTGGAATGCGATTCTTGTGCATTTCTTCAAGTTAAACCATTGAATTTACCAAGTTACAATAGGAACTTGTTGCTTGAGTTAGCCAGTCTATTCTTTAGTAGAAAGGATCATGTCAATGTCAAAGTTCTACTACTTAAGAAATTTATGATGTAGTTTTGAATCAACAATAATTCATCTTGAACTCTTTCATGATTCAAATAAGAACAAGTCTTTTCCTTATTTGAAAAAGAAGAACTTGGAAGTTATTTTTACTTCGTATCTTCACATGTACTTTATCTTGAAGTATTTTGAGATCATTATATTATACTCCTTGAATTTAAATTTCTACTTTAAATTTTTAACTCCCTTTGGATTCAAATCTATTTTCAAGATTCATATTAAGAATAAAAGACAATTATCATCCCACAAGACCATGTCCCATACCATCTTTCCTACATCAATTTTGAGTATAAAATTTGGTGTCCCATTAAACCCTATTTTATATTCAAATTGACGAGCAAGTGATATTTATCCTGAAGTCTAAACACATCTTGATAGAGTAAATTTTTACTTCAACTCTTTAAAAGAATTTTGAATTTTCAAGCACTACCTCAAACCTGACTGGGCAACTTTGACCTTGCCTCTTTTTCTACTCCTTTCGAGTGGTGCAACTCATCAGCAACTTGAGAACGGATTCCATTTTCATCCAAAATCTCCGAATTTCTCCTCTAGATATTGATAAAGTGCTCCAGGCCTTAGGATGGGGATCGCCGAACCAAAGGCTTTCTTCCGGAATTTTCTCAATAATCAAGCATAGTAGATACAAGTGAGATATGGCCGTGAGCCTAAAAACATGAATTTCAATCTTCCTTATAGATAGAAACTAACAACCTTCTATATTCTATGATCTAGCTATTGGTAAACCAGTTTCACTTTCTGATGACCACTAAATGATCGATTTAGGTACAGTTCAACCTAGTCGATTTGATAAGTTTTTCTTCCTCTTGTGAATGGTCCATGCTAGTCTTCAATATGCCATGTGACTCGTTAAGGTTGGAGCTTGATTTGCATAAAAGCACAGAAAAATGTTGGCGAAATAGATAATTGTCGATAAATACTAATCATTAAAGTGTCCATTTCGGTTTGTATAGCCTTGAAAATCCTCTGCCCGTTTCCTATATAACCGTCTTTTCCTACAAGACATAAACACTCACCTATGTAACCTCTTTCGTAAGTTAAATGAACTGTATGAGTTAACTTAGCATAGTTAGTAGACCTGCAGAGAGTCTCGCATGCTTATCAAGCTGCATTCGAGCTTCATGAAGGTGAAGCACAACCATCGTACTCAAAACATTTGGCTTAGTAGAAAAGATCGAGGATATTCATTCAAGACAAAGAATCTTGAGAGAAATGACCACTATAGATGATGCTGTATATTGGGATAGTAACACCTTCATCCAACTTTGCTGTTGTGCATGCTTGTATTTCTGTCTTCTTATTTTTCCAGACTTGATCCTTAACACGTTTATTACTTAAAGCACCACAGAATGAAAGCTTCTTAGCACGCAAAGGTTTTCAGGTTTTGCTTCATTGGATAAAGCTTCAAAGCCTTGTCCCTCGATATTTATGAGAACGGATTGGCAGCCTCAAGCCGATGACAAGTCACAAAAGTTGAAACTTTCTTTTTTAATAAAGGAAGTTTGGCCTTAGCCTACTCTCCCGGACCTGAATTAATTAAAAGGAAAAGAAAAGTACAAGTGAAGGGGACTAGTGCCCACGGGACCCCCCAAATCCCACACAGCAAGCATAGATTTTACCGATTTTAGATGGCATTACAAAGAAGGTTAATCACCCTCTCATCACCCTCATGCCGAACCCACTTGGTTTTAAGCTTGTTGTTGATAAGAAGGAGCAATTGATGATTCTTGAAGGGGGGGGATTTCTTATAGTTAGTGATTCTTTTGTCGAGGAGGAACAATGATTTCTCAATTGACCACTCTTTGGGGGAGTTGCCAAAGTTATAATCACATCTCTCCTGCCACATCTTCAAAAGGACCTCCCCTCTGATAACACCTTCATCCAACTTTGCTGTTGTGCATGCTTGTATTTCTGTCTTCTTATTTTTCCAGACTTGATCCTTAACAGGTTTATTACTTAAAGCACCACAGAATGAAAGCTTCTTAGCACGCAAAGGTTTTCAGGTTTTGCTTCATTGGATAAAGCTTCAAAGCCTTGTCCCTCGATATTTATGATAACGGATTGGCAGCCTCAAGCCGATGACAAGTCACAAAAGTTGCAACTTTCTTTTTAATAAAGGAAGTTTGGCCTTAGCCTACTCTCCCGGACCTGAATTAATTAAAAGGAAAAGAAAAGTACAAGTGAAGGGGACTAGTGCCCACAGGACCCCCCAAATCCCACAGAGCAGGCATAGATTTTACCGATTTTAGATGGCATTACAAAGAAGGTTAATCACCCTCTCATCACCCTCATGCCGGGCCCACTTGGTTTTAAGCTTGTTGTTGATAAGAAGGAGCAATTGATGATTCTTGAAGGGGGGGGGGGATTTCTTATAGTTAGTGATTCTTTTGTCGAGGAGGAACAAGGATTTCTCAATTGACCATTCTTTGGGGGAGTCGCCAAAGTTATAAGCACATCTCTCCTGCCACATCTTCAAAAGGACCTCCCCTCTGATTGCATTCCAGAGAGTTGCCGAGCAGTCGATCGCTTCTCTTAACAGAGCTTGTTTCCAACTGATGTGATTTTGAAGTCTAATTTTCTTGTCGACAATCTGCCAAAGCTTGTTGGAGTTTGGACATGTAAAGAAGATGTGAGCAACATCTTCAATGGACTAGTGGCAGTGCTTGCACCAGGGAGGCACCCCAAAAATTTTTCTAGCCATTAGGTTGGTCAAGATTCCTCGATGAAGAATTTGCCATAAGAGGACATATATTTTGATTTCTATGAGAGGGCGCCAAATAGCCATGAACATATCCCACCGCAGTCACGTCCATGACAGAAAACTACTTCTTGTTGAGGTTGACCTGATAATCAATGGTTTCTTTGATGTTCGGTATTTTTGTTAGGTAATTACCATTGTGCCATCTGAGACCAAGCGGGCAGGGTGGGTCCTTCCCCATGAGAAGATGCACTTTAGAGCGGTCCCAGGCAAGATGTCTGCTTTGTAAAGTATTTCATTCCTCATAGGTAATGCTAACACTAAGGTCAATATCCTCTACTCTGAGAGAATTTATGATATAATGAGGTGTTCCAATTATTTAATACTCTCAAATTTTTGGATCTCCAAATGAACCAAAGTGTCGCATTCCTCCACATATTCCATAAGGTAAAGTCAAATCTGTTTTAGGACTCGATAAGATTTTCTTCAACAGCTTCACTTTGAAAGACTGGCACATGTGGTGGAAAGGAGACCAAAAAGACTAAGCATGGCTACATGGACAAATGCGTTCATATCCTCGAAGTTGATCCACTGGTTGGTGTCTTCTTTCCAGATATGTTTCCATTTTCTGAAGCCTTTGTTCCAAAGCCTCTTGGCGTTTCGAATGTTCCAAGATTCCACATCTTGGATGCCATGGATGGGAAACCAGATAGAGTCATTCTGTCTGATACAATCTTCACTAATTCTTCTGAAGCTTTTGACTTTATTCCAACTCTTCCATAGGGAGCACACAAGATTTGAGCCTTCTGAGAAAATTGGGATGAGAGAAAACAAAAGGGTCAGAATGTCAAGATTCTTCCAATTTGGGAATCCCGCAAAAGCCAAAGCATCCTTGTTTTTGAAGATCAGCTTGGCCCATGAGGCCTCCCCATTGCTCCATGCCTTAATCATCCATTTTTTCGCAAGTTTGTTAGCCATGCACCCAATGTCCAGAATGCCAACGCCCCCACTATCCCTTGGGCTAGTGCAGATGGACCACTTGATTTTAGGCACCTTCCTCTTGTAGTGATCCCCATTCCAAAGGAAGTTTTTGCAAATATGTTTTAGTTTGGATAACTCTTGCTCTTTTGGGCTCCAACAAGAAAGGAAGTAAATGGTCGACAAAATGAGGAACGTGTTGATAACCATTGTGCGACCAACGAGATTGATTTGCATACCTCTCCAATAGTTTAACTTGCTTTCGAGCCTGGAAAAGATTCAATTCCATCACTACTCCAACGAGATACCAAAACCCAAGGGAATCCCAGGAAGATGAAAATTTTAGCCTAGAGGAATGTTTTGAGAGCCATGTTCAAAGAGAAGGTCAGATTGGATCCCGACAATAGCTCTGAAAGCAGTCTTTGAGTGGTTGATTTTGGATCCAGAGGCTTTGCAAAAAGTATCCAAACACCTCTAGAACGTCTCCAAGTTGGTACTATCATTGTGGACAAATGCGTTCATATCATCGACAAAAAGTCTCATGGTGATCAAGCCGTGGTCATAGGGCAACCAGAGGCCTTTGATATTACCTGCTTCTGTTGATACATTTAGGTAGTGATGTGTGTGAACACTCTAGGACTGCCAGGGTACTTTTTTCCCTCTTTGGGAGGTTCTTTTTCCCCGGGTTGTATATACGTCTATTGCCCTAATGGGCTACTTATCTTTGTACATTCTCTAGTAATACATTCAGTATTGTGTGTTGTGCTCCAAGCTTCTTCTTCTTCCTTCTGCTGTTCGCATGTGTCGGGGATCAAGAAGAACCTGTTATCAGTTTCTCCATTAGCCAAGATTGGGTTGGTTGTGAAATTTGTTGATGACAGGTGTAAAGTTAATGATCTATCAAATGGCGATGTGATTATTGCTTCTGGCTTTTTATGTCATGGGCTGTATAAGCTCATAGACTATGAAAGATCTGTAAATGATTTGGCATGTGCAGTAAACGATTCTCAGGCTAGTCAGATGCAAAGCTTTGGCATGCACGCTTAAGTCATCTGAATTTTGCTAGTTTGCTACGCCTACAGAAATCTGAAATGGTGTCCTCTTTGCCCAAACTTAAGGCACCTAGAAAACATGTTTGTGAAGGCTATATTTTGGGCAAAATGCAGCGTTTGTCCTTTCCAAAAGATGGTTCAATTCGGGCTACTCAGAAATTGCAGCTTGTACATAGTGATGTCAGTGGTCCTATGCAGACACCTTCTTTTGGGAATTATCTTTACTTCATGACTTTCATCGATGATTTTTCTAGGCATGCATGGGTATATCCATTGAAGGAAAAGTCTGAAGTGTTCATGTGCTTCAAACACTTTTTGGTTTTGGCTGAAAATATGTCAGCATGTAAAATGGGAACCCTCCGTTCAGATCAAGAGGGGGAATATATGTCTTCTAATTTTAATGCATTTATGGTTGAACATGGAATAAAACACCAGTGTACAGTGTCATATACACCTCAATAGAATGGAGTTGCTAAACAAAAGAACAGGTCACTCATGGAGATGGCGAGGTGTATGGTCAAGAGACATGCTTTACCACATAGTTTCTAGCTTGAGGTTGTCATGTGTGCAGCATATGTACTGAACAAGTGTCCCACTAAAGCGTTGCAGTCTATCACTCCATATGAGGCTTGGCATGATCGCAAGCCATTTGTTGCTCATCTGCATGTTTTTGGTTGTTTGGCGTATGCATTAGTGCCTAAACAACATCATAGAAAATTGGATGATAAAGTAGTAAAATGTATTTCTGTTGGGTATAGTTCTGAAAGTAAAGGCTATCATCTATATCATCCACAGACTAAATGCATTCTGGTTAGCCGTGGTGTTGTTTTTGTAGAAGATGCTATTCAGCCATTGCTTTTATCTATTAAGGAGACATCTGCTAGCTCCAAAGACATGTATGATACTTTGCTGCCTCTTTTTACAGGTGGATAGTCTAGTGCTGGTCCCAATGAGGCAACTTCTCAGCCTTTGTAGGTTTCATGTGATGATGTAGATAATTCCATTTCTGATGCAGATGTACATGATGCACTTATTGATGAGAGAGCTGATATTGAGCAGGCAAGAACTGTGCCAAAATGGCTAGTGCAGACGTTGCAAAATAGTAAATTAGATGCACCTCTATCATATTGTACTCGATCAACCTCTCATCATGCCTCTTTTGCATCAGATTGCTATGCTATGGTTGCATCTAGTCTCTATGATGAGAATGAGCCTGTTTCATTTGATGAAGCACAAAATTCAGAAAATTGGATGGCTATTATGCAATCTGAATATGATGCAATAATGAAGAATGGTACTTGGTCTTTATGTGACTTGCCTCCTGGCAAGAAGGCTATTGGCACTAAGTGGGTATAGAAGCTCAAGCATAAACCTGATGGTACAGTTGAGAGGTATAAGGCTGGGCTTATTGCAAAGGGTTATGCGCGGGAAAGCGGCATTGATTTTGATGAGACCTTTGCACCTACATGCGGTATGACTACTGTTCGGAGCATTTGTGCAATTGCAGCCCATCATGGTTGGAATGTACATTAGTTGGACATTAAAACAACATTTTTGAATGGTGACTTGCATGAAGAAGTGTATGCTTTTCAGCCCCGTGGCTTTGTGCAAAAAGGGCATGAAAACCAGGTGTGCAGGTTAAAGAAGGCATTATATGGTTTAAAGCAAGCACCACGTGCTTGGTATGAGAAGATACATGCCTATCTGATTGCACATGGTTTTGAGAACAGTCCAACTGAAAGCACCTTATATGTTAAGCGTGCTAATGATGTGCTTCTAATCATTGTTGTCTATGTTGACGACATGCTATCACTGGTCCTATTGAGAGGCATATTGCTGATTTTAAGGTTGATTTGCATGCCTCATTTGAGATGTCTGATTTGGGGCATTTGCATCACTATTTGGGCATTTAGTTTATGCAAGTTGATGATGGAATGGCTTTGTGTCAAACAAAATATATTGACACATTATTGCAGCATTTTAGCCTTGAAGACTGTAAGTCTATCGCCACTCCTATGGAGACTGGTTTACGATTGAGTCTTCATGAAGAGATGCATTTGATGTTGTTCTTTATCAAGAGGCTGTTGGATGCTTGATTTACTTATGCATTACTCTGCCAGATATTCAGTTTGTTGTCTCATAGATGAGTAGGTTTATGCATTGCCCAGGAGTTAAGCATTGGCAGGTGGTTAAGCGCATCTTTCGCTACTCAGTGGTACTCGGCTACTTGAGTTGTTTTATCCCAAGGGGGATCACTACCGCCAGATTTGCATGCTTTTTCTGACTCTGATTGGGTTGGTTGCTATGACACTCGTGTGCCCACTAGTGGCTTTTTCTTCATGCTTGATAGCTTATGTATATCTTGGTTGAGCAAGAAGCAGCCTACTGTAGATACTTCCAGTTGTGAGGCTGAGTATAGGGCAGCTTTCACAGCTACTATTGAGTGTGTGTGGCTCAGATGCCTTATGGCTGATTTGGGTGTTGGTCAGTCTTCTTCCACCACCATCTTCACTCACAGTCAGAGCACATTGGCAGTTGCGAGGAACCCTATGTTCCATGCTCGCACTAAGCACATTAAGGTGCATTATCATTATGTCCGGGAGAGGTTCTCTACTGGGGAGATCATCTTGGCATATGTGCCCACGTAGGAGAACATTGCAGACCTTTTCACAAAGGCTCTACCCAAGGAGAAGTTTGAAGCTTTCTGCAAAGCTTTGGGCTTACTTCCTTTTGTGGAGTGATTTCCACAGAGCTTGGCACTTCCTTATACATGAGTGCCAGCTACTTGTTCATCGCATCACTCCCAGGGGGGATTTGTTGATATATTTAGGTAGTGATGTGTGTGAACACTCTAGGAACATTGTCGTGGAGATCCTACTCCATGTGCGACAATAAGATGTTGACTCAAAGAACTTAATTCATGGAAGCACTTAGTGCATTTAAGGAGTGAATGAGAATACTTAGTGTGGTTCGGCTTGAGAAAGTGAAGTTTTTGAATGAAAGATAAGGAGCTTAGACCTTGCATGGGATAAAGTTATTTGCCATAATTTTATTTTTGCTCTTCATAGAATTTCTTAGCAAATGGGTTTGCAAGACCATATGAAATGGTGGAATTATATTTGTTCCGAGCTAGGAATGGTAGGTTACTCCTCTAGAAGAAAATGTGTCACTTCATGGGAAAAGATACCAAAAGAGAGTTGCGCACACTCGGCGGTCTGAGAAGAACTGGGGGGTTTTTTTGCACTTCTTCTTGGCTCCTTCGACTGACAAGCGTTAAAAAAACAGAGTTTTTGGTGGCTCGAGTTTCCTGCTTCGTTTTTTGTACAGAAAGAATGGTGTTCTACGCCTTGCGCTAGAAGAGAAGGGGAAATTTCTGAAGAGGAGGCATCTGGCAGTTCTTGGGGAGGAGGGCCATCAGAAGGGATCCAGCAACGGAGAAGAAAAGGCATTCCTATTCAGTCGTTTGCATAAGATGTTGTACATGTCCTCCCACCGTAGAAAAGAGGAGAACAGAGGATGGGCGGAAAAGAAAAGGAGAGGCCTTCGACATGGATTTTCATCTGGGAGATGAGCCGTTATTCGGAAACAAGAATCATCTCGTGTTACAGGAGAAGGATGAACATCTGAAGTGGAATTTCATTCTCGCTTGACTTCTGGTAGAAATAGAGTCCATGCGTCACTTTGTTTGGAACAAGTTAAGAGGGAGATAAGTGCGATTGGAAAGAAAAGGATTGACAGCGACTATCATCATCTGCATCGCTCTGTTTTCGACAAATATCTAACAGAATGAAGTGACCATGGGAATCATAATGTAAGTTCTTAATCTTTCATACATTATCCTCGTACTATAATAAGTTCACACTGTCATGCGCTAACCTCGAGGCTATTTTAGATGCATATATATATATATATATATATATATATATATATATATATATATATATATATATATATATATATATATATATATATATATATATATATATATATATATATATATATATATATATATATATATATATATATAAGTAAACGTGCATTTTGTGTGCTGTTTTACAGATAATCTATGCATTTTTTTATGCTTCGATTCGTGACTTTACAAAGTTTCTCAAACCTTTGTTCTCTATGGAAATTGAGATAATGCTTGTTATCACGCCTTTTTTCCCATACCTGAACTCAAATTTGAAGTTTAATACTTGTCTTCATTGTCATAATGCGCCAAAGATCCCACTATGTGAGCACCTTCATTTGTTTTGAATCTTTGGGTACGACAAAGAATCTGTTGTATGGGAATTTAAAAACAACAATCGGAATGATCCTTTCTTTTTGTGCAATGTTTTGATTATTGATCAGAGAGTACTTCGAATGGTTATCTTGGATGAATAGAAATGACCTGTTTGAATGGGAGTGCAGATATTTAATAAAGAGTTCACAGGTTTCATTACCTGAGAGTTATCGATTGTGCGTTTGAGTTATCTCAGAGGAAGTTTGTTGTTTTTGTCTCTTTAAATAATATCCAAGGACAGCGTTCACTTATGTACATGTACGATGATCGGGCTAATGGACAGAATATGGATGTGAATAAGCTTTGTTATAGAGAAAAAGGCAGCTGTCATTTTGATGCATGAGCTAGTGATCGATTACCATTGTAGAGTTGTTTCATTAATTTTTGTGGTCATTGTTGGGAAACCCGAGAATAGGTTGACTTCAGTATGTGTGAAGCTCATCACTTACGCAAAGTTTCTATAGGGAACGAATCTAATTAAAAGTGAACATACTGTGAAGCTCAGCACATATGCAGAGTTTTTGTAGGGAACGAATCTAATTAAAAGTAAACAAAATTGTGTGCTGCAGAGCTAATGCTTTCCTACGGAAACCCTATTAAGGCAAGGAACAAGGAATTGTTAGTTCAATGAGATCCCAACCTAGGAACGCTAAGAAATAAAATTCTCTATTTTTTTTTCGTTATTCAAACGATAAAGGGTTCTTCTTTGAAATAGGGAACATTAGCCTGAAACTCTAGAGGTTGAATATGTGTTTCTTTTTTCCAAACAAATTAGTCTGACCGCGAATTATGCTCTATGTTAAATTTCTTTCATATTATAAGCTTGAGGGTTGTAATCGTGAACGAGCAATACTTTAAGGCGTACGTGAATGCAAATCCTTTATACGTGGAGAGGGTCACATGAGGCAACGGTAAGATCTTGATTATATGTGAACTTGTATGTTGACGGCAATGTTTTTATCGCCTCAAGACTACGAATAAATTACATGAAGTATTGAACACTCGATATTGAGAGCCATATATAAATGTGTTATTTCGAAGGCTGAATTATCTTAAATTCAGTACTTCATGGAGAGTTAGAATATCCAACATTTCTAGCTTGTGCAAGCAGGTTAATTTTTGCCGATTGAACTTGTGTATGCCATTTCACCATGGCTTCTTGTGTGCACTTCTAGTTGCCTGTAGAACTGAAAAACAAGTGTGCCATCCTTAAGTTGCTATTCTTGTCAAAGTACATAAAGCTAAAGAAAAGTATCGAGTGCAAGGCAACAATCTAATTCAGGCTTTTGACTTGATTAGAGCTTCCTTTCTCCCTCCTTGTCATGAAACCCCGCGATATAATTGGTGAAGCTGACGTGAAAAAAGGGGAGTGAGAAAATCATAGAGCTAGTGAACTAAAGAATCAAGTTAACATTCATAAATAGAGCCGTAGAATCTAGCACTTCAAATATGGAAGATCTCCTAGCTACTGAGATCTTTCAAACTGAGATACTTTCTTGGCACCCTATGTGCACCCCTAAGCGCGCAAGAACGTGACCACAACATTGGGGTACTTTTTTCCCTCTGTAGGAGGTTTTTTCCCCCGGCTTGTATATAAGCCTATTGCCCTAATGGGCTACTTATCTTTGTACATTCTCTAGTAATAAATTAAGTATTGTGTGTTGTGCTTCAAGCTTCTTCTTCTTCCTTGTGTTGTTCGCGTGCTTCCATAGACGTCTAACTCCAACAGCTTCCAGCTGTTGTTCCACAAGTTGGCTAAGCCCTTCTATGGCAATGGCAAATAGAAGTGGAGCCAACGGGCCTCCTTATCTAATCGATCTTTTTAGTTTAATCACCTTCGAGAGTTTTCCATTAACATTAATTTGGGTCGATGTGTTTCCCACAAGGATCCAGATCATCTTGGTGAATTTTTGGCTACATCTGAGATCTTTAAGAGACTGCAAAATATAGTCCCACTCCAACCTAATGTAAGCTTTCTCAAAGTCCATCTTGAGGAAAACCACATCTTGTCTTGACTTGTCCGCTGTCGGAAGGATTTCCTCTTTTTAATTGTCAAATGGAAAAATAAAAATATTTTGCTTTAGAGTCGGTTAAATGAGATTTCTCTATCATATTTTTTAATGTATTGATTCAAAATGACTAATGTTTCTCTTATCATTGAAGAGATTTCAAAAGGAGATTACGAGAACACAAGCATACGAAATTTTCAAGATCACAAAATTACGATATTTGAAGATTGTTTATTAATTTGTATAGGATTATCTATAAAGAGAATTGTATTAGCTTTTGTATAGGCTTAAATCCTAAAGATTTCTAGCACTTACACTTTTCGATATAATTAACATTTGTATAGGCTTAAATAACTTGATTTTGAAATTCTCCATACTGTTTTTCTGAAAATTAATTGAGATCTTTACTTTTTATTTTCGCATGTCTAAAGAGATAGGATATAGAAGTAGTTCTAAACTAGTATCTATAAACGATTTTGATATTAAGAATCAAGAATTAGAAAACTTAATAATAGGAACATTACTTCTATCTTCAATTGATAGTTCAAATAATAATGAAAATATAGAAGTTGAAATTATTAAAGATAAAGTAGTTAACGAAACTTTACACACGTTAGATTACGATCGTCTTCTTTCTAGAATTTTACCTTTAATTACCATAGTTTTGCCAGAACCGGAGGACAAGAAAGACTTATTCCCACTTAATTTAGTTAGAAAACCTAACTCAAATCAAATAGAAAATAAAGAAGTTGATTTTATTAAAGTAAAATTACAAATGAGAGGACAAGAAAGACTTATTCCCACTTGATTTAGTTAGAAAACCTAACTCAAATCAAATAGAAAATAAAGAAGTTGATTTTATTAAAGTAAAATTACAAATGAGAACTTAGTTATGTCTTATCAATTAGAAGCTATAGAACATTATAGAAACGCTCGTCCTTACGGTCCTTAGTCTAAATAATTAGTTCTTAATTTGTACTCATATATATTAGAAACATATAGGTTTTTATCACACCTAAACTGAAAAAACAACTGAAGGCCCTAGGCATACTTAGAAGCACCCTGCGTGCAGTCACACAGTTAGGTTAGCGCGATCCTTGTAGATGAACGCCAGCCTACCTTCACACCCCTCTACGACAGCTTTGGTGAACCCGACGTGAAACGTGACGATAGTGTGCTTAGGACTTACGTTACATTTTCAGTTTTGATTTAAATCTCTAATTTCACTTTCTTCTTGTATGCAGAAAAATTGAAGATTGAAGCTGTGACAAAACCGTGGAAAAAGGATTTCCAACTGGTGGAGCTTCGTCGTTTCAAACCCCTCCCCCTCAACATTTCAATAGAATCAAGATAAATTTTGTTTTTTAGATTGTTTTAACGTTTACTTTTGAACCTCTTCAGCAAAGATATCATCAAGTAAGGTGTTTTAAGTTCTTTGTTTTTAGTTTACGCACGTCACTTAAAAAGAAAAGTTGTTTTCATCTATACTAGGATCTAAGCACTTTCATATTAGCATTTGAAAGAGTATTTGAATTTTTCTTTTGTATCTAGGAAATATAATTTTCACTTAAAGCATTTAAATATTTGCACTTTGGGAAAAGCCATTATTTTTGCATCATTAAAAAGAAAAGATTTTAAGTTTTGAAAAAGAAAGATTGTTTGTTTCATTGCATAAAAAGAAAGCTTATAGCATAAAAATAGTTTAAATTTAGGTTTCTTTTGACTTATAGTTAATGCTTTTATTTTTTCAAAGAAATTAATAGTAAACTAAAAAACTTAAATCAAGAAAAACTATTTTATAAAAATTACCTTATTAAAAAACCCTTTAAAATTGAAAAAGTTTAAAAACTTTAAAAATCTCTAAAAAACTTAAATTCAAAAAGAGTAAATATTAGAGATAAGACAAAATTTAGGTTAAAGAAATCAAATGGACTTTAGAAAAGAAGATTAGAATTAGTAAAGCCTAGGACTAGGGTAAAGCTATCCCTAGCTTTATCAACTAGTGATAGATTTAGACAATTTAGAGAGCAATTAGATCCGGCTATTAGGGAACTTCTTCTCTATTCGAAACGTTATCAAGAACGCAAAATGGAGGAGATGTTTAGGAACATGATGATAGAAAAGCAAGGGACACGTACAGTCCAAGCTATTCTAAAAGAGAAAGGAAAATTTACTGGACTAAACATTACAGAATACTTGGATGCATTTGAGGAGCAAGTGCGAATCCAGTGATTACCTGAAGATGTGCTAGTTAAATACTTTGGACGTGTAGTTTCTAGTTCAATTCTAGAATCTATACAAGAACACGCTGAAAAAACTTGGGAGGAATTTAGAAAGGAACTTCATAAGATGTTATATCTCGAGGATTTAAGCCAGCACAGTAGAAAAGGATTTCTGCGTTGGTTAAACACTGTTAAGAGCAATGAGTCTTTAACTCATCTTCACGGTGAGTTTATGAGATGTCTAGCTCAACTTCCTGAAGATGACAGAAATGCTATTAATCCAGATGTAATTATATATTTTCTTAAGATACTTAATCCTGAAGATAGGGCCGAAATTGAAAGACGAATAGAGGAGCCAGGAAAAAGGTATGGGCTAACTGATGACTGGGAGAAAGTCAAAAAAGAGATAGAGGCTGTTGCTCAAATGAAGCAAAGGCAAACGATTTTATATTCTAGACCTAATGCTTCTCAGCCAAGAGAGACTCCTTCTATTAGGCAAGTTGACATGCCAATGCCTGCTACTATGGCTACGGCTAATAATACAATTGCTACTAAAGCTCCCATAGAATTTCAACTAGATATTCTATGTAAGCAAATGGAAAATGTTATGAACATGCAAGCATCTCTTTCAAAAGAGGTTGCTAAATTAAATAAACAAGTTTATTCTATGAGCTTTAATGATCCAGGGGCTAGCGGTAGTAGTGCAGGGCAAGCACCGCCTAATCAACAAGTTATGCCTCAATATGTTCCACCACAACCAGTCTTTCAGCCAGCACCTCAGCAAGCTCCTCAATTTGCTGTACAGCCACCCTTTCAAAGAACTAATGAGAAAAGAGGGACTAGCGTGAAGCGCTGTGTTTGGTGTGATAGTCTGGAGCACGCATCATTTGCTTGTGAAGAGTTAAAAAGTGCTAAGGCGAATCAATTAGTTGTGGAAATAGATAGAAGACTATGTGACTTTAGGTCTCGTCTTCCTTTGTCTATCAATTGGGGTAAAGGCGGAATGAAAAAGCTTTATGAAAATTTAACAGTCTCAGATGCGACTGTCAATACTTCAGCTGCAAGACTAGAGCCGGTCGAGGATAGGCCTTCTTCAATGCATAACCAAAATCCATATTCGATAGAGGCACTGGTACGAGCTAGAGATGAAATAATGTACAAGACTGCATGGAAATCTCCTGTAGATCAATCTTCTGTCTTTTCTCACATTGCTAATGTTGAGGAAAAACGGAGACGAGAAGATCAACAGGATGATGTGGAAGAAGGTGATAGGAGGGTAACTAGGAGGCAAACAAGAGAAGATGAAAAGAAAACTGACAAGAAAGTTCAATTTGATGAATCGAATTTATCTCAAGAAGAGAAGAGAAAAATGATAAAGGAAGGCAAAAAGCCGACCGATGAAAATGTTCAATTGCAAGAAGAACAAAAGAAATTGGAAACCTCTAAACCTGAAAATAAAGAGGATCAAAAGGAAAATGAAGAGAAAGGGAAGAAAAAGGGAAGAAGAGCTCCACGTGCTATTATGATTTCTGAGCTCGAAAAGAAAAATGATGCTAGGGAGATTTTAAATGACATTCTTCTAAAAAGTCAAGTAACGATGTCACTTGAGCAAGTGTTTTCCATAGCGAAACCAGAGTTCAAGGACAGTTTTATTCGACTTATTAGAAGAAGATGCTTTCCTTTTCCACAAGACGAGGATATGCAAGACGTGGCAGAAGAAACCCTAGCTATGAATGAGGCAGTTACATTGAGTGAAAGCGATTATGAGGATGATGAAAAATTTACAAGAGGAAGTGTAAATAGAAATTTTCTAGGACCTATACAACCTGATGAAGAAATGTTAAAGAGTGAGAGTAAATACAATTCTACCTTCTGGGCAAGAGGCACACCAGAAGTAAAGATTAGAATCGGTGATGAAAAGGATTCTTGTTTAGCTTTGGCTCTCATTTACTCGGGGTCAGAGATAAACGTGATTTCAAAAAAGTTCTTTGACAAATTTAGGTGGCCAATTGATAAAGAGCACGGTTGGCGGATGAGAACAGCAGACAATGGCTCTGGCATTTTGTTGGGTGCATGTGCGAATGTGCCTATTATGATAGGTGGTGTTCGAGAAGAGTTTCACTTCTTCGTTCAAGATAATTGTTCATATGAAGTGATTCTTGGACAACCATTTATAGCTGAAATGAGGATGGAAACAAAGGCAATGAACGACGTATCAGCGTATGCAAGAATTCCATCCAAATCAGGGATGGATTCTTTGCAAGTTATGACGGTTTGCCCAAACCACACTAGAAATAGAAAGAGCTTAAGAAGAAATCCTATTGACTCGATTCAGTCATGTATGTAATGATCCAGTGACTGTAAGAGAATATGGAGCGTACTATGATCAAAATTTCTGCTAGACTCCACTATTGAGCGAGACAATAGTGGACGTTGTTTTGATGTCTCGCCTATCAGTGAACATAAATTTGAAAATTATCTAATTTGTACTCCTACAGCTAGTTTGCATTATATTACTAGTGAAAACCTTCCAAAAACATTTAGAAAACAAACTGAAAAATATTTCAGACAAACTGGATTAATTTTAAGGGACGAGAAAATTGAGTGTATAATTGAATTATCAAAAAGTTCCACTCTATTAGAAGAGCTAGAAAGTGTTTCTCATGAAAATTTTGAATCAAATCTGATAATTCTTAACTCTATTCAAGAGTATGAGATTATTAGTGAATTTATCCTAGAACATGAAGTTAGCATAGAAACTAAATACAAAATTGTAGAAAAAAAAATAAAGCCTTTAGCTCAACCCTTACCCAAAGATAGTCATGACATACTTCGTCGAGTATCAAATGATCCTATTCTTAGAGATCAATCTAAGATAGGTCACATATTTACTGATGAGAGTAAGAAGTTTATGAAATTCGGTGATGAATTTCTTTCTCAAATTGAAAAAGAGCAGTTTACTAAGATGATTGTTCATCATGGTAAAGCTTTTTCTTTATTCCCACATAAGATAGGATGTGCAGACCCAAAGTTAGTAGCTCCAATGATTATTTTTACAGTACCGCATATTCCTTGGAATCTTCGTCCGATTCCAGTCCCAAAGGCTCATTTACCTGAGCTAATGAGATTGTCAAAGGAGAAGATTGCCATGAGAATCTTGGAACCATCCCCAGCACCATACTCTAATAGGTGGTTCACGGTACCGTAAAAGAGTGGGAAGCTACACTTTATTCAGGATTTGCAGCCTGTGAATAAAGTCACTATTAGGAATGTAGGAACAGGACCCATTGTAGATGAGTTTGCCGAGGCATTTGCTGGTCACTCCATCTATTCAATGGGAGACCTGTATTCAGGGTATGATTAGTTTCAATTAGCAATTGGGAGTTGATATGTGATCACGATAAAGACTCATTTGGGTTTAGTACGTATGTGTACTCTACCACAAGGAGCCACGAATTCTGTGGCCCACATGATGAATTTTATGAATCTGGTCCTACATGACTTTATCCCAAAAGTGACGATGCCTTTTATTGATGACACTCCAATAAAGGGTGTGTGGAAAAAGAAAAGGATGAAATTTTAGATTCATCTGGTTGTAGAAAGTTTGTTTCCAGCCATATTTCAGATTGTGAAAAGATATTTGAAAGATTTGAAGAGGTTGGACTAACTTTCTCCTTAGAGAAATCAACTTTTGGTGTTAATGAAGTGCTAATAGTTGGACATTTATGTGGCCATTATGGTCGTAGACCCTATCCAGCAAAAGTTGATGCCATTAGTAGCATTTCTGAGAAATCTCGCAATGTAAATGAAGTAAGGAGATTCCTAGGTGCATGTGTTTTCTATGTCATCTGGATCCCTCACTTTGCTCATGTAGCGAATCCGCTTTATGATTTATTGAGAAAAAGAAAGAAATTCTTTTGGACTGATGAGCATTCCAGAACTATGAAGCGTCTAAAGCAATTGCTTATCAATGCTCCTGTTTTGAAACGTATTGACTATACAGGAAATAAGCCTGTAATCCTAACCGTTGACAGTAGTCTTATTGGTATAGGCTGGGTCATTAGGCAGGATGATGAGAAGGAGCAAAGGTACGTAGTTCGCTTTGGAGCAAAGATTCTTCATGATACTCAAAAGAATTACCCGCAAATTAAGAGAGAATTATGGGGATTAGTTACAGCTTTAAAAACAGATAAAGAATACTTTATAGGAGCTAATGTAATAGTTGAGACCGATTGTCTTCCATTAATAGGTTTAATAGCTAATTGTTCGTCTCGGGATATAGCTATGCTACGATGGATAGCCTATATTAAATTCATTAATCCTGCTTTTGTTCATATAGCTGGAAAACATAACACCGTTGCTGATATGCTTTCAAGATCAAAATTCGACAATGATAGTGAAGCATTAAATAATCATATTAATTTAATAAATTATGAAACATCTACCTATACGTATGAAAGATTTAGAGAGTGCGATTATGAAGGAGAGTGGCAAGATATACAAAACTATCTGAGTTCATTTCAGCCTTCCCCAAATTGGTCTTCAAATCGATTCCGGAACATCAGGAAGAAGACTTTCAACTTCTTCTTGAAAGATGGATATCTTTGGAGACATGCTAGAGGAAAGGTTCGAAACCCTCAAAGAGTACTAGGTTTCAAGGTTTTTCAAGTGCAAGTTATGCAAGAGATGCACAAAAGCCTTTGGGCTGGTCATAAAGGTTTTGTTGCTACATATGAAAAGATTAGAGAAAGCTATTGGTGGCCGAGGATGTATGTAATTGTTAAAGAATTTGTGAGCACTTGTAGTACGTGCCAATTACATTCCTCTGTCAAGCATAGAGATTCCCTTCACCCGACCTATCCACCTTGTATTCATTACAAGTGGGTATTAGACCTTGTGACCATGCCTAAAAGCAATGATGGCATGAGATATATCGTTCTTGCGCGAGAAGATTTGACAAATCACGTCGAAGGTAGAGCGCTTCGTTCCAATACTACTTATAATGTATGCGTATTCCTTTTAGAAGAAGTATTATCCAGATTTGGATATATAGAAAAAGTAGTAGCGGATAGAGGTGAGATAGATGCGAGAGAGGCGAGAGAATTCTTTACACAACATGGAATTCGATTGTCTCTTATGACTGCCTATAACCCAGAAGCAAATGGTAAAATTGAACGAGGACATCCTTCCATAGTGAAGGCTATTTCTAAAGCTTGCCACGGAGATATTAGTCAATGGCCAAAATATCTTCCATTTGCTCTTTGGGCTGATCGCATGACGTACACGAGAACAACTGGTTTTATGCCAGCTGAACTCATGTATTGTCAGAAACCATTATTTCCCATTCATACTCAGATTATTAATTGGATAAATTTATGTTGGAAAGATAACATTTCAAGAGAGGACTTATTAGCATTTAGAATTAAGCAATTACAACAAGGAAATGAAAATCTTAAAGAAGCAATAAAAAAATTAAAAACATCTAGATTGAGAAATAAATTATATTTTGATAAGAAACATAGACTAAGACCGCAACCAATAGAAAGTGGTGACTGGGTGCTTGTATATGATAGTACATTTGATATTCAATACGATGCACGTCGGAAACTAACTAAATGTTGGTTCGGACCTTACGTTGTTGTTTCAGTTTATGAAACAGGTACATATAAATTACGTGAATTTGATGGTTCTATGTTAAGGAATTTGATTGCAGGGAAAAGAATAAAACTGTTTCGAAGAAGAGAAAGCAATAAATTTGAATTAGACGAAGACTTCTTGGAGGACGACGATGAAGAAGAATAAAAATGATCAGGTGAAAGAGTTCTAAACTTTACTTATTTATTAGTTGTTAATACACTACAAGGAATACGGGCGTGTAGCGACGGTTAACGCGACAGAATTTCGTCGCTATAAAAATTGCAACTTGCGTCGGAATTACCGTCGAGCTCGGACCGTCGATTATACGACGCAAAAAACGACGGTTTTTTTGACGCTTCTGCCTAACGTCGCTTAAATGACGCTTGTCAAAGGCGTCGCTTAAGCGACGCGCTTTTGCGTCGCATAAGCGACGCACTTTTGCGTCGCATAAGCGACGGTCTTTACCGTCGTATAAGCGATGGTCTTTACCGTCGTATAAGCGACGGTGCAAACCGCCGTACACGCGACGCTAAGCAAATGTCGCTTATACGACGACGCATTGCATCGCTTATACGACGATCTATTGACGGACAAAAATTAAAACGTTGGAGGCTCTGCAATCGGCATTTTCACGCATCCGATCGAAGAGCTCTCCAACGTTCGCAATTGCGCTGCGCTTACGAGCTGAAGCAAGTATATGCAGAATTGTTGTTTTGCTTAAGCTCTCTGTTATTGTCTCCCTCTGTCTTTGTTTCTCTCTTTCTACATCTTTCTCTCTTTGAATTTTCTCTCTCTCTCTCTAGATCTCTCTCTCTCTAGATCTCTCTCTCTCTAGATCTCTCTCTCTCTAGATCTCACTCTCTCTCTAGATCTCACTCTCTCTCTCTCTAGATCTCTCTCTCTCTCTCTAGATCTCTCTCTCTCTAGATCTCTCTCTCTCTCTCTAGATCTCTCTCTCTCTCTCTCTCTCTCTCTCTCTCTCTCTTCTCTCTCTTTATTGCAGGTTATTCAAGAAGCTAACCAGGCAAAAACTATGGATCACAATTGTAAGTACAATTTCTATTATTTGTAGATCATTTGAATTGTGTTATTTTCATTACATACCATACTCACACTTATTGATATGCACTCATACACTTATACATGATGAAGAAGCACACACACATGCATATACGTACATATACACATATACATGCACATACACACACATACACATAGAGTTATACATATACACACACATACACAAGAACATGCACATATTGATACATACTATACACTTATACATGCACATGCATATACATACATATAGGCACACATACACATGCACATATACACATATACATGCACATACACACACATACACACACATACACATAGAGTTATACATATACATGCATATACATATACACACATACACATGCACATGCACATACTCATACACACATATACACTTATACATGCACATGCACATACATACATATACACACCCATACACATGCACATACATACATATACACACACATACATATACACTTAGGTACACACATATGAATGAATTATATAATTAAAGTATTAAAACACATGCTTAATATAAACAATAATAACAATCAATAGAACAAAACTCTTCATTACTTAATACCATACACACAATTCAAAACATGACTGAAATGAAAAATATATAGATAAATATATATATATATATATATCAATGTAAATACATATAATCCAATGTCATAATCAACTAAAATCCTAATCATCATCATCATGATCATCATCATCATCAGCAATATCATGATCATCCTGATCTTCCTCATCCTCATCCTCATGATCACCCTGTGACGATCGAGATCGTCCCTCCTGTGTCTGTCTCTCCACCTCATCCATATTTGTCTCCCCATAATACTCCTGTATTACATATAACAAACATAAATCAATAAAATAATTAAAACATTCATAACAACAAAATAATTATATAAAATTTAAAAATACTCACAAAGGCATCAGGATGATCTTGTATATACTCGCTCAAACGCCGATATCCAAAATGTGTAGCATACTCGATCTCGTGTTTCGTAGGATATCGGCCATAATCCTTTCGCTGCAATGAAACAAATAAAAAACATTAGTTGCTTGCATTTTTAACTAAAATAAAAAATATACTCACAATAACACATATACTTACAAACGTAGCTACAAAACCATTATGCCCCATTTGGCCTAAGTGCGATGTGTGGCCCGACTCCACTCTCTTCTTTGCAGCAGCCTGTTTATTCAAGGAAAAAACTACATAAATTAAATTAAAAAATTACTAAAATATCTAAAAATTATAAATATAAACTATTAATTTGTGTACCTTCTGCTGAGGAAATGACTCCTGAAGACGTAGCTGTCTACGAAAAAACTGCCACGACTCAGGTGGTATGTTAACTCGCCTCTTATTTTTTTCGACCATACAATATCTCTTGTTAATTTAATCTCAAACAGAAAAAAAAGTCAGAATACATACACATATATACACACATATACACATACACATACACATACACATACCCACATACACATATACATGCAAACATATACGCATGCATATATGTATATATATACACATATACATACATATAACATAAACACACATATACATATCCACATATATACGTACACACACATGCATGCATATACACTCATTCATACAAAATACATGCATTTATCCCACAATAATATGTGTTGTGTATATGTGAATATGTGTGTATGTATAAATGTGTATATGTGAATATGTGTGTATGTGTAAATATGTATATGTGAATTTTTTATTTATGTAGATAATCAAATTATTAATATCAAATACCATTATTTGTAGATTCTGATCAATCAGATGGAACTCCACCACTGTCTCCTCATCGTGCAACGACTTTATACTGTAAGTATATGAAATATTTAATTTTAACTATATTTGATGGATACATAACTTATATTTTTTTTTTATGTTTCTTATGATGTGCAGATTCTGATCAATCGGAGGGTACTCCACCACCTCCTACCCATGCAACGACTTCACATGTGTCCTCCGATAGGAATTATGATGAATTTTACTATCAAGAGCATATTATATGTTGGTGTAACTCTTGTTATGGCACGTATCGAAGACCACGATTGGAATGTATTCAACATGAGGCAGAGTATGGTACTTTTGAGCATGCACCATCACCTAGTCAACGTGATAATGCTTGGGTATGTATTTTCTATATATATTAATGTCATTTTTTTATTTAAAAACCATGTATAAAATCAAATTATTATTGATATACAGGAATACTTGCTCGATGATGATGATGATGATGATTTTTCTCATAATGTTAATATACCTCGTACACGTCATGGACTTGCTGTTCATCAATTACAAGCAAAGGTTTCTAGAAATCCTCTACCTCCTGGTTTAGAGAATGAAACGGCTGGAGATTATCCATTGCCAGCTCGTGATCGTTCTTTAGTACAAACATATGATAGAAGAAGATATGGAGGATGGAATAGAGGACCACTTCCTTTAGATGGAGAGGTTTTCAACTTTTGGGGTAATCGCTATATGATTGCTCCATCCACTATTACTAATGCTGGTCATGGTCTCTTTATTGTAGAGGATTTGTATGTGCCTCCGAACTCTGAAGTCACTCTTATGTCATTTTGTGGTCCTATATATGGATGGGGAGATCCATAATACCTACCATATAAAACAAAATGGTTAGAAATGAATATATATATATATATACGTGTATGTGTGTGTATGCATGTGTATGTGTGTGCATGCATGTGTATGTGTGTGTATGCATCATTATGTGTGTATGTGTGTAGGTATATGTGTGTGTTGTCTATGTGTATGTGTGTGTGTCTATGAGTGTGTATGTGTTTATGTATATGTATGTATCTACATGTGTGTATGTATCTATGTGTGTATGTGTATGCATGTATGTATGCATATGTGTGTGTATGCATATGTATGTGTGTGTATGCATCATTATGTGTGTCTATGTATGCATTTGTACGTGTGTATGCATCATTGCATGTGCATGTGTCTATGTGTGTATGTGTGTGTATATGTGTGTGTGTCTATGTGTATGTGTGTGTGTTTATGAGTGTGTATGTGTTTATGTGTATGTATGTATCTATGTGTGTCTATGTGTCTAAGTGTGTATGTGTATGCATGTATGTATACATATGTATGTGTATGCATATGTATGTGTGTGTATGCATTATTATGTGTGTCTATGTATGCATGTGTATGTGTGTATGCATCATTACGTGTGTATGTATCTATGTGTGTATGTGTGTGTGTATATGTGTTTGTATGTGTGTATGCATGTGTGTGTGTATGCATGTGTATGTGTATATGTGTATATGTGTGTGTATATGTGTGTATGCATATGTGTGTGTATATGTGTGTATATGTTTGTATGCATGTGTGTGTATGCATATGTATGTGTGTGTATGCATTATTATGTGTGTCTATGTATGCATGTGTATGTGTGTACGCATCATTACGTGTGCATGTGTCTATGTGTGTATGTGTGTGCATATGTGTGTGTGTCTATGTGTATGTGCGTGTGTCTATGTGTATGTGTGTGTGTCTATGAGTGTGTATGTATTTATGTGTATGTATGTATCTATGTGTGTGTATGTGTATGCATGTATGTATGCATATGTGTGTGTATGCATATGTATGTGTGTGTATGCATAATTATGTGTGTATGTGTCTATGTGTGTGTGTATACATTATGACAGTGTATGTAAGCATGTGCATTATGTATGCATATAAGTATGTATGTATGCATATGCATATGCATTATGTATGCATATGCATATGCATTATGTATGCATATGCATATGCATTATGTATGCATATGCATATGCATTATGTATGCATATGCATATGCATATGCATTATGTATGCATATGCATTATGTATGCATATGCATATGCATTATGTATGCATATGCATATGCATTATGTATGCATATGCATATGCATGTGTATGCATATGCATGTAAGTATGTATGTATGCATATGTGTGTGTGTATGCATATGCATGTGTATGCATATGCATGTAAGTATGTATGTATGCATATGTGTGTGTGTATGCATATGCATGTATGCATATGCATATGCAATATGTATGCATGTATGTATATGTGTGTGAATGTGTGTGAATGTGTGTGTGAATGTGTGTGTACATGTGTCTGTATGTGTGTATGCATGTGTATGTGTGTGTATGCATCATTATGTGTGTATGTGTGTGTACATGTGTCTGTATGTGTGTATGCATGTGTATGTGTGTGTATGCATCATTATGTGTGTATGTGTGTGTATGTGTGTGTGTCTATGTGTATGTGTGTGTATCTATGAGTATGTATGTGTTCATGTGTGTGTATGTGTCTATGTGTGTATGTATCTGTGTGTGTGTATGTATCTATGCATGTGCATTATGTATGCATGTAAGTATGTATGTACATTATATGCATATGCATATGGATTATGTATGCAAATGTATGCATGTATGTGTTTATGTGTGTATGTCTCTCTATGTGTGTGTATGCATATATGTGTGTGTATGTGTGTGTATATGTGTCTGTATGTGTGTATGCATGTGTATGTGTCTATGTGTCTATGTGTGCATGTGTGTGTATATACTATATGTGTGTGTGTCTATGTGTATGTGTGTGTACCTATGAGTGTGTATGTGTTTATGTGTGTATGTGTCTATGTGTGTGTATGTGTTTATGTGTGTATGTGTATGCATGTATGTGTATGTGTGTGTATGTCTCTCTATGTGTGTGTGTATGCATATGTGTGTGTGTGTATATGTGTGTCTATGTGTGTATGCATGTGTATGTGTGTGGATACATCATTATGTGTGTATGTGTCTGTGTGTGTATATGTGTGTGTATGTGTGTGAGCGTCTATGTGTGTGTATGTGTGTGCGCGTCTATGTGTATGTGTGCCTGTGTGTGTATGTGTGTGTGTCTATGTGTATGTGTGTGTATCTATGAGTATGTATGTGTTCATGTGTGTGTATGTGTCTATGTGTGTATGTATCTGTGTGTGTACCATATGCATATGCATTATGTATGCAAATGTATGCATGTATGCGTTTATGTGTGTATGTCTCTCTATGTGTGTGTATGCATGTATGTGTGTGTATGTGTGTGTATATGTGTCTGTATGTGTGTATGCATGTGTATGTGTGTGTATGCATGTGTATGTGTGTATGTGTCTATGTGTGCATGTGTGTGTATATACTATATGTGTGTGTGTCTATGTGTATGTGTGTGTACCTATGAGTGTGTATGTGTTTATGTGTGTATGTGTCTATGTGTGTGTATGTGTTTATGTGTGTATGTGTATGCATGTATGTGTATGTGTGTGTATGTCTCTCTATGTGTGTGTATGCATATGTGTGTGTGTGTATATGTGTGTCTATGTGTGTATGCATGTGTATGTGTGTGGATGCATCATTATGTGTGTATGTGTTTGTGAGTGTATATGTGTGTGTATGTGTGTGAGCGTCTATGTGTGTGTATGTGTGTGCGCATCTTGTGTATGTGTGTCTATGTGTGTATTTGTGTGTATGTGTGTGTGTTTCTGCGTATGTGTGTGTGTCTATGCGTGTATATGTGTGTGTACATATGTGTGTGTGTGTGTGTGTGCGCATACCTTGTGTATGTCTCGCTTCTCTCTCTCCCTCTCGCGCGCGCTCTTTCTCTCTCTCTCTCTCTCTCTCTCTCTCTCTCTCTCTCTCTCTCTCTCGGTCTTTGTGTTCTTCCTCGCGTTCAAGGCCCGGCACAAATGTGCCGGGAGAATTGAATTTTTTTTTTACATTCCAGAGCATCGCATATGCGACGCTCTGTAGTTTGCCAACGTCGTTAAGTGCATCGCTAACCAGCGATGCTACTAGCGATGCTTGTGGTCTAGCGTCGCTTATGCGACGCTATCGTCGCTTATGCGACGAGGCTCGGCCAAAAAAAAAAATCCGAAATTTTTACCGTCGCTTATGCGACGGTTTTCGTTTTTTTCCCGATTCGAGGGCGTCGCTACGCCCCCCTTTTTCTTGTAGTGATATGATTTTTTATTGATGCATTTCATGAGTAGATATATACATCCTTCTGATAGGAAAGGAAGATTTTTAAAATTATGAAACAATGAGTTTAAAACTGAAGTAGGGATGTGTATGAAGAGAAGACAAGAATTAGAGACCCTATGGCTTTCATAAGGATAGGAGAGGGAACACTTGACTTGCGATTCCTAGTAGAAGTAAGTTTATTTTATATAGGTAGACTTCCTTAACTTCCAAACCATTTAGCTAAAGAGATCCTAGTTCCCACTTTAGCATTCCTCTAGAACCTCTGCTCTGATTAGGGGTTAAGCCTTTCCTCTTAAACAAAAAAGTTGCGAAGAAAAATTAAGAAAAGAGAAAATTGAGAACATCAAGCAGTATATTAATGGCTACTGCAAGATGAGAAAAAGAAAATTAAAAAAGAAAAAGAAAAAGAAAGAAAAGAAAAGAAAAGAAAAAAGTTATCATGATTCAGTTGTGGTCTCGAAACCACTTTTGAAATTCTATTCGGGCAACATGAGGCGGATTTATGCTATAGAGGAATTAGTTAGATGCATCTTTTGGCGAGTGACTAGGGAATCAGGGATAGACCATTTATATAAAATATTTATTACTTTTGAACGGGCTAATAGAAGAGCAAGTACCACAATTGTCTGCTTGATTTCTATGGGACTTTCTAAAACTTGTTTGCAATTTCATGCATTGAACGAGAACGTTTAAGATTCAAGTTTTCATAATTTTAAAAAAATTTTCTTAACTATCAGAAGATGTACTTACCTTTAGGAGCATATTTCATATAAGTTTAAAAATAGTTCTAGAAACATTTCTCAAAAGAATTTGATATTGCTTTCCTATTGAACTGCAGGTTGGCCCATCGAGGGCGATGTGCAGGTTTCGTGGGGGCAGATGTCGAAAGGATTTCCTCATTTTAATTGTCAAATGGAAAAATAAAAATATTTTGCTTTAGAGTCGGTTAAATGAGATTTCTCTCTCATATTTTTTAATGTATTGATTCAAATTGATTGATGTTTCTCTTACTTAGTACCTGCAGGCAATAAAGATCATGAGCAGCTGGATTAAACAAAGATTTTGTTTATCTAAAAGGATTCAAGTTTATAGTTGGATATAAGGAAGTATTACGATATAAATATTTTAATCATGATCATATGTATATGCATGGGTATGAATGTATTGCAATAATTATGGGTCTTTATGTTTATGTTTATGCTAAGTAACTTCATGAGCAAGAAAAGATATGTATATGGTTAGTCTCTTATGTGATTATCATATATCTTATAAATGTTTAAAGTGTTTAATGAGTATAGTAGATAAGGGCTAGAATCTCTAGAGATTTCTTACCCTATATGTTTATCAAGTTATTGAAGACTTTTCTCATTCTCCATGCGAGAGAGGAAACTTTAAGTCTACATGTCTATATAAGTATGCATATATATGATTGTTTGTTTGCAAATGCAGGAGAGCATTTAAATGTGTGAGATATATATGAATATTTGATTTATTATATATTAGTATGATTTCATTTATATATATATTAATATGTGAAAGGTTAAAAAGTTTAACAATAATTAAATTATATAAATAAACATTTATCAAAATGAAAGAAACACAAAAACGTGTACATATGAGTTAGTGTTAGCACTTAAGTTATGTAAAACGTGGGCATGACATGCATGTGATTAAAACTAGGAGTGTGCATGGAAAGTTGTGTACATTTAGGCGTAAGTAAATCTTATGAATAAAAGTTAGGAATCATTGATTTTTTTCGAATGTTCTTCCTGCAGATCATTGAAGAGATTTCAAAAGGAGATTACGAGAACACAAGCATACAAAATTTTCAAGATCACAAAATTACGATATTTGAAGATTGTTTATTAATTTGTATAGGATTATCTATAAAGAGAATTGTATTAGCTTTTGTATAGGCTTAAATCCTAAAGATTTCTAGCACTTCCACTTTTTGATATATTTAACATTTGTATAGGCTTAAATAACTTGATTTTGAAATTCTCCATACTGTTTTTCTAAAAATTAATTGAGATCTTTACTTTTTATTTTCGCATGTCTAAAGAGATAGGATCTACAAGTAGTTCTAAACTAGTATCTACAAACGATTCTGATATTAAGAATCAAGAATTAGAAAACTTAATAATAGGAACATTACTTCCGTCTTCAATTGATAGTTCAAATAATAACGAAAATATAGAAGTTGAAATTATTAAAGATAAAGTAGTTAACAAAAATTTACACACGTTAGATTACGATCGTCTTCTTTCTAGAATTTTACCTTTAATTACCATAGTTTTGCCAGAACCGGAGGACAAGAAAGACTTATTCCCACCTAATTTAGTTAGAAAACCTAACTCAAATCAAATAGAGAATAAAGAAGTTGATTTTATTAAAGATAAAATTACAAATGAGAACTTAGTTATGTCTTATCAATTAGAAGCTATAGAACATTATGGAAACGCTCTACCTTACGGTCCTTAGTCTAAATAATTAGTTCTTAATTTGCACTCATATATATTAGAAACATATAGGTTTTTATCACACCTAAACTGAAAAAATAACTGAAGGCCCTAGGCATACTTAGAAGCACCCTGCATGCAATCACACGGTTAGGTTAGCGCGATTCTTGTAGATGAACGTCAGCCTACCTTCACACCCCTCTACGACACCGCGAAGTCGAGACCTTACCAAATATATATAATGGCTTCCAATATTGACATGCCTTTTGACGAAAACCTTTTTGCCCCTCGCTCAACCACGCTCTTAGATGGTTGGAAATTATGTTGGCTATGACTTTAGTAATGATTTTATATCCCATTTGAAGCATCATAATTGGATGCCAGTTCTCGATTCTGTTCTTTTCCCCTTTTTTGTGGACTAACTTGATGATGCCATTGTTGAGACAAGTCGAAAGTACGCCAAACTAGAGTGCCTCTTGCTAGACCAAACAAAGAGGGGTGGCAATAACCAACTTGAAGGACTTAAAGAACTCATTAGTGAGCTTGTCTGGCCCCAGGCTTCTCCCACTAAGGAGGGAATCAATGAATTCAATGATTTCTTTTTTCGAGATAGGGGCGTCAAGCATGGAATGAAGGTTGTGTGGAATCCTATGAGAGGATACCCTAGAGATGGCTGCCATGCAGTTCCGTCTATGGTGGGAGAGGGGGGTCGAGATCCCCAAGAGTATTGTAATGTGCTCTTCAATGATTCTGAAATTTTCTTTTTCTGTATTGCATACATCACCATTTGAGTATAGCAATAGGGGGATGGATTCTCTGCTTTGTTTCAAGTTTTAAGAATGTTGCACATCTCTTTGGTGGGTTTGTCGACTTTGCTAGCCCACCACTCCTTAAAGAAAATTTGCAGAGTTTTCCTTTGTATTTCTTCCTCGTATCTCAATTGTGCTTTGATTTTTTGTAGAACCTTCAGGGATTTGGCTTTTTCTTTGTTAACTTCCTCCTCAAGTCTCCAAAGTCTATGATAAACAGTCTCTCTACGTGCATGCTGAATAGTCTGGAGCATCTTCCTGGCTCTTATCATGATCTACCTTGAATTTTCAACCACACATTTCCAAGTCTTGGCTAGGGACGAGCAGGAGGTGAACACCTCCTTCCACACTTTAGCAATTTCTTGATGGATAGAGGGGAGAGAGCAGGCAGCCAAGCAGGTGTGGAACCGAGGAGCCATAGAGGCTTTGGTGAGAGGTTGGAAAGGGATAATGATCGGGTAGTGATCAAAAATGACAAGGTGAATGCGTTGCATGATGGAAGGCCGGCCCCACTGATGAATAAGGTTCTAAGAAATGTAGCTTCTATCAAGTCTAGCTTTCCTTAAATCCTCCCCCGCTTGGAGATTTGACCATGCAAAGCCTTTCGAGTCTTTCAATTCGACCAAATCCAAGTGCAGTTTGTTTTTGTCCCAAGTTTCTTTCTCATGATTGTCGATGACTCGGCCCTTGTTGTTCCATCTGTCGGCACGGTCCTCCACCATGTTGAAGTCACCATAAATTAGCACGTTGTAGGGGAGCGAGTCCAAGGAGGCCTAGGTTTCCAGTCTCTCCAACTCCCCGTCTAGGGCATACATAGAGACCAGCGAGAATCGAAAGGGGGCACCAAAGGAAGTGGCATCCAATGATGGCACTGATCTTCAATGGAGCTCTCAAGCTTTTCAAACCAAAATCAGTTTATACCAATTACCATCCCACCGGACCCTCGAGGGTGAGACATCGAGATCTAGACATGGGTCAAGGAGACCTATCTAAGATATTTCTGGAGGTCTGATCCATCAATTTTAGTCTCTTGAATACAGATGAATTCAGAGTAGGCTAATGTCGTGAATCCATTGACTAATGATGGTCGCTCTTGAGGGGTCGGTCAACCCCCTAGCATTTAACGAAATGATGATCATTACCATAATTTACCCTCTTTGTGGGAAGGGGTCTTATCCTTTCTCGTCTTGGATTCATAGTTCTTTTTCGCTAGGAGGGGATGTCGACTTAGTAGCTTGTTTTTCCAAGGTAACTCAATAGGTTGTTTTCCCTTGTGGGAGGTCTCTTGTTGAAATGAACAGGAGAACGTATGTGGAATAGTCAATTCAATGATGTAACTTTCATTATCCATATTTTCTTCATTGCTAGTGGTCAAATCGTATTCTTTGCTTGTAATGTAACCCTCATGATTGGTTTCTTTGTTGTTAGGGATCTCTAGGGGTTTGTCGCTAGTGTCCACCCCAAACTGGTGTCTATCTGGGCAATCAAGCTCATTAATCTCCTTTTCTTAATTGCAATACATGTTGCTTGGGGGGGCATCTGAAGTACGATTTCTCTCAGAAGTCACCCTAGGACTTCTTTTCCTTCTTCTTCTCACTTCCTTGAACCCGTCTAAGTTGGTTTCTAGGTTTCAAGAGCCCTTCGGTTCCTCTTCGTTCACTGGGGGACTCATGGTCCCATTGATGTCTCGCATTTTCTTGGATGCTTCCTGTATATGTTTGCTTCTTTGTCTCAGCGGACCGTCTTTGATCCTATGGCCTTGTTGGCCACAACGAAAACACGTGTTAGGTAGATTTTTGTACTTAATGTCTTTGAAGGGAGCAGCATGTTGAGGTTAGCCTCGACGCAAATTTGAGGGTGCAACCAGCTGTTGAAAGAGTCATGGACAAATGAAGCTATTAATTGGGTTTGTGAGTTACACTACTATCAGCCAAGGAACCCATACTCTACCTATGGAATGAATGGAATGAACATTGATCATGCGAATATAACATATGAACTTTGAAGCATCAAATAGCCATAAGTTGTAATAGTAAGCTTCGTATGCTATAGCTTAGTGCCACTCTCTTAAGTATGGAGTCCATGCCACATTCTTAAGTTTAGGTCGCAGAAAGCTAGCGTTTGAGACACTGCAAAGAAGGTAAAGTGTTACACTTACAAACTCTCCGTGCTTACTTTCTACTAAAGGACAAGTGTTGAAATTTGAGCTCTGTACATTTTGAACTCGTGGTTTTCATGATAGAACACTAGTCACTCCAGTGAGTATAGCCAGTCACTACCTACACCATCTAGAGCTCCCAAGTCTAGTCAACATGTAGAAAAGGTTTTCGATGCAGAGACACTTTAATGATTGGTTAAGCGTAGGAGACCTTTGTGATGCAGGTTTTCTGTAATGGGCAGCCGAAAATATAGAAAGGACACAAAAGTCCGATTGTGCAGGTTTTACATGAGTCCGATCGAATTTATTGGGATTCGGGATGAGTCTTTTCTACTCAATGCTGAAGAGTCCTGACTCTTGAAAGTAGTAGTCAACGTCACACACTCACAGTATGTCATATATATGTCACTTACATCTGTGAATCTTGTTTATATATATATATATATATATATATATATATATATATATAGTACAGAGAAACGCATGCGAGCAAGTGTGCTTCACATAGTACAGAGACACAGTCTACGTACGATGGTTTTTTATAAACGAGGCTTGAAGCTTCCTTGCAAACGCTGGTCAAAGTGAGGAACTATGGCAAACTACAGCAGACTGCGTACACATTGAGCCAATGTAGACGTAAGAGAGGCGTTGAATTCCTTACTGAATTGAGATTGCGCATGCAGACATGCAATGGCAAAGCTCGATCATCGGCTTCCCTCATCGGTCATGTCTCAGTCATGTCTCATGTTCCCTTTGCATCGCGTCTCTGTGTGTCCCGTACCGTTTGCAGGCAAGATGGGCACTCGTATCTCATGCTGCCTTCCAATTGCTTCTCTCTGCGCCGCAGACGGTGGTCCGCCTTGCGTTTTGGATAATGAAAAACCCGTGATAATGTGTTTTTTATGAATGAAGGTTCGGCCGAGGGCTACTCCCCGAGTTTTAACTTTGAAATTTCAACTGTACAAAGAAGGGCATAGTACCCATGGGACCCCTCTTATCCCACAAGAACAGGGGTTTATAAGAGTGGATTGAACGGTGGTCACAACTACCGCAAGGCTAGTCAAATGATGGCACATCAGCCATATGCTTCATCATTCGAGGTTATACATGTCCCTTACATGTGGCCGGCAGAGATTGAACCCTCGCCCCCGCCTCAAGAGGCGAGAGGCCCAACCAGCTGCCTTAACGGCCTGGGACAACCCGCGATAATGTTGCAAGTGGAAGAATATATCACCGTCAATAACTATGAAGCATTTGCTTGTGTTCATGGAGATTATTTTGAGTTCCTTTTTTTTTGGATAAAAAACCCGAACGTGCAAACATTACTTCAAATATTTAAATTGGGTTTGTGTTGAATGCAGCTATGGCGAATTCTTTTGTTTTCGGTGTATTTTAGTGCATTCGAATGGAAGACGGTAAACCAAAATTTATGTTTTTTTCTTGGCTTTCTCTCATCCCAATTTAACCAAATATTATTCACCATCAATTTTTGAGGTGAAGTGACATAAAAAGACTTCCCTCAAAGTGAATATATATATAAAGGCCTATTCACGAAATTTGGGAATTATTCAAGTCCCATTTATAATACCAAGTGATGGAATTAACTTATAATTTCTATGTTATATTCTTCTTACAAAGATCAATTCATGAATACATCTTCTTTTTGTTAAAATGTTTTAAGCTTTCAATAGATAAAAAATAATATTAGTTGATGAGCTTATTCAAAAAAACACCAAGGAGTATGAATAAACAAAGAAAAGCATTAGGGTGGTTGGGCCTCTCGACTCTTGAGGCGGGGACGAGGGGTTCAACCCCCATCATCACATGTAAGGGACATGTTTAACATGGAAAGTTGTATCTTGTGGGATAAGGTGGGTCCCACGGATACTATGCCCTTCCTTATATAGTTGCAAATTCAAAGTTAAATCCTGGAGGAGTATGCCTCTACTGAACCTCCATTTAAAAAAAAAAGCAACCACATGAATTTAGATCTAATTTAGCAATACTTAATAATATGCAATTTGACATACTAATAATTGTTCATTTAGGTGAATGATATGAAAATTATGTCAATACTATAGATTGTTTCATATAGTTTTATAATAAATCTATCATACTAACTTAGGGCTTTGAAAAACAATCGAATTCAGTAATTACTCAAATATATACAATTTAGGCTTTCAATAATTTTTCACTTGGTTGAACAGTCCCAAAAATATGTGGTGTTTAAAAACACCAATAAAATACATGATGTTCAAATATTTTAAAATCATTGATATCGTTTCTGAATATATTGTTCAAGTACATAATATGTTTCTCTATCACAAGGTTTCTGATTTACAATTGTATTACATGTATAAGAACGTCTGTTCTTTGAGCAAATCCATCCATAAAGCCACGGAATCATTGTTTTGGATAAAACGTTTTCCAACTCCTCCGATGATTGCCTCCACAGCTTCGGTAGAATTACATAAGTGCCTTTCATATTCCAAATCACATGATATAATGTATCATAAAAAATAATGGTATTATTTCCATCCAAATCTGGAAAAATTTTCCAAATTGTGTCCAAGTTTTTATGATGCACAAACTTATATCCGATACGGATATCAGTTTTTTGGCATGCACTCTGACCTGCTATAATATGAAATCTTTGATGGTGTTTTGGAAAACATACTGCAAGTGTTCTTTGAGCTATCGACACTCTTTCTGTGGTCCAAATCCACACTTCAAAAAGATCCATACAAAAATCCAAGAAATATAATGCATCCTTGCGAATGTAATGTGCAATTCTTGTGTTCTCTTCAATAAAATTCATATGGTTTTGCAAAGATTCAAGTAATAGATCACCCCTTTCCTTGTCAATTGTCTTGAGCAAAATGCCATTCATTTCCAGTATCAATACCCTTCTTTCATCTCTTGGGAATGAAGAAAATCCTTGCTTTCTTGATGAAGATTCATATATGTGTGAAGACAAGCAAGACATCAATGCCAAGCTTGGGTTTTCTTTGTAGTTCATATGCAAATCAGCATTTTGTTCTGCAAAATAAAATTGAAGTTAATTAGATTTATATAAAAATCAATTGTTTTACATTCTATATTACTTCATAATCACAGTAACTAAAGATATGTTTAATTAAGCCATTATCATTTCTCTCAATATTTAAAACTTATAGTAAATTAAAATTGATAATACATAAGAAAATGTAGGAAAATTGATTTGAATGCATGATTTTATATTCATGGGGATTCCAATTTCCTTTTATAGTTTTTCTTATAATCAATATAATTAAAAGTAGACTAAGCCTAGAAAAAACTTCATATATGTGTGTGTGTATTTATTTGTGAAGAAAAACAATCTTTCATGAAAGAAGGAAACTAACATTAAAAAAATGGGTTATCATATGTGTGTGTGTGCACATATATATGCGTGTGTGTATATATATATATGTATGTATGTATGTGTATGTGTGTTTATTTGTGAAGAAAAACAATCTTTCATGAAACAAGGAAACTAACATTAACAAAATGGGTTATCTTCAAACCAATCAAAAGATCTTGAGAAAATTTAATAATCCACCTTGCCGTCAACGTTTTTCTTTATCCTGCAAAAGAAAAATTTTATAAATATTTGTCTGTAGATATTAAAGAAAAACATAAATATTGTATGACGAATTTCTTTACCTATTAAATTAAGGTATGCCTTTTGTAACCTTTTTATGTATGCTTTTGCTGCAACTCCGCTTATGAAACGACTTTGTCGATAGCCCAATCTTGTAGCATACACTATTGCATGATTTTCTCTCATGCTTTTATTTTTGTAGCACATTTGTAACAGTTTTAGCTGCTCTTTATTTAAAAGTGGAACACCAAATGTTGAAGCTATTGTTGCTAGATCTCCCTTTTCGATATCCTTGCAATTCAATGGAACCTCTAGCTTTGTCGATGCTATTGTTGTATGTTCCTTTTCAATTTCGTTGCAAATCAATGGAACATCTACATTTTTCTCACTATTATTATGTACTTCATAGTCATCAAAAGAAGATACTCTCAAGTTATTTGAATGATCATTTGATTCACTCAAGATATCATGTTCTAACATAGAAGATGAATTCTCCATTGCAAGTTGAAACATAGGAAATATAAGATGTTCTTTGATGATATGTGGTTGTCGGATTCGATTGAGCAAAATATCATCTCTTTGGATGAAGCTCAAAATATAGGATAGAAGATCACTTGGTACTGAACGATCATGTCTTGCTTGATAAGGGGTAATGTCGCTGCAATTTTCTATTGGGATAGAACCTTTGAAGAAACTAGCATTAATGATAAGTTGATCTGGTTTATATATTTCTTCAATGTGATCCATATAATAATCTTCTTGGCTCCTCACCATAAGAAAAGAATATCTTTTGTCATCAATATTTGAATGATCTTTTACATAATCTTTCTCTGATATGTTCCATCTTATATCTTTTTTGAACAAAAGGGCATTTAGATCGAGAAGGAGAAAATTGTTGCTTATATGAAGATGATAGATATTATCTGCATATATCAAACAATGAGGTTTATTATACACAATAACTAAAAAGAGTGCTTTAAGATAACTTATTGATATATCTACAATAAATGAGTTATAATATGAATAAAATAATCATAATATTACACAATATACCTGGTAAAATCCAAAAAGGCCTAGCATGTCGTTTCTCCATAACATTAGATAGCTTATCTGATGTTTGAAAAGAGCTTTGCTCATGTAGAGTACTCATTTCATCCTCAAAGTGGCCAATAAGCTTTCCAATACCATCATCACTTATGAAATGTTTATTTTTGTTAACATCTATAATAAAAAGAAATCCAAAAGATGTATAATAATCAATACAATATGCAGACATATCAATACTTATTTTCTCAATTAATTTCTCTTTATGATAAAAATCTATCTATTAATTTCTCTATCTAAACACTTATAATTAATTTCACTGTGCATCTACGTCAAACAATAAGCTTTCGATTTTAAAAACTGCACAGTTCAATATTTGCATCTTAACCGTACATTTCAAAATTGTATTTAATCAAATGCATCATAATTTTAAAAACAATATGTTTCAGATTTTTTCAAACAAAGGAGTCATAAATCATGCATATCAATTTAAAAATTATAACATGTGAATTTATGCATCTAATTTTTAAATTACTCGAATAGACAAGAGATGTCGAACTTTAACTCACTTTACTCAACAAGGTAATATGTTCAAAATAAAAATCTATTGTTCAAGAAATGCAATCATCACTAGCATATAAAGAAAAATATACTTTGAAAATTATGGTATTTATTACATTACATGGAATCAATATTTTCTCAACCTTCTTTTTTTCCTCATACATTTGAAGTACCTGCAGTATCTTCATCCATTGTAACAATATGTTCATCGGTTTCTGTATCATCCTGATTACTTTCTGATTCTTCTCCACTAGGTTGTACATCAATCTCAGCATCAACATTCTCGAACACATTTGTATTATCTGTATCTTGATTCCTGATATCTGTATCTTGATTACTGATATCACACCATTGATGCAAAGCAGGGTCATTCTCAAAAACTGAAGAGCAAATTGATTCTAATTGTTTTTCTTCAACATCTAAACATATACCAAAACATCTGCGTTTCTTAGATAAACTTCTTTGAAGAACAACTCCTCGACAATACAACTCTACAACATAGCTGTCTTCACGAGCAAAACTATTAATGAAATCATCAATGAAATTTTTTTCTATGAATCCATCCAGACCTTTATGAGCAAAAATATTTAGATTTGCTTGATCTATTCTATCAATCATCTGATAATTATCCTCTTTGCTAATGTACATAAGCACTATTGCAAAATCCATCTCTCCTTTGATGGAAGGATTACTACTCTGAGTGGCTCCAATTTTGAAAGTCATTTTTGTAGCTGTATGTTGAACTCCTTCTACAAGCATATGGACATAGAGGAAATCAATAAAAGATACTAGAACATATTCTGTCTCGGAGTTCATCGTGTTGAGTGCAAAAATCAATCCGGAAAAGAACGTTGCTGAAATGCATTCCCGACTATGTAAACTGTACAGTTCTGAATCACCTTAAGAAAACAATATTGAATGGAAGAACTTGCTCTGCACAACAACTTTCCACCTTGTTCAAATCGAAACCAAATCCATAGATTGACCATGGAATAACATTTGGTGTGGTCTTTATTCCCATTGCAACTCTATACAAATGACTCAACAAAGTTATGGCGGCCTTTGGTAAAGGAGGAGACTTCTTTGCCCTGTTTAATGAGTCTTTCACAAATGTTTCACTGTAACTTTTAATTTTTTCATATTGTACATCTGTGATATTGTATTTCTCACAGAGCTTTTCCCAAGTCAAAACCTCTGTTGTTAAATCAATAAAAAATGCAATTATAGCATTTTTCAAGACACGATCTGTCTTTAATCTCCATGCCATTTCTTCCATGTCAACCATGTGCTTCAATGATTTTGCCTTTTTTAACAAAATTTTCTTCTCTAAAATTGCCTTTTGAAGTTCTAAAATTTCTTTATTGTCCAAACCTGCAATACATCTGAACAATGTCGGACCTAATATAACTGTCCCTGGTGCCTGCTTCAATTGACCACCTTTCATTGCTACCATCTTTGCGGATGTCGATATAACATCTTTTGTTGAATCTCTTTTGTTATTTGACACTTCACCCTTTGTATTAAGTAGTGCCCCTTGACTATACAAACGCATTATTGATATCCAATTTTTCCATTCCTCATCATTACATAAAAGAAGATGCAAATCATTCTTTATAAATCCTTTTTGTAAAGTTTGCTCTGTAGTCTCTACAAAATTCTGAAAAAAAACATATATTTTAAATAAATACAAGTTTTAAAAAATAATAATATATAGTAACTAAAACACAAAAAATACAAAGAATATAAACATACCTGCCATGATATAAATTCTCTTTTACTCTGATTAACACCTGGAGGAGGTTTGGATGGACATCCATTGGCTTTCCATTGAGATCTAGCTTGTAAAAGTTGATCCACAAATGGTTCCTTCTGTAATGACTTTGCCACCATCAAATTAGCCTCTTTAGATATCTCCCTTGAAATTTTTGGAGGACAATTTACTATAATTTTTGCTTTTCTATATCTAAATTGTTGTCGTAACTGTAATGTCACCATCGGAGAATTAACAGTTTGTAAAGTTTTCGCTGCGCTAATTGAATGTTGTCCAGATATTATCCAATACTCAACTTTATCAATATCATCATGAGATAAAGTTTTTAGAGGTATTCTCACACTTGGATCAATAGGCATAACAACTGCAAGAACTTCATTCTCTTTCGGAGCCAAGACAAAATCATTCATTAATGTACGCACCCAATCTCTGTTTAATTTCCGATATACATAATTCGATGGTGCTGGAAAACATCTTTTTACATCAACATTAAATACTGCATCAGAACCAAAAGCATAGTATTCTTGTTTTTGAAGTAGTAAATCCATCATTTTATTTTCTTGTGGCTGCACTACTGTATCCTCTGTTTCTTCACTCCTATTATCTAAATGTCGGATTGATACACCTTCATCGTTTTGTACAGACTTTGATGATGATCCTAAATCTTTATTTGAAGAACCTTTCAACTTTCGTTTCTTAGATCTCTCAAATACATCTGAGCTTCTCTTCAAAGATTTTGACTTTTGTGTTAATCTTTTGGCTTCTTTTATAATTTTCACTAATTCTTCTATTGATTCGATCGATTCGATCGATCCAATTGAACCTAATGATCGATCAGACTTTGAGATACTATCTTTCATATCATCCAAACACAAAGTCTCCCATGATAAGGAAAACTTATTCGCATTAATATTCTCACCATCTGGAAGCACTTTACAAGTAAAACATGGTGTGCCTTGTGCATTTACATCTTCTTTAACATGAACAATATTTCCCATATCACCATATGTAGATCCTGCATCTGTCATAAATAAATGTACATCTCCTTTGAAGTTTCCTTCATGATCATAAGTATCAGCAAACCATTTCATGTCTTCCTTGTGTGTCAAATCAAAAGATTTCTGAACCTTAATCCTATTTGAAGGAACCTTCATCCCACTTGTTTGTGATAAATTTTCCAATGAAAATACATTATCGATCACATTGCTTTGAAATTCATTTGTGTTTTCCATTGCTCCTGAAAGTAAAACAAAAAAACTTTTTTTTAATCACATCAACATAATAACAAACAATATGAATATATTAACATCAAATGGTTGGAAAAGCTTAGAGGCTCGAACTTAAGTTCGATCCTCTTTCTTCTTTTGCAATAAGACACAAGAAATCTAAACTTGATATGGTTGGAAAAGCTCCGAGGCTCGAACTTAAGTTCAAGCCTCTTTGTTCTTCTATTCATATCATGTGATCTAACAATCCTGAACTTGATATGGTTGGAAAAAGCTGAGAGGCTCAAACTCCTCTTTGTTCTTTTGCTCATATCATGTGACCCAACAATCCTATAACACACAACAATCATAAACTTGATATGCTTGGAAAAGCTAAGAGGCTCTAACTCTTCTTTGCTCTTTTGCTAATATCATGTGACTAAACAATCCTAAACTTGATATGGTTGGAAAAGCTCCGGGTTGGAAAAGCTCCGAGGCTCGAACTTAAGTTCGAGCCTCTTTGTTCTTTTGCTAATAAGACACAACAATCCTAAACTTGATATGGCTGGAAAAGCTAACGCTCATATCATGTGTCCAAACAAATCCTGAACTTGATATGGTTGGAAAAGCTCAGAGGCTCGAACTTAAGTTCGAGCCTCTCAGCTTTTCCAATCATATCAAGTTTAGGATTGCTGTGTATTATGAGAAAGAGAACAAAGAGGCTCGAACTTAAGTTCGAGCCTCTAAGCTTTTCCAGCCATATCAAGTTCAGGATTGTTGGATCACATGATATGAGCCTTAGCTTTTCCAGCCATACAAAGTTAAGTTCGATCCTCTCAGGTTTTCCAACCATATCAAGTTCAGGATTGTTGTGTGTTATGTGCAAAAGAACAAAGAGGCTCGAACTTAAGTTCGAGCCTCTTTGCTCATATCATGTGACCAAAGAATGATATGGTTGGAAAAGCCTACACTTGATATGGTTGGAAATGCTCAGAGGCTCGAACTTAAGTTCGAGCCTTTGTTCTTTTGCACATAAGACACAACAATCCTACACTTGACATGGCTTCAGAACTTAAGGCCTCTCAGCTTTTCCAATCATATCATGTGATCCAACAATCCTGAACTTGATATGGTTGGAAAAGCTCAGAGGCTCGAACTTAAGTTGGAGCCTCTTTGTTCTTTTGCACATAACACACAACAATCCTGAACTTGATATGGTTGGAAAAGCTGAGAGGCTCGAACTTAACTTGGTATGGCTGGAAAAGCTGAGGCTCATATCATGTGATCCAACAATTCTGAACTTGATATGGCTGGAAAAGCTTAGAGGCTCGAACTTCAGTTCGAGCCTCTTTGTTCTCTTGCTCATAATACACAACAATCCTAAACTTGATATGATTGGAAAAGCTGAGAGGCTCGAACTTAAGTTCTAGCCTCTTTGTTCTTTTGCTCATATCATGTGACCAAAGAATGATATGGTTGGAAAAGCCTACACTTGATATGGTTGGAAATGCTCAGAGGCTCGAACTTAAGTTCGAGCCTCTTTGTTCTTTTGCACATAAGACACACCAATCCTGAACTTGATATGGTTGGAAAAGTTGAGAGGCTCGAACTTAAGTTCGAGCCTCTGAGCATTTTCAACTATATCAAGTGTAGGATTGTTGGATCACATGATATGTGCAAAAGAACAAAGAGGCTCGAACTTAAGTTCGAGCCTCTGAGCTTTTCCAACCATATCAAGTTCAGGATTGTTGTGTGTTATGTGCAAAAGAACAAAGAGGCTCGAACTTAAGTTCGAGCCTCTCAGCTTTTCCAATCATATCAAGTTCAGGATTGTTGTGTGTTATGTGCAAAAGAACAAAGAGGCTCGAACTTAAGTTCGAGCCTCTTTGCTCATATCATGTGACCAAAGAATGATATGGTTGGAAAAGCCTACACTTGATATGGTTGGAAATGCTCAGAGGCTCGAACTTAAGTTCGAGCCTCTTCGTTCTTTTGCACATAAGACACACCAATCCTGAACTTGATATGGTTGGAAAAGCTGAGAGGCTCGAACTTAAGTTCGAGCCTCTGAGCATTTCCAACTATATCAAGTGTAGGATTGTTGGATCACATGATATGAGCAAAAGAACAAAGAGGCTCGAACTTAAGTTCGAGCCTCTCAACTTTTCCAATCATATCAAGTTCACGATTGTTGTGTGTTATGTGCAAAAGAACAAAGAGCCTAGAACTTAAGTTCGAGCCTCTCAGCTTTTCCAATCATATCAAGTTCGAGCCTTTTTGTTCTTTTGCACATAAGACACAACAATCCTACACTTGACATGGCTTCAGAACCTAAGGCCTCTCAGCTTTTCCAACCATATCATGTGATCCAACAATCCTGAACTTGATATGGTTGGAAAAGCTCAGAGGCTCGAACTTAAGTTGGAGCCTCTTTGTTCTTTTGCACATAACACACAACAATCCTGAACTTGATATGGTTGGAAAAGCTGAGAGGCTCGAACTTAAGTTCGAGCCTCTTTGTTCTTTTGCACATATCATGTGATCCAACAATCCTACACTTGATATAGTTGAAAATGCTCAGAGGCTCGAACTTAAGTTCGAGCCTCTCAACTTTTCCAACCATATCAAGTTCAGGATTGGTGTGTCTTATGTGCAAGAGAACGAAGAGGCTCGAACTTAAGTTCGAGCCTCTTTGCTCATATCATGTGACCAAAGAATGATATGGTTGGAAAAGCCTAAACTTGATATGGTTGGAAATGCTCAGAGGCTCGAACTTAAGTTCGAGCCTCTTTGTTCTTTTGCACATAAGACACACCAATCCTGAACTTGATATGGTTGGAAAAGTTGAGAGGCTCGAACTTAAGTTCGAGCCTCTGAGCATTTTCAACTATATCAAGTGTAGGATTGTTGGATCACATGATATGTGCAAAAGAACAAAGAGGCTTGAACTTAAGTTCGAGCCTCTGAGCTTTTCCAACCATATCAAGTTCAGGATTGTTGTGTGTTATGTGCAAAAGAACAAAGAGGCTCGAACTTAAGTTCGAGCCTCTCAGCTTTTCCAATCATATCAAGTTTAGGATTGTTGTTAAGAGGCTCGAACTTAAGTTCGAGCCTCTTTACTCATATCATGTGACCAAAGAATGATATGCTTGGAAAAGCCTACACTTGATATGGTTGGAAATGCTCAGAGGCTCGAACTTAAGTTCGAGCCTCTTTGTTCTTTTGCACATTAAAACACAACAATCATAAACTTGATATGGCAGGAAAATCTCAGAGGCTCGAACTTAAGTTCGAGCCTCTTTGTTCTTCTGTTAATATCAGAACCTAAGGCCTCTCAGCTTTTCCAACCATATCATGTGATCCAACAATCCTGAACTTGATATGGTTGGAAAGGGTCAGTGGCTCGAACTTAAGTTCGAGCCTCTTCGTTCCTTTGCACATAAGACACACCAATCCTGATCTTGATATGGTTGGAAAAGCTGAGAGGCTCGAACTTAAGTTCGAGCCTCTGAGCATTTCCAACCATATCAAGTGTAGGATTGTTGTGTATTATGAGCAAGAGAACAAAGAGGCTCGAACTTAAGTTCGAGCCTCTTTGCTCATATCATGTGACCAAAGAATGATATGGTTGGAAAAGCCTACACTTGATATGGTTGGAAATGCTCAGAGGCTCGAACTTAAGTTCGAGCCTCTTTGTTCTTTTGCACATAAGACACAACAATCCTACACTTGACATGGCTTCAGAACCTAAGGCCTCTGAGCTTTTCCAACCATATCATGTGATCCAACAATCCTAAACTTGATATGATTGGAAAAGCTGAGAGGCTCGAACTTAAGTTCGAGCCTCTTCGTTCTTTTGCACATAAGACACACCAATCCTGAACTTGATATGGTTGGAAAAGCTGAGAGGCTCGAACTTATGTTTGAGCCTCTGAGCATTTCCAACCATATCAAGTTTAGGATTGGTGGATCACATGATATGAGCAAAAGAACAAAGAGGCTCGAACTTAAGTTCGAGCCTCTCAGCATTTCCAACCATATCAAGTTCAGGATTGTTGTGTGTTATGTGCAAAAGAACAAAGAGGCTCGAACTTAAGTTCGAGCCTCTCAGCTTTTCCAATCATATCAAGTTCAGGATTGTTGTGTGTTATGTGCAAAAGAACAAAGAGGCTCGAACTTAAGTTCGAGCCTCTTTGCTCATATCATGTGACCAAAGAATGATATGGTTGGAAAAGTCTACACTTGATATGGTTGGAAATGCTCAGAGGCTCGAACTTAAGTTCGAGCCTCTTTGTTCTTTTGCACATAACACACAACAATCCTAAACTTGATATGGTTGGAAAAGCTGAGAGGCTCGAACTTAAGTTCGAGCCTCTTTGTTCTTTTGCACATTAAAACACAACAATCATAAACTTGATATGGCAGGAAAAGCTCAGAGGCTCGAACTTAAGTTCGAGCCTCTTTGTTCTTCTGTTAATATCAGAACCTAAGCCTCTCAGCTTTTCCAACCATATCATGTGATCCAACAATCCTGAACTTGATATGGTTGGAAAAGGTCAGTGGCTCGAACTTAAGTTCGAGCCTCTTCGTTCTTTTGCACATAAGACACACCAATCCTGATCTTGATATGGTTGGAAAAGCTGAGAGGCTCGAACTTAAGTTCGAGCCTCTGAGCATTTCCAACCATATCAAGTGTAGGATTGTTGTGTATTATGAGCAAGAGAACAAAGAGGCTCGAACTTAAGTTCGAGCCTCTTTGCTCATATCATGTGACCAAAGAATGATATGGTTGGAAAAGCCTACACTTGATATGGTTGGAAATGCTCAGAGGCTCGAACTTAAGTTCGAGCCTCTTTGTTCTTTTGCACATAAGACACAACAATCCTACACTTGACATGGCTTCAGAACCTAAGGCCTCTGAGCTTTTCCAACCATATCATGTGATCCAACAATCCTAAACTTGATATGATTGGAAAAGCTGAGAGGCTCGAACTTAAGTTCGAGCCTCTTCGTTCTTTTGCACATAAGACACACCAATCCTGAACTTGATATGGTTGGAAAAGCTGAGAGGCTCGAACTTAAGTTCGAGCCTCTGAGCATTTCCAACCATATCAAGTTTAGGATTGGTGGATCACATGATATGAGCAAAAGAACAAAGAGGCTCGAACTTAAGTTCGAGCCTCTCAGCATTTCCAACCATATCAAGTTCAGGATTGTTGTGTGTTATGTGCAAAAGAACAAAGAGGCTC
>CM035411.1:130683435-130693435 GCA_020310875.1 Ceratopteris richardii
ATAACAAAGAGGCTCGAACTTAAGTTCGAGCCTCTGAGCTTTTACAGCCATATCAAGTTTAGGTTTCTTGTGTCTTATGTGCAAAAGAACAAAGAATCAGCTTTTCCAACCATATCAAGTTCAGGATTGTTGGATTACATGATATGAAAAGAAGAACAAAGAGGCTCGAACTTAAGTTCGAGCCTCTGAGCTTTTACAGCCATATCAAGTTTAAGTTTCTTGTGTCTTATGTGCAAAAGAACAAAGAGGCTCGAACTTAAGTTCGAGCCTCTGAGCTTTTACAGCCATATCAAGTTTAAGTTTCTTGTGTCTTATGTGCAAAAGAACAAAGAGGCTCGAACTTAAGTTCGAGCCTCTGAGCTTTTACACCCAAATCAAGTTTAGGATTGTTGGATCACATGATATAAACAGAATAACAAAGAGACTCGAACTTAAGTTCGAGCCTCTGAGCTTTTACAGCCATATCAAGTTTAGGTTTCTTGTGTCTTATGTGCAAAAGAACAAAGAGTCAGCTTTTCTAACCATATCAAGTTCAGGATTGTTGGATCACATGATATGAAAAGAAGAACAAAGAGGCTCGAACTTAAGTTCGAGCCTCTGAGCTTTTACAGCCATATCAAGTTTAGGTTTCTTGTGTCTTATGTGCAAAAGAACAAAGAGGCTCGAACTTAAGTTCGAGCCTCTGAGCTTTTACACCCAAATCAAGTTTAGGATTGTTGGATCACATGATATAAGCCTCAGCTTTTTCAGCCATGTCAAGTTTAGGATTGTTGTGTGTTAGGTGCAAAAGAACAAAGAGGCTCGTACTTAAGTTCGTGTCTCTGAGCTTTTCCAGCCATATCAAGTTTAGGATTGTTGTGTCTTGTGTGCAAAAGATTAAGTTCGAGCCTTTGAGCTTAAGTTCGAGCCTTTGAGCTTAAGTTCGAGCCTCTGAGCTTTTCCAACCATATCAAGTTTAGGATTGTTGGATCACATGATATGAGCAAAAGAACAAAGAGCTTTTCCAACCATATCAAGTTTAGGATTCTTTGGTTACATGATATGAGCAAAAGGACAAAGAGGAGTTAGAGCCTTTGAGCTTTTCCAACCATATCAAGTTTAGAATTGTTGGATCACATGATATGAGCAAAATAACAAAGAGGCTCAAACTTAAGTTCGAGCCTCTCAGCTTTTCCAACCATATCAAGTTTAGGATTGTTGTGTCTTATGTGCAAAAGAACAAAGAGACTCGAACTTAAGTTCGGGCCTCTGAGCTTTTCCAACCATATCAAGTTCAGGATTTGTTTGATCACATGATATGAGCCTCAGCTTTTCCAGCCATATCAAGTTTAGGATTGTTGTGTCTGATGTGCAAAAGAATTAAGTTCGAGCCTCTGAGCTTTTCCAACTTAAGTTCGAGTTTCTGTGCTTTTCTAACCATATCAAGTTTAGGGTTGTTTGGTTATATGATATGAGCAAAAGAACAAAGAAGTTCTGAGTTCGAGCCTCTTAGCTTTTCCAACCATATCAAGTTTAAGATTGTTGTGTCTTATGTGCAAAAGAATTAAGTTTGAGCCTCTGAGCTTTTCCAACTTAAGTTTGAGTCTCTGTGCTTTTCTAACCATATCAAGTTTAGGATTGTTTGATTATATGATATGAGCAAAAGAACAAAGAGGCTCTGAGTTAGAGCCTCTGAGCTTTTCCAAACATATCAAGTTTACAATTCTTGGGTCACGTGATATGAGCAAAAGAACAAAGAGGCTTGAACTTAAGTTCGAGCCTCTCAGCTTTTACAACCATATCAAGTTCAGGATCGTTGGATCACATGATATGAACAGAAGAACAAAGAGGCTCGAACTTAAGTTCGAGCCTCTGAGCTTTTCCAGCCATATCAAGTTTAGGTTTCTTGTGTCTTATGTGCAAAAGAACAAAGAGCCTCTGAGCTTTTCCAACCATATCAAGTTTAGGATTGTTGGATCACATGATATAAGCCTCATCTTTTTCAGCCATGTCAAGTTTAGGATTGTTGTGTTAGGTGCAAAAGAACAAAGAGGCTCGAACTTAAGTTCATGTCTCTGAGCTTTTCCAGCCATATCAAGTTTAGGATTGTTGTGTCTTATGTGCAAAAGATTAAGCTTGAGCCTTTGAGCTTTTCCAACCATATCAAGTTTAGTATTGTTTGGTCACATGATATGAGGAAAAGAACAAAGAGGCTCGAACTTAAGTTCAAGCCTCTTAGCTTTTCCAGTCACATCAACTTTGGGATTGTTGTGTGTTATGTGCAAAAGAACAAAGAGGAGTTCGAGCCTCTCAGCTTTTTCCAACCATATCAAGTTCAGGATTGTTGGATCACATAATATGAACTTCAGCTTTTCCAGCCATATCAAGTTTAGGATTTTTGTATCTTATGTGCAAAAGAACAAAGAAGCTCGAACTTAAGTTCAAGCTTCTGAGCTTTTCCAACCATATTAAGTTTAGGATTGTTGGATCACATGATATGAACCTCAGCTTTTCTAGCCATATCAAGTTTAGGATTGTTGTGTCTTATGTGCAAAAGAACAAAGAGACTCAAACTTAAGTTCGAGCCTCTCAGCTTTTCCAACCATATCAAGTTCAGGATTGTTGGATCACATGATATGAACAGAATAACAAAGAGGCTCGAACTTAAGTTCGAGCCTCTGAGCTTTTACAGCCATATCAAGTTTAGGTTTCTTGTGTCTTATGTGCAAAAGAACAAAGAATCAGCTTTTCCAACCATATCAAGTTCAGGATTGTTGGATTACATGATATGAAAAGAAGAACAAAGAGGCTCGAACTTAAGTTCGAGCCTCTGAGCTTTTACAGCCATATCAAGTTTAGGTTTCTTGTGTCTTATGTGCAAAAGAACAAAGAGGCTCGAACTTAAGTTCGAGCCTATGAGCTTTTACACCCAAATCAAGTTTAAGATTGTTGGATCACATGATATAAACAGAATAACAAAGAGGCTCGAACTTAAGTTCGAGCCTCTGAGCTTTTACAGCCATATCAAGTTTAGGTTTCTTGTGTCTTATGTGCAAAAGAACAAAGAATCAGCTTTTCCAACCATATCAAGTTCAGGATTGTTGGATTACATGATATGAAAAGAAGAACAAAGAGGCTCGAACTTAAGTTCGAGCCTCTGAGCTTTTACAGCCATATCAAGTTTAAGTTTCTTGTGTCTTATGTGCAAAAGAACAAAGAGGCTCGAACTTAAGTTCGAGCCTCTGAGCTTTTACAGCCATATCAAGTTTAAGTTTCTTGTGTCTTATGTGCAAAAGAACAAAGAGGCTCGAACTTAAGTTCGAGCCTCTGAGCTTTTACACCCAAATCAAGTTTAGGATTGTTGGATCACATGATATAAACAGAATAACAAAGAGACTCGAACTTAAGTTCGAGCCTCTGAGCTTTTACAGCCATATCAAGTTTAGGTTTCTTGTGTCTTATGTGCAAAAGAACAAAGAGTCAGCTTTTCCAACCATATCAAGTTCAGGATTGTTGGATCACATGATATGAAAAGAAGAACAAAGAGGCTCGAACTTAAGTTCGAGCCTCTGAGCTTTTACAGCCATATCAAGTTTAGGTTTCTTGTGTCTTATGTGCAAAAGAACAAAGAGGCTCGAACTTAAGTTCGAGCCTCTGAGCTTTTACACCCAAATCAAGTTTAGGATTGTTGGATCACATGATATAAGCCTCAGCTTTTTCAGCCATGTCAAGTTTAGGATTGTTGTGTGTTAGGTGCAAAAGAACAAAGAGGCTCGTACTTAAGTTCGTGTCTCTGAGCTTTTCCAGCCATATCAAGTTTAGGATTGTTGTGTCTTGTGTGCAAAAGATTAAGTTCGAGCCTTTGAGCTTAAGTTCGAGCTTTTGAGCTTAAGTTCGAGCCTCTGAGCTTTTCCAACCATATCAAGTTTAGGATTGTTGGATCACATGATATGAGCAAAAGAACAAAGAGCTTTTCCAACCATATCAAGTTTAGGATTCTTTGGTTACATGATATGAGCAAAAGGACAAAGAGGAGTTAGAGCCTTTGAGCTTTTCCAACCATATCAAGTTTAGAATTGTTGGATCACATGATATGAGCAAAATAACAAAGAGGCTCAAACTTAAGTTCGAGCCTCTCAGCTTTTCCAACCATATCAAGTTTAGGATTGTTGTGTCTTATGTGCAAAAGAACAAAGAGACTCGAACTTAAGTTCGGGCCTCTGAGCTTTTCCAACCATATCAAGTTCAGGATTTGTTGGATCACATGATATGAGCCTCAGCTTTTCCAGCCATATCAAGTTTAGGATTGTTGTGTCTGATGTGCAAAAGAATTAAGTTCGAGCCTCTGAGCTTTTCCAACTTAAGTTCGAGTTTCTGTGCTTTTCTAACCATATCAAGTTTAGGGTTGTTTGGTTATATGATATGAGCAAAAGAACAAAGAAGTTCTGAGTTTGAGCCTCTTAGCTTTTCCAACCATATCAAGTTTAAGATTGTTGTGTCTTATGTGCAAAAGAATTAAGTTCGAGCCTCTGAGCTTTTCCAACTTAAGTTTGAGTCTCTGTGCTTTTCTAACCATATCAAGTTTAGGATTGTTTGATTATATGATATGAGCAAAAGAACAAAGAGGCTCTGAGTTAGAGCCTCTGAGCTTTTCCAAATATATCAAGTTTACAATTCTTGGGTCACGTGATATGAGCAAAAGAACAAAGAGGCTTGAACTTAAGTTCGAGCCTCTCAGCTTTTACAACCATATCAAGTTCAGGATCGTTGGATCACATGATATGAACAGAAGAACAAAGAGGCTCGAACTTAAGTTCGAGCCTCTGAGCTTTTCCAGCCATATCAAGTTTAGGTTTCTTGTGTCTTATGTGCAAAAGAACAAAGAGCCTCTGAGCTTTTCCAACCATATCAAGTTTAGGATTGTTGGATCACATGATATAAGCCTCATCTTTTTCAGCCATGTCAAGTTTAGGATTGTTGTGTTAGGTCCAAAAGAACAAAGAGGCTCGAACTTAAGTTCATGTCTCTGAGCTTTTCCAGCCATATCAAGTTTAGGATTGTTGTGTCTTATGTGCAAAAGATTAAGTTTGAGCCTTTGAGCTTTTCCAACCATATCAAGTTTAGTATTGTTTGGTCACATGATATGAGGAAAAGAACAAAGAGGCTCGAATTTAAGTTCGAGCCTCTGAGCTTTTCCAGTCATATCAAGTTTGGGATTGTTGTGTGTTTGGGATTGTTGGAGTTAAGTTCAACACTCTCTTGGATCCAAAAGGACTTATAGATTCGAACTCAAGTTCGAGCCCGTGAGTTATATCAAGTTTAGGATTGTTGGCTCATATGATATGAGGCTCCAACTTAAGTTCGAGCCTCTCAAGTTTTCCGGCAAAAACAGGCTTCAACTTAAGTTCGAGCCTCTCAAGTTTTCTAGTAAAAACATTAATATTTTTAACTCAAATCTTCTTGCATCTACAAAAGCTAAGCCTCTTAATCATATGAGCTGAGTTATGAAGCTTAGACTTTTTCAGCTTTTCCAAAAGTTGTTGTAAGCAAAACAACAAAGACGAGTTCGAGCCTCTCAGCTTTTTCCAACCATATCAAGTTCAGGATTGTTGGATCACATGATATGAGTTAAAGAACAAAGAGGCCCAAACTTAAGTTCGAGCCTCTCAGCTTTTCCAACCATATCAAGTTTAGGATTGTTGTGTCTTATGTGCAAAAGAACAAAGAGGCTCGAACTTAAGTTCGAGCCATAATTTGAACTTTTCCAACCATATCAAGTTCAGGATTTGTTGGATCACCATGATATGAGCTTCAGCTTTTCCAGCCATATCAAGTTTAAGATTGTTGTGTCTTATGTGCAAAAGAACAAAGAGGCTCGAACTTAAGTTCGAGCCTCTGAGATTTTCCAACCATATCAAGTTTAGGATTGTTGGATCACATGATATGAGCCTCAGCTTTTCCAACCATATCAAGTTTAGGATTGTTGTTGTCTTATCTGCAAAAGAACAAAGAGGATCGAACTTAAGTTTGAGCCTCTGAGCTTTTCCAACCATATCAAGTTTAGGATTGTTGGATCACATGATATGAGCAAAAGAACAAAGAGCTTTTCCAACCATATCAAGTTTAGGATTGTTTGGTCACATGATATGAGCAAAAGAACAAAGAGGAGTTAGAGCCTCTGAGCTTTTCCAACCATATCAAGTTTAGAATTGTTGGATCACATGATATGAGCAAAAGAACAAAGAGGCTTAAACTTAAGTTCGAGCCTCTCAGCTTTTCCAACCATATCAAGTTTAGGATTGTTGTGTCTTATGTGCAAAAGAACAAAGAGACTCGAACTTAAGTTCGGGCCTCTTAGCTTTTCCAACCATATCAAGTTCAGGATTTGTTGGATCACATGATATGAGCCTCAACTTTTCCAGCCATATCAAGTTTAGGATTGTTGTGTCTGATGTGCAAAAGAATTAAGTTCGAGCCTCTGAGCTTTTCCAACTTAAGTTCGAGTTTCTGTGCTTTTCTAACCATATCAAGTTTAGGATTGTTTGGTTATATGATATGAGCAAAAGAACAAAGAGGTTCTGAGTTCGAGCCTCTAAGCTTTTCCAACCATATCAAGTTTAGAATTGTTGGGTCACGTGATATAAGCGAAAGAACAAAGAAGCTTGAACTTAAGTTCGAGCCTCTCAGCTTTTCCAACCATATCAAGTTCAGGATTGTTGGATCACATGATATGAACAGAAGAACAAAGAGGCTCGAACTTAAGTTCGAGCCTCTGAGCTTTTCCAGCCATATCAAGTTTATGTTTCTTGTGTCTTATGTGCAAAAGAGCAAAGAGGCTCGAACTTAAGTTCATGTCTCTGAGCTTTTCCAGCCATATCAAGTTTAGGATTGTTGTGTCTTATGTGCAAAAGATTAAGTTCGAGCCTTTGAGCTTTTCCAACCATATCAAGTTTATTATTGTTTGGTCACATGATATAAGGAAAAGAACAAAGAGGCTCTGAGCTTTTCCAGTCATATCAAGTTTGGGATTGTTGTGTGTTATGTGCAAAAGAACAAAGAGGAGTTTGAGCCTCTCAGCTTTTTCCAATCTTATCAAGTTCAGGATTGTTGGATCACATGATATGAACTTCAGAAAACTTGAGAAACCCAAACTTAAGTTTGTACAGACTCAAAGTTTCCTTGATTTTTGACTAGACTCAAAGTTAAGTCCAATTAGTGAATGTCTGTATATGCAAATATGGATTATTTTTTGTGGAAATGATGGTTGTATCTAGTTTTAATTCAATTGATTATTTTTACAATAATTATTGAAAGAATGATCAATTGAATAGCATTGTTAATTTCTCATTTATTCTTTACAGGCAAAATCAAGATGGCAACAAAGCAAACTATATCTAGTCAACTTGAAGAAAGAGACAAGTGGAAAGGAAAGAGAGTCATCTTGTTGGATCATGAAAAGCATGAAAGATATGCAACTGCTATTGTTTTATTGGTAAATCCATGGGATGCTATAAATTGCAAAGAGTTGGGAGAAAGTTGCCTAGGTGTTATTATGGATGAAACTGTGGATGCATCAACTTTGGATTCAACTTTGAAATTGGTCAGTTGGCCTATACTCCAAATCATTACAGAAGATGGTGAGCCTATGATACAAAAATTAGGCTTTAACTCACTGTATGACATTGAAGATGATCATTGCAATGGTATTGAGGATGTGGATCTTGAAGCTGGAGAGAATCCAAATTTTTGCTTTACGTCATCATACAACATCGATGATGATAATTGCAATGGTATTGAGGATGTAGATGTTGATAAGAATTATTCTCATGCAATTGATATTCAACATTGTTTTAATGATATACAAGTTGTTTCTCCTCTTCGAATGGAATCAGATCAACAAGAGGATTTTCATATGGAAAATAGTAACTGTGGATATTTTGAAGTGAACCAAAAAAAAAGAAGTTACATCCACAAGGTTAGAAAAAGTACTACATTGGCTCCTAATAAGAGATGCTCATTTGAGAGAATTCAGATGGTTTCAATGCATGATTGTTGTGAACAGAGATGTTGTCAAGTAGCTAGTAGGGCTAAAATACTGGAAGCAAGATTAAACTTTTGGGGACAATGCTATTCAGATAGATACAAATATGTATTGGATTGCATGAGTATGGTGTACAAAGGTAACTTTGTGAACTCAAGTCAGCGCTCGAGTTTTAATTTCATGTTTGATGCAAAAGAAGTATGTATCAAGGCATGGTATTTAATTCATGGTATTGGAAAGAGCTCATTTTATAGGCTACGAGAAAAGTTTCTACTTGGTCAAAAGGTATCCATTCATGGGAATAATGGAATACTTAGAAAAAGTATCAAACATGTAGAAATGGCAAAAGCTTTGATACATGATTTCATTGATAATAATGCAGATCAAATGCCACACAAGTTGAGAACATGTACTGATGGTTCTCGTGAAACACAAAGAGTGCTTCCATCACATTATAAACAAGTGGATATTCTTTGAGAGGTGAATATGACATTAGAGAGTTTGGGATATAATAAATTATCTCAACCAACATTTTCAAGAATGTGGAATACAGAATTTAGAACAGTTTCTTTATCAAAGTCAAGTACGTTCTCCAAATGTGACTTTTGTACAGGAATAAAAGCAAAGTTACAATCTACTAAAAACCATGAAGAACGTGCAAGATATTTAGCACAAAGAAGATCTCATATGCTACGTCAAATGAGTTGTAGAAATCTATATTATGCTTGGAGAGTTTCCTCAGAATTATTTCCAGATAAATATTTATGCATTATTCATGATAAAATGGATCAAAGTAAAACAGCTATACCACAGATTAGACCAGTTCCAAAATCTCTTAATGGCATTGAGAGATTACCAATATCTTTAACAGGAATGCTTACTCATGGACATGGACAATGTGCTTATGGTCATTTTGCTTTAGGATTATGGCCCGGTGATCCAAATTTCACAATTGCATCTATTTCAATGTGTTTAAGAAACTTAGAAAAAAAAGATAGTCAGTTGTATGGAGATTTGGGATTGAAGAGTTCTGGTGTGAATTACACAAAGAGTCTATTTGATTCTTTGTTGTGGCCTGATGCACTTTATCATCATATGGATGTATTAAAGGAGCAAATTTTATATGACAATGTAACACAATGTAATATTACATGCGAAAATCAAAGTAATTCATTCAAGGAATTACCTAGAACATTATTTTTGCAACTTGATAATTGTGGTTCAGAAAATAAGAATCGCTATGTCTTTGCATATTTGTCTTTGTTAGTTGCTAATGGGATATTTGATATGGTGCAACTTGGATTCCTTATGGTTGGACATACACATGAGGATATTGATGCTTTATTTAGTTACTTTTCAGAAAAGCTCAGAAAACAATCTATTTTTAGTTTTCCACATCTTATGAGAACTTTTAATGAATGTTGCAGCATGCATCCGACACCTTTTCTTATACAGAAAGTACCAGATTTCAAAAATTTTGTCAAAGGGTACTTAAATGATGGAGCAGATACTCTTATTGGGCATTCGAAACCATTGCAGTTCAGATTCTACATGAGTCAAGGGGTGCCCTTGATGCAATATAAATTGCATCCAAAAAATATTGATTGGTTACCTGCAAATGGTATAGAGCTATGGAAGAAAAATGAAGATGGCATATCGAAGCTTCCTGAAGGCGTTCCAAAATTATTGCCACCTAGTGAGTATGTGAAGGATAATGAAAGGGTCATGGAAGGACTTTTGAGATATGCCAATTGGTGGAAAATGCATCTGGAAGAGAAGGGGGATAACTCAGATTATGGAAAATGGATTAATCCGGTACTTACTTATTGGAAAAACCTTATGGAGGTTTTGAAATCTCAAATAATATGGAAGGATACAATTTATCATGATTTTTGGCCAAAAAGTGGATGCAAAACATTTGAATCTTCAAATCTTGTGCAAGATAATACATTTGATAATGAAGATGCAGATGAAAATGAT
>CM035411.1:130698435-130853435 GCA_020310875.1 Ceratopteris richardii
TATGTATATGTATTATGTGTGTATGTGAGTGTAAAAACCCTAAAACCCTACTCCTAAAGACATAGACCTAAAACATGTATATGTGTGTCTCAATGTGTATATATATGTGTATGTGTATATGTATTATGTGTGTATATGTGTATATGCAAGTGTAAAAAACCTAAAACCCTAATCCTAAAGACCTGGTCCTAAAACGCATATATGTGTGTATGCATGTGTATATATATGTGTATGTGTATATGTGTATATATGTGTATGCAAGTGTAAAAACCCTAAAACCCTAATGTTAAAGACCTATACCTAAAACATCTATATGTGTGTATGCATGTGTATATTTATGTATATGTCTATGTATTATGCATATTTATGTGTATATGTGTGTATGCATTTGTAGAACCCCTAAAACCCTAATCCTAAAGACCTAAACCTAAAACATGTATACGTGTGTATGCATGTGTATATATTTGTGTGTCTATATCTATTATGTGTGTTTATGTGTGTATACATGTGCGTATATATGTAAAACATGTATATGTGAGTATGCAAGTGCATACATCTGTGTATGTGTATATGTGTGTATATGTGTGTATACATGTGTATGTATATGGGCGTAAGTATATGTAAAGACCTAGACCTAAAACATGTATATGTGTGTATGCATATGCACATGTGTATGCATATGCACATGTGTATGCATATGCACATGTGTATGCATATGCATGTGTGTCTTTATATGAATATGTGTGTACATGACACATGTATGTATGTATATGTGTGTATGCAAATGTGTGTGTATGTGTATACATGTATGTATGTATATGTGTACATGCATATATGTGTGTATGTATGTATGCATTGCATGTGTGTATGCATATGTGTGTGTATGTATATGCATGGGTGTATGTAATATGCATGTGAGTTTGTATGTATATATGTGAGTGTGTGTGTGTTTATGTATGTGAGTGTGTATATATTTGTATATATGCATGCATGCATGCCTATGCATGAATACGCATGTGTATATGTAATATGTATATGAGTATGGGTATGCATATGTGTATGTATGTGTGTACACACATGTGTCTATGTGTATGCATGTGAGAGTGTATAGAATGTATACATATGTATATGTATGTATATGTGGATCAATGTGTGTACATATGTGTGCAAATGTATGTATGTATATGTGTGTATATGTGTGTGTATGTATGAATGCATATGCATGTGTGTATCTGTAAGTATGTATGTATGTATGCATATACATGGGTACATGTGTGTATGTGTATGTATCTCTCTTTCTCTCTCTTTGTCTCTCTCTCTCTCTCTCTCTCTCTCTCTTTCTTTCTCTTTCTCTTTTATCTCTCTCTCTCTAATAAAGAGCAAAAGAATCATTTACATCTATTTGTGTGTACCTATCTCTATCTTTTTTCTTTCTCTCTCTCTCTTTCATCTCTCTCTCTCTCTCATCTCTCTCTTCCTCTCTCTCTTTATGTTTCTCTAGATCTCTCTATTTCATATGTGTCTCTTTATCACTCTATGTCAATAGAGAACCAAACAATCACTTATGTCAATGTAATTCTTTGGATCGTTGTTGTCAAAGTCCACTTAATGTTGTCCCTCATCAAATTCCAAAGAACTTTGCCAAAAAGCTCTTGCAAATCCTAGGAGAAGAGAAAACACAAAGAAAGTGAAAGGGTGCAAGAGTGTTGTTGGAGTTAGACATCTGTGGAAGCATGTGAACAGCACAAGGAAGAAGAAGAAGCTTGGAGCACAACACACAATACTGAATGTATTACTAGAGAATGTACAAAGATAAGTAGCCCATTAGGGCTATAGGCATATATACAAGCCGGGGGAAAAAACCTCCTAAAGAGGGAAAAAAGTGCACCGATGGTCCTAGTGTGTTCACACACATCACTACCTAAATATATCAACAAATCCCCCCTGGGAGTGATGTGGTGAACAAGGAGCTGGCACTCATGTATAAGGAAGTGCCAAGCTATGTGGAAATCACTCCACAAAAGGAAGTAAGCCCAAAGCTTTGCGGAAAGCTTCAAACTTCTCCCTAGGCACAGCTTTCATGAAAAGGTCTGCAATGGTCTCCTACGTGGGCACATATGCCAAGCTCATCTCCCCAGCAGAGAACCTCTCCCTAACATAATGATAATGCACCTCAATGTGCTTAGTGCGAGCATGGAACACAGGGTTCCTCGCAACTGCCAATGCGCTCTAACTATCAGTGAAGATGGTGGTGGCAGAAGTCTGACCAACACTCAAATCAGCCATAAGGCGTCTGAGCCACTACACACTCAACAGTCGCTATGAAAGCTTTAGCCTCACAACTCAAAGTGGCCATAGTAGGCTGCTTCTTGCTCAACCAAGATATACATGAGCTACCAAGCATGAAGCAAAAGCCACTAGTGGACACATGAGTGTCATAGCAACCAACCCAATCAGAGTCAAAAAAAGCATGCAAATCTGGCGGTAGTGATCACCCCTTGGGATAAAACAACCCAAGTAGCTGAGTACCACTCAAATAGTGAAAGATGCGCTTAACTACCTGCCAATGCTTGACTCCTAGGCAATGCATAAACCTGCTCATCTGTGAGACAACAAACTGAATATCTGGCCGAGTAATGCAGAAGTAAATCCAACATCCAATAGCCTCCTGATAGAGAACAACATCAAATGCATCTCCAACATCATGAAGTCTCAATCCTTATCGTGTCTCCATGGGAGTGGCAATAGGCTTACAGTCTTCAAGGCCAAAACGATGCAATAATGTGTTAATATATTTCATTTGACACAAAGCCATTCCACCATCAACGTGCATAAACTGAATGCCCAAATAGTGATGCAAATGCCTCAAATTAGATATCTCAAATGAGGCATGCAAATCAGCCTTAAAATAAGCAATATTCTTCTCAATACGACTAGTGATCAGCATGTCGTCATCATAGACAACAATGATCAGAAGCACATCATTAGCACGCTTAACATATAAGGTGCTTTCAGTTGGACTGTTCTCAAAACCATGTGCAATCAGATAGGCATTTATCTTCTCATACCAAGCACGTGGTGCTTGCTTTAAACCATATAATGCCTTCTTTAACATACACACCTGGTTTTCATGCCCTTTCTGCACAAAGCCACAAGGCTGAAAAACATATACTTCTTCATGCAAGTCATGATTCAGAAATGTTGTTTTAATGTCCAACTGATGTACTTTCCAACCATGATGAGCTACAAGTGCATAGATGCTCCGAACAGTAGTCATACGGCATGTAGTTGCAAAGGTCTCATCAAAATCAATGCCTCTTTTCTGTGCATAACCCTTTGCAACAAGCCTAGCCTTATACCTGTCAACTGTACCATCTGGTTTATGCTTCAGCTTGTATACCCACTTAGTGCCAATGGCCTTCTTGCAAGGAGGCAAGTCACATAAAGACCAAGTACCATTCTTCATTATAGCATCATATTCAGATTGCATAACAGCCATCCAATTTTTTGAATTTTCTGCTTCATCAAATGAAACAGGCTCATTCTCATCACAGAGACTAGATGCAGCCATAACATAGCAATCTGATGCAAAAGAGGCACTATGATAGCCTTAACGAGTATGATATGACAGAGGTGCATCTAATTTGCTGTCACGCAAGGTCTACACTAGCCATTTTGGCATAGTTCTTGCCTGCTCAATATCAGCTCTCTCTCATCAATAAGTGCATCATGTACATCTGCAAAAGAAATGGAATTATCTGCATCATCACATGAAACCTACAAAGGCTGAGAAGTTGCCTCATTAGGACCAACACTAGAATGTACACTTGTAAAAAGAGCTAGCAAAGTATCATACATGTCTTTGGAGCTAACAAATGTCTCCTTAGTACATGAAAACAATGGCTGAATTGTGCTTCATGAAACAAAACAGGCTCATTCTCATCACAGAGACTAGATGCACCCATAGCATAGCAATCTGATGCAAAAGAGGCATTATGAGAGCCTGAACGAGTACAATATGATAGAGGTGCATCTAATTTGCTAGCACGCAAGGTCTGCACCATCCATTTTGGCATAGTTCTTACCTGCTCAATATCAGCACTCTCATCAATAAGTGCATCATGTACATCTGCATCGGAAATGGAATTATCTGCATCATCACATGAAACCTGCAAAGGTTGAGAAGTTGCCTCATTAGGACCAGCACTAGACTATCCACCTGTAAAAAGAGGTCGCAAAGTATCATACATGTCTTTGGAGCTAACATATGTCTCCTTAGTACATGAAAGCAATGGCTGAATAGCATCTTCCACAAAAACAACATCACGACTAACCAGAATGTGTTTAGTCTATGGGTGATATAGACGATAGCCTTTACTTTCAGAACTGTACCCAACAAAAATACATTTTATTGCTTTATCATCCAATTTTCTGCGATGTTGTTCAAGCACTAATGCATATGCCAAACAACCAAAAACACACAGATGAGCAACAGATGGCTTGCGGTCATGCCAAGCCTCATATGGAGTGATAGAGTGCAGCGCTTTAGTGGGACATCTGTTCAGTACATATGCTGCATACATGACAACCTCAAGCCAAAAACTATGTGGTAAAGCCTGACTCTTTACCATACACCTCGCCATCTCCATGAGTGACCTGTTCTTCCATTCAGAAACTCCATTCTGTTGAGGTGTATATGGCATTGTACAGTGGTGTTTTATCCTACGTTGTCTAAAGGATTTCCTTACATGGATTAATATATAGGAAACTAAAAATATCTTGATTTAAAGTCAATTAGTTCATATCTCTCTCACATAATTTTTAATGCATTGGTTTAATTTGACTAACTTTTCTTTGAAGTACCTACAGGTAAAAGTTGGACATATATTATGAACTTACAATAATGGCAAGAGATATTTGGTTGAACCCTTGAAGTTATCTTTATATTTACCCTTATCTATACCCTCTAAAGTCATAATCCTTTTAATTTCATGAATGACTTTACTTATGAACTATAAAAATGTGTGTTATGTGAATAAATAAGTAAGAGTATACGTTTGTGTTTATATGTATGCATTGGCCTAAGAGTTTATACATGTTGATGTATCTATGACTATTTACTCACTTTTGGTGTAGTTATTTCTGCATATGAATATATCTTAAGTGAATTTGTCTATTTACTTCATGTAAATGTAGGAAACTCTATGACCTTATGTGGTTACACTAAAAAAAAATGATTTAGTTTATGAGTTTGTATTACTTATGTGTCTAAACTATGTTTATCATGATATTTATTTAATTTAAATCATAATATAAGTGAAACCTTATAATTAAAACTATTAATAGATTTAAAACATAAACCTAATATATGTCAATTATAAAAAAATAATTTTATTAATAATTGATGAATTTATTTAATACTAGTGACATTGTATGATAAGTCATATGATAATTAATGTATCTCATTATTATATTTTAGTTACATTATATATTAGGTAATAGAAAATTTATTGGATTTAATATAATATATATTAGTTTATATAAATATTTTAATCTAAATTATAATTAAATATTAAACAAAAAAAGAAAGGAAATACATACGTAGGAAAATTGAAGTTTTAGTTAGTCTAACTCTCAAATGTGTGTTAGTTAATGTTAGCATGCATGAAATGCTAACTAGTTAAACTAATTAGTTAACTAGTTAAACTAACTAGTAACTAACTATAACTTTTAGTTAGCATGTTCACCTAAAATCTATAAGTCCCTATATATATGAGTTCTAAACACTTATGTTGTCTAATGTTCTATCTGCAGGTGCGTACGCGATTCACAGAGAGAGAGAGAGAGAGAGAGACAGAGAAGATAGAGAGTGTGTATGGATCAAATCCTTTCGGCTACTATATTGTTATGCTAAGGTTGAGTGTTTGCGCACAAAGAGAGTCGGCAATTGCACAGAGAGAGAGAGAGAGGATAGAGAGTGTGTATGGATCAAATCCTTTCGGCTACTATACTATTATGCTAAGGTTGAGTGTTTGCGCACAAAGAGAGTCGGCAGTTGCACACACACAAAGAGAGAGAGAGAGAGAGAGAGAGAGAGAGAGGATAGAGAGTGTGTATGGATCAAATCCTTTCGGCTACTATATTGTTATGCTAAGGCTGAGTGTTTGCACACAGAGAGAGTCGGGCTGTTGTGCAAAGAGAGAGAGAGAGAGAGGATAGAGAGTGTGTATGGATCAAATCCTTTCGCCTACTATACTATTATGCTAAGGCTGAGTGTTTGTGCACAGAGAGAGTCGATAGTTGCGCAGAGAGAGAGAGAGGACAAAGAGAGTTGTTCTGTTTTGGGTATAGAATACATCCCTCCGGCTTTTGTGGACCATTGTAGAGAGGCTACTTTGGATCGAGAAGGCATGCAACAAAGAAATAACAAAGATTGGTGAAGAAACGGTTATCGTGGCCACTAGCCATCCTCCTATTATCGTTTGCATGTGTGAGATGTCAGCTACCATAGCCGCCTAAAGACCTGCCTCTTCTCCTTCTTGACTATCTACCCCTACCACGAGAGAACCCTCCAAAATCTCCTGAGGACCTTCCTGTTCCGCTAGGCGACCATCCATCTCCTCCAGACGACCTCATTCATCCTCTCAACAACCTCCTCCTGCACCCGATGAGCCCGCAATAGAGAGAAAGAGAGAGAGAGAGATGGGAGGTTTATCCTTGCTAGATGCATGGCGCAGAGGCATGAGAGAGAGAGAGAGAGACAGAGGGAGGGAGAGAGAGTGGAACGAAAGCGGAGAGAGAGAGAGAGAGAGAGAGAGAGAGAGAGAGAGAGAGAGAGAGAGAGAGAGAGAGAGAGAGAGAGAGAGAAATAGAGAGAGAGAGAGAGAAGGCTATTGTTTTGATATGCATGTATGCATGCATGTGTGTGCATAAGTATGTATGTGTATTATGCATGTTTAGGAATGCATGTTAGTATGCATGTGTATTGATGCATGTATGCATGTGTATTAATGCATGTAAGTATGATGCAAGTATGTATGTGTGCATATGAAGAATGGTGTGCATGTATGCATAAATAAATGTGTGCATGTGCATGTATGATAGAACTAGCATGTATGCATGTATGTTAGCATATGTAGAATGAATGTGTATGCATGTATAGTTAATATATGCATATGAAGTTTGATGTATGCATGTGCATGTAAGTTAGTGATGTTTGCATGTATGCATGTGCATGTAAGTTAGTGATGTTTGCATGTATGCATGTGCATATAAGTTACGAAAGTATGCATGTGTACGTGAGTGAGGTATGCATGTGTACATGAGTAAGGTATATGCATATGTGCATGAGAGACGTGCATGTGAATATGCAATGAAAGAATGCATAAGTATGTATGTGTATTATGCATGTTTAGGAATGCATGTTAGTATGCATGTGTATTGATGCATGTATGCATGTGTATTGATGCATGTATGCATATGTATTAATGCACGTAAGTATGATGCATGTAAGTATGATGCATGTATGCATGATTGTATTCATATTAGTATGAATGTTAGTATGCATGATTATATGAATGATTGATTTTACATGTATCCAAGTGCATTTAAGTATATGTATGCATGTAATAGCTATGCATGTATGTGATGTGTAAGCATATGCATGTATGTTAATAACTGTGTATGAATGCATAAATTATATAGGTATGCATGTTTGCATGTGAAGAATTATGTGCATGTGTGCATAAGAAATGATGTATGAATATAAATATATGTGAGTAGTATGTTAGTATTCATGTATGCATGTATGTTAGTATATGTGATGCATGAATGCATGAAAGCATGAATGAAGTTTGCATGTATGCATGTATGTTTTTTGTATATGCATATGAGTATGCATATATGCATTAATATATGTGTGCATGTGCATGTATGATAGAATCAGCATGCGTCCATGTATGTGAGAGATGCATGTGTACATGTACATATGTAATAAATTTTAGTGAATGAACATATGATAAGTGAACGCATGAGTATGTGAAGTGAATTTGCATGTATGTGTGTATTTATAAGTGCATGTGTGCATGTGGGTTAGCATGTGTAATGCATGAGTATTCATGCAAGTATGATTATATTCATGTAAGCTTGTATTTGTATACATAAACGCATATGCATAATACATATATATATTAAAAGATTAATTAACATGTGTTAGCATAGGTTTAAAATTATGTTAAGTATTGAATGTTAAATTAATAAATGAGTGTTTTATGTTTATTAAAAGCATACTTATTTTTCTCTAATGTTCTATCAGCAGATCATTGCAAAGGAGATTACGAGCTTACGAGATTACAAGATTGAAGCAGCATATGATATTAGAAATTATAAATTTGTATAGGAATATTCTCTGGGATTGTATTAGATCTTATTATAAGTTTTTTGTATAGGTTCAAAATTGATCTTAAAGTTTTTCATACTTTCACTTTACGATTTAATTAAGTTCTATATATTCCATTTTCATATGTCTATGAATTTAACATCAACAAGCTGTTTTGTTACCGATAGTAAAGAATTAGATAACTCTTTTCTTATAGGAACACTTCTACCGTCACCTATTGATAGTACCATTAGTAACGTAAGTGAAGGAATAGAAATAATTAAAAATCAAATAGTTGATGAGACTTTACATACGGTGGAATATGATCGTAATGTATCCAGGGTTTTGCCTTTACTTTCTATAGTTTTACTGGAACCTGAGAATAAAGAGGATTTGTTTCCACCTAATTTAAAAAGAAATACTAAATCAAAACAAAACGAAAACGAAGTAGTTGATGTTGAAGAAGCACTCACGAATTTGGTATCGAGACAAAAGAAAAAAAAAAGAGAGGGGAAGGAGAAAAGACAAAGAGAAGCAGAGTTAAAGAAGCACGACCGAACTGTACAACGTGCAGAATCAGAAAACCGAATCAAGAATTGTAAATATGAGAACAAGACGTGTAAGAGAGTAGTGAACAGGGGAGTGCCCATAACGCACATAAAGAAGGATCGTGGAGCATACCAAAAGTGAAAGGCGCGGAAGACCATGGAAGAATGAAGACTATATATATATCAATCAAGAATCGAGCAAGATAGAGATGAAATATAGTAGATGCGTGGAGACGCAGAGATACAGATATACAGATAGAGACAGAGATAGAAGACGCCAGAGATCGCGTATGTAGTATAGAAGACGCCATAGATCGCGTATGTAAAGATGAATAACAGAAACCTGAAATGTCAGGTATTCATTTGAGAGAGATAGGAGAGTTTCTATAGCTTGAGCAAGAAGAGGCCAAGCTTGTTTGTACACATCTTCTCTAATAGAAAACACATGTTCATGTGGAAGCTCTGCGCACATTCTTCGTATGAGTAGAAGTTTGAATATTCTATGTTACGGTTAAAGTTAGTTAACAGTTACAGTTTCACCATATATGTACTTTTGGTCACTTACAGTTTACTCAATAAATGTGTTTTTCGGAAGAACCACGAAGTATATCTCGTAGAATAATATAAAGTTTTGTATGGGAGATAGCTTATCTTGTAGCTAGAAGTCTCTACTTTATACGGATCAAAGTTTCCAGTGAAATGGATATGTACACACAGTACAAAGTCGGACCGAAAATAGCACTCTGAACTGATGAAGTTTTTTCTCTAAACTTCAGGAAGAGTTCTGTCAGTAAGGGAAGTTCACTCATCACTTCCTTATTTCACATATAAACATTTGAAGCAATTACGAACAGAATTGAAGATCATTCCGGTAAGATTCCGATAAATTTCGGTGACAGTCTAGTGACAGTCCGGTGAAGTTTCGGTGGAATTCCAAGAGAATTCAAAGCACAGTCTAATAGTTTGAGTGGCAGAAGCCTTGTTAAGCTATTGTTGATTATAGAGGTGCTCTAACATCACTGTAGTTTAACACTAATTCGGTGGCGCAACGAATTTCTGCAGGCTTGATAAGGTTCGAGTCTTTGCTGCGGCACACGGGTGGTACCGGAAGCTTACTACTATCAGAGGTATAAAAGCGGTACTACCAAAGATGTCGACCACCCCAACAAGTGGTATCAGAGCCGGTTAATCACCACAACAAGTGATATCAGAGCCGTAAAATCTAACAAGAGGTGTCAGAGCAAAGAAAGAAAACAAGAAGATCATGGCAAAACATGTCTCTATTGACAAGCTGGATAGAGGCAATTATCCTGCATGGGTAATGCGCATGGAAGCCTTACTTATGAGTAAGGACTTAATGATGTATGTGACCGGAGAAGAAAAGAGGCCGACCTTTGAAGTCAATAGACAACCAAAGGAAGAAGAATTGGAAGCCTTGAAGCTGTGGCAGAAGAAAGATGCAACGGCAAGAGCATACATTTATAGTACTGTTACAGATTATCTACTACCGCATATTAGAGGCCTGGTAACAACAGAGGACATATGGAGTGCGTTGGAGGACCATTTCCAAAATACTACGAAAGCAAGGAAGGATAGCTTATGGTCCGAATTCACAACGTTCAAAAAGAAGTCGAATCAAAGCATTAGTGACTATGTTACTAAAATGAAGGATCTAGTAGACAGTCTTGGATCCATAAATGAAGATATCGAAGACCACAGATTGATAGCACAAGTGCTCATAGGTTTGAGAGGATATGAAAAGTGGAAACCTTTTGTACTTTCAACTGAACTCTCTTTAAATCATTTTGTTCGAGATTTAAATCAGTTGCTAGGATTGATGCTCACATATGAGCAAGACCTGAAAGGAGATGGAGATAAAGGAAAAAGCTCTGCAATGTACATGAAGAAAAAAAAGAAAGGAGATAAAGGTAAGTCAAAAGATGAAGAAGAGTCGAGTTCTCAGGTTTATTATGCTAGAGGCAAAGGCACCGGCAGAGGAAGAGCAAGAGCCTTTGGAAGAGGAAGAAGAAGTCAGAATATCAACAAGAAAGCTTGTTGGATTTGTGGACTAAGTAATCATCTGGCTTATGAATCTTGGCATAATCAACAAGGTTCAAATCAAAATCAGAATAGTAATAGCAGATGCAGAAGCGGAAGTTATCAAAGAGGTAGACAAAACCAAAGAAGAGGCTATGGCAAAGGTGGAACAAGAAGTTGGGGACAAAATCAATCCTACAACACCACCTACAACAACTACGCAAATGACACGCAGAATGAAAGTCATACATCGTTGATGATGAACTCTATCAGCACATCAGAAAACGAAGACCTAAAGGTATTTTACATTAACTCCGGATGTTCTAATCATTTTTCAAGAAATATAGAATTGATGTCAGAACTGGAAAAAGGTAGTTCGTGTCACACTGTTCAAACAGGTGACAATACAAGACATAGTGTTCATTCAATTGGAAAAGTGAAATGTAAGAGTGGAGCAGATTTGTTAACCAATGTTTTATATGTTCCGACAATACCTAAAAATTTGAATAGCGTGGGACATATAGTTGAGAAAGGTTTTCAGGTCAGATTTACAAATGAATGCGTGTTTGTAGAAGATCCCGAGAACGGATACAATCAAATCGTCTCTGGTAAGAAAGAAGGCAGACTCTTTACTTTAAGAGTACAAGGGAACATTGGCCAAGCATTACTCACACATAATGAAAAGGTGATTAAAGAACTTGATCTCTGGCATAAGAGATTAGGTCACTTTAATGAAAAAGGAATTAAAGCTATGATTGCAAATCAGTCTGTATTGGGTTTACCGAACGTAAAGAACCAACATATGATTCATAAGTGCGAAGCTTGTCAGATGGGAAAAGCCCACAGATTACCTTTCCAGAAGAAAGGATTCAAACATGATGGAGTACTTGAACTCATACATACAGATGTATGGGGTCCAACAAAAGAAGGATCGATCAGCGGTTCAAGGTACTATGTTTTATTCATTGATGATGCTACAAGATGGATAACGTTATATGTCTTAAAAGAAAAATCAGAAGTATTTGAAGCCTTCAAGCATTTTCATGCATACGCTGAAAGACTCACAGGACGAAAGCTTAAGAGACTGAGGTCTGATGGAGGGGGAGAATACTTCTCCCGAGAGTTCAATGATTATCTTTGGAATGCAGGTATCAAAAGAGAAATAACTTGCAGGTATACACCGCAACAAAACGGAGTAGTAGAAAGAAGGAACCGAACTCTAGTTGAGTTTGCACGAGCCATGTTAAATGAGAAGGATTGTCCAAATTATCTTTGGGCTGAATCCGTAAATACAGCGACATACTTGGTAAACAGATTACCATGTACAGCTTTAGATGGAATGACCCCTTATGAAGCTTGGTGGGGAAAGAAGCCAACACTTGATCACTGCAAAGTGTTTGGATCAGTCGCTTATGCTTATGTACCGTCTCAACTCAGACATAAGCTTGAACCGAAAGCAAAAAAATATGTGTTCGTCGGATACGATGAAAGACAGATGGGTTACAGGTTATGGAGTCCTCTAACAAAGCAATTTATTGTTTCAAGGGATGTTACGTTTGATGAACAGAAAAGCTGGTATACAGATCAAAGTCAAACAACTGAAGAATTTGAAGAAGAGGTAAGAAAAAAAGAAAAAGGAAAATCAATTGTGCAGGTGAATAGAGATGAAGATCATATGCAGGCAAGTATGTCCAGGATCGGATCAGGTATAAGAAATGAAGATGAAGAAGTGTATTCAGACACTTATGAAGAATGTGAACCAAGAAGGTCAAGTAGGATTAGAAGACAACCGGAAAGGTACTCGTATGATACTTCATACATAACTCAGAAAGACTATGCATATATGGTCAAAGATGATGAAGAACCTCAGAGCTATGCTGAAGCTAAAGGAAAGAAGCAATGGGAAGAAGCAATGGAAGAAGAGTTGATAGCACTGGAGGAGAACAAGACATGGGAACTTGTTCCGAAACCAAATGGTAAGAAAGTGATGGGAAATAAATGGGTTTTCAAAGTTAAGAAACTTGCAGATGGAAGGATAGCCAGATACAAAGCTAGACTGGTTATCAAAGGCTATGCTTAGACGCATGGCATAGATTATGACGAGACGTTTAGTCCGGTGGCAAAGATGTCAACCATAAGAACAGTGATTGCTATAGCAGCATCAAAAGGATGGAAGCTAAGTCAGCTATACATCACGAATGCATTTCTGAACGGATATATATCAGATGAAGTTTACATGGAGCAGCCTGAAGGGTTTGTAAGCTCCAGATACCCAAAATTTGTGTGCAGGTTAAGAAAAGCACTTTACGGACTAAAGCAAGCTCCAAGAGCTTGGAACTACAGACTCGTGAAGTATCTAAACGAACTTGGATACCAAAGTTCAAAGGCAGATGCAAGTCTACTCATTAAAAGAACAGACGAAGGAGTGATCTACATTTGCATTTATGTAGACGACATAATAATTACAGGTACCTCAGATGCAGGAATCACAAAGGTGAAGGAACTACTTGAAAAGGAGTTTAAGATCAGTGACCTAGGAAAGTTGTCATACTTTCTTGGAATGGAAGTCACTTATACAGATCACGGCGTATATGTATCACAAGAAAGGTATCTTCTGAATATATTGAAGAAATTTGATATGCAGAATTGCAGAGAAGCTTCAACACCGCTTGAAGCCAATCACAAACTCAGTAAATATGATGGCGCAGCTTACAAAGATATGACAAAGTATCAGTCCTTAGTAGGTAGTTTGATTTATGCTACACTAACGAGACCTGACTTGAGTTATGCAGTGGGAGTTTTATCACAGTTTATGCATTGTCCGAAAGACCCACATTGGATTGCAGGTCAAAGAGTTCTCAGATATATAAAGAGAACTATTAAGGAAGGATTATAATATCCTTATACGTCAGATATAAATTTGAGAGCCTATAGGGACTCAGACTGGGCAGGTAACCAGGATGACAGAAGATCAACACATGGGTATATGATATACTTAGGAGATAAGCTAGTAAACTGGTGCTCGAAGAAACAGCACACAGTGGCTTTATCATCAACAGAAGCTGAATACAAAGGATTGGTAGAAGCAGCTAAAGAAGTGATATGGATGCAGACCTTGCTCAAAAGCTTGGGCATTGATCAACGTATACCAATTATACATGGAGACAATATGAGCTCTCTATATCTTGCAGCGAATCCGGTGTTTCACACAAGAACAAAACACATAGAGATTCAGTATCATTTCCTGAGGGAAAAGATAATGGAGAAGGAGTTAGAAATTGTATACACTCCGACAAAAGATCAGATTGCAGATATGCTGACGAAGAGTTTGGATGGAACAAAGATAAACAGATTCAAAGAAAAGGCAGGCATAAAAGAAAGAAAGATATATGAAGACCGGAAGATGCAAATTAGTGATTGAGGGGGAGCTGTTGAAGAAGCACTCACGAATTTGGCATCCAGACAAAAGAAAAACAAAAAAAAGAGAGGGGAAGGAGAAAAGACAAAGAGAAGAAGAATTGAAGAAGCACGACCAAACTATACAACATGCAGAATCAGAAAACCGAATCAAGAATTGTAAATATGAGAACAGGACGTGTAACAGAGTAGTGAACAGGGGAGTGCGCATAACGCACATAAAGAAGGATCGTGGAGCATACCGAAAGTGAAAGGCGCGGAAGAGCGTGGAAGAATGAAAACTATATATATATCAATCAAGAATCGAGCAAGATAGAGATGAAATATAGCAGATGCGCAGAGACGTAGAGATACAGATATAAAGATAGAGAAAGAGATAGAAGACGCCAGAGATCGTGTATGTAGTATAGAAGACGCCATAGATCACGTATGTAAAGATGAATAACAGAAACCTGAAATGTCACGTATTCATTTGAGAGAGATGGTAATAAGAAACTACTCAGTGTAGAGTTTCTATAGCTTGAGCAAGAAGAGGCCAAGCTTGTTTGTACACATCTTCTCTAATAGAAAACACATGTTCATGTGGAATCTCTGCATGCATTCTTCATATGAGTAGAAGTTTGAATATTCTATGTTACGGTTAAAGTTAGTTAACAGTTACAGTTTCACCATATACGTACTTTTGGTCACTTACGGTTTACTCAATAAATGTGTTTTTCGGAAGAACCACGAAGTATATCTCGCAGAATAATATAGAGTTTTGTATGAGACATAGCTTATCTTGTAGCTAGAAGTCTCTACTTTATACGGATCAAAGTTTCCGGTGAAATGGATATGTACACACAGTACAAAGTCGGACCGGAAATAGCACTCTGAAATGATGGAGTTTTTTCTCTAAACTTCAGGAAGAGTTATGTCAGTAAGGGAAGTTCACTCATCACTTCCTTATTTCACGTATAAACATTTGAAGCAATTACGAACAGAATTGAAGATCATTCCGGTAAGATTCCGGTAAATTTCCGTGACAGTCCAGTGACAGTCCGGTGAAGTTCCGGTGGAATTCCAAGAGAATTCAAAGCACAGTCTAATAGAGTTTGAGTGACAGAAGTCTTGTTAAGCTACTATTGATTATAGAGGTGTTCTAACATCACTGTAGTTTAACACTAATTCGGTGGTGCAACGAATTTCCGCAGGCTTGATAAGGTTCGAGTCTTTGCTGCGGCAGATGGGTGGTACCGGAAGCTTACTACTATCAGAGGTATAAAAGCGGTACTACCAAAGACGTCGACCAACCCAACAGTTGATATAATTAAAAATAGAATAACTAGGGAGGAAATAATTTTGCCTACATATTTAGAAGCTTTAGCTAGGTATAAGAACGCACTTCCTTATGGCCCGTAGTGATCTATTTTTTATGAATACAAATATTGCTTCCACTAGTAAAACTCCAATTAAAAAGAAAATAGATAACTCTTTGATTTTAAATACACTTTTACCTACACCATTAGAAAATAATATTACTCAAATTAACAAAAACAAGGATAAAATAGAAGAAGTAGAAAAAAAAAAGGAAATTTTTGTAAATGAAACTTTATACACCACCTGATGATTATAGAGTATCTAGATTTAAGACTTTTTGTTCTATTTCTTTTCCTAAATCTAACGAAAAAGAAATCTTTTTTCCACCTATCACTAAAAGGAAACATCAAACTAAAAACAATGAAATAGCTATTATTAAAGAATGTATTATTGAAGAGAAACGTAATCGAATTACTGAAGAGGAATTGATTTTTGCAGCATATCAAAACGCTAGGAATATACTTTCATAGGAATCTTAGTTCTTAAATTAAACTTAAATAGATTAAAAACCTCTAGCTTTTATCACCCAAAAACTGAGAACTCAATCCAAAAAATTGAGGCATACTAAGAAACACCCTGCATGTAGTCACATGGTTAGGTTAGTGTGAATGTGTTGGATGAACGTCTGCCTCCCTTCACACCCCTCTACGACAACTTTGGTGAACCTGACATGAAACGCGATGATAGTGTGTTTAGGGTTTTCATTGTATTTTTCAATTTTATTTTAAAAAATTAACTTTATCTTCTTCTTGTATGCAGGAAAGTGAAGAAAGAAGCTGCAACCAAACGTGAAGATTTTGCTGCTTACTTTTTCCCTAGGTATTGAGGGCTGGTCTTATGACCTGAGCACCTCCATGGGAAGAAGGATATCTAACCGGAGGAGCTTTGCCACTTCACCCCCTCCCTCCCATCAACATAGAAGAAGATCAATACTTTTTCACATTCACTTTTAGTTCTGTATTTAGGATTTATTAAAAAAGGTTGTAAAAAAAATATCACATGCACTTTAGAACCTCTACATCAAGCAAACTTCAAGTAAGGTGTTTTTTTAAGTTCCTTTATTTTTAGTTCATTCACATCACTAAAATAGAAGTTTTTTTTCATTTCCATTAGGAATTAGGCATTTTCATACTTTCATCAAAAGAGTATTGAAACATTTCTTTTTCTTTCCTCATATTAGATCTTAGGAAAGTCTTATAAAAAAGATTATTTTCTACAACATCAAAAAGAAAGATTTTATTTTGGAAAAAGAAAGATTGTTTGTTTATTTCATTGCACAAAAAGAAGTTTATAACATAAAAAAGAGTTTAGATTTAAGTTCTTTTGATTTATAGTTATTGCTTTTATTTCTTTCTTATCCAAAATCAAAGAAAATATTATTAAGGAAATTAATAGTAATTTTTGTTAACAAACCAAAAGATTTAAATCAAGGAAATTTATTTTATAAAATTTATCTACTTTATTAAAGAAACCTTTAGAAATAAAAAGGTTAAAAAATTTTAATTCTAAAAAGTTCTAAAAAATTAAAAACTTATAAAGTAAAAGAAAAATCTACTTATAAATTCAAAAGATTAAGTTAAAGAGATAAGTATAAATTTAGGTCTAAGAAAATAAAAAGATTTAAGAAAAGAAGTTAGAAATAGTAAAGCCTAGGACTAAGTAAAGCCACCATCCCTGGCTTTATCAACTAGTGATAGGTTTAGGCAGTTTAGAGAACAATTAAAACCTTCTATTAGGGATCTTCTACTCCATTCGAAGCGTTATCAAGAACGCAAAATGGAGGAGATGTTCAAAAATATGATGATTGAGAAGCAAGGAACGTGCACAGTCCAAGCCATTTTAAGAGAAAAAGGCAAATTCACTGGCTTAAACATTACTGAGTACTTGGATGCATTTGAGGAAGTGCAAATCCAGGGTTTACCTGATGATGTTTTAGTCAAATACTTTGGCCGAGTTGTTTCTAGTTCAATTCTAGGAACTATACAAGAGCACGCTAGTAAACGTTGGGAAGGATTTATAAAAGAATTACATAAGATGTTCTATCTTGAGGACTTTAGCCAGCACAATCGGGAAGGTTTTTTGCGTTGGTTAAACACTGTAAAAAACAATGAGTCCTTAACTCATCTTCACCGTGAGTTTATGAGACGTTTAGCTCAACTTCCAGAAGATGATAGAAATGCAATAAATCCAGATGTAATTATATATTTCCTTAAGATACTAAGTCTTAAGGATAGGGCTAAAGTTGAAAGACGTATGGAAGAACCAGGACAAAGGTATGGGCTGACTGACGAGTGGGAAAAAGTAAAAAAAGAGATAAAGCTGTTGCTCAAATGAAGAAAAAGCAAACGGTTTTGTATGCTAGAACTAATGCTTCTCAGCCTAGGGAGACGCCTACTACAAGGCAAGTTGACATGCCAATGCCTACTACTATGGCTACAGCTAATAACTCAGCTGCCACTAAAGCTCCGATAGAATTTCAATTAGATATTCTATGTAAGCAGATGGAGAATGTCATGAACATCCAGGCATCTCTTTCAAAAGAGGTTGCCCAATTGAATAACAAGGTTTACTCCATGAGCTTTAATGATCCTGGGGCTAGCAGTAGTGGTGTAGGGCAAGTACCACCCATACAACCAGTTATGCCTCAATACATTCCTCCTCAACTAGTCTTCCAGCCAGCTCCACAGTTTGTTGCTCAACCACCCTTTCAAAGAAATAATAAAAAAAGAGGGACTGGCGGAAAGCAATGTGTATGGTGTGATAGTCAGGAGCACGTAACTTTTGCAAATGATGAATTAAAAAGCATGAAGGAAAATCAATTAGTTGTAGAAATTGATAGAAGCTTGTGTGGCTTTAGGTCACCTCTTCCTTTATCCATCAATTGAGCCAAAGGAGGAATGAAAAAGCTATATGAAAACTTAACAGTCTCTAATGCAAATGCCAGTACTTCGGCTGCTAGATTAGAGCTAGTTCATGATAGGCCTCTTTCTATGCCTAGCCAAAATCCTTATTCGATAGAGGCACTGGTACGAGCTAAAGAAGAGATAGTGTATAAAACCGCATGGAAATCTCCTATAGATCAAGCCTCTATTTTTTCTCACATTGCTAATGTTGAGGAAAAACGGAGACGAGATGATATGCAGGATGATATAGAAGAAGGAGATAGGAGAGTGACTAGGAGACAGAGAAGAGAGGATGAAAAGAAAACTGATAAAAAAGTACAATTTCAGGAATCAAATTTATCTCAAGAAGAGAAAAGAAAGATGATAAAGGAAGGCAGAAAGCTAACAGATGAAAATATTCAATCACAAGAAGAAAAGAAGAAATCTGAAAAAGAAAACTCTAAAACTGAAAATAAAGAGGACCAAAAGCAAAATGAAGAAAAAGGGAAAAAGGGAAAAAGAAGGGTAGAAGAGCTCCACGTGCTATTATGATTTTCGAGCTCGAGAAGAAAACTGATGCTAGGGAAATTTTAAATGACATTCTTCTAAAAAGTCAAGTAACAATTTCCCTTGAACAAGTGTTTTCCATAGCGAAACCAGAGTTCAAAGATAGTTTTATTCAACTAATTAGAAGAAGACATTTTCCTTTGCCCCAAGACGAGGATATGCAAGATGTGGCAAAAGAAACTCTAGCTATGAATAATGTAGTTACATTGAGTGAGAGTGACTATGAGGATGACGAAGAATTTACAACGCGAAGCATAAATAGAAATTTTTTAGGTCCCATATAGCCTGATGATGAGATGTTAAAGAGTGAAAGTAAATTCAATTCTACCTTCTAGGCACGAGGCACACTAGAAGTGAAAATTATAATTGGAGATGAGAAGGATTCTAATTTAGCCCTGGCTCTCATTGACTCGGGATCAGAGATAAACGTTATTTTAAAGAAGTTTTTTGACAAATTTAGATGGCCAATCGACAAGGAGCATGGTTGGAGGATGAGAACAGCTGACAATGGCTTTGGTATTTTATTAGGAGCATGTGCGAATGTGCCTATAATGATAGGTGGCGTTCGAGAAGAGTTTCACTTCTTCGTTCAAGATAATTGTTCGTATGAAGTAATTCTCAGACAGCCATTTATAGCTGAGATGAGAATGGAAACAAAAGCAATGAACGACGAGTCATCGTATGCAAGATTCGATCCAAATCAGGGATGGATTCTTTGCAAGTTATGACAGTATGCTCAAATCACACTAGAAATAGAAAGAACTTAAGAAGAAATCGATCAGTCATGTATGTGATGATCCAGTGGCTGTAAGAGAATATGGGGCATATTATGATGAGAATTTTTGCTAGACTCCTCTATTGAGTGCGACAATAGTGGACATTGTTTTGATGTCTCACCTATCGATCTACATAAATTTGAAGATTACTTGGTTTGTACTCCTACGACTAGCTTACATTATATTACTAAAGAAAACCTTACAAAAACATTTAGAAACCAAAAAGAAACATATTTTAGAAAATCAAGATTAATTTCAAGTGATGAGAAAATTGAATGTATAATTGAACTATGAAAAAGTTCTATTTTATTAGAAGAGTAAGAAAGTATTTCTCAAGAAAATTTAGAATCAAATCTGATTATTCTTAACTCCATTCAAGAATATGTGATTATTAGTGAATTAATCCTAGAACATGAAGTTAGCATAGAAACCAAATACAAAACTATAGAAAAGAAAATAAAGCCTATAGCTCAACCCTTACCCAAAGATAGTCATGATATATTCAACCAGTATCAGATGACCCTATACTTAGAGATCGATCTAAGGTAGGTCATACGTTTACAGAGGAGAGGAGGAAATATATTAAATTTGGTGATGAATGTCTTTCTCAAATTGAAAAAGATCAATTTACCAAGATGATTATTCGACATGGTAAAGAATTTTCTTTATTTCCACACGAGATAGGATGTGTAGACCCAAAGTTAGTGGCTCCGCTTATTATTTTCACTATACCACACATCCTTGGAATCTTGGTCTGATACCAGTCCCAAAGGCTCATTTACTTGAGCTAATGAGACTGTTAAAGGAGAAGATTTCCATGAGAATCTTGGAACCATCCTCAGCACCATACTCTAATAGGTGGTTCACGATACCGAAAAAGAGCGGGAAGCTACACTTTATCCAAGATCTGGAGCCTGTGAATAAAGTCACTATTAGGAATGTAGGAACGGGCCCCATTGTAGATGAGTCTGCCAAGGCATTTGTCGATCATTCCATCTATTCAATGGGAGACCTGTATTCAGGATATGATCAGTTTCAATTAGCGATCGAGAGTCGAGATGTGACCACGATGAAGAATACTTTGGGTTTAGTACGCATGTGTACTTTACCACAAGGAGCGACAAATTCTGTGGCACACATGATGAATGCTATGAATCTGGTCTTACATGACTTTATCCCAAAAGTGATGATGCCTTTTATTGATGACATTCCAATAAAAGGGTGTGTGGAAAAAGAAAAAGATGAAAGTTTAGATTCATCTGATTGCAGAAAGTTTCTTTCCAGCCATATTTCTGATTGTGAAAAGATATTTTAAAGATTTGAAGCCGTTGGACTAACTTTCTCCCTAGAGAAATCTACTTTTGGTGTTAATGAAGTGTTGATAGTTGGACATTTTTGTGGCCATTATGGTCGTAGACCCTATCCAACAAAAGTTGGTGCCATTAGTAGGAGTTCTGAGCAATGTCTCAATGTTAGTGAAGTAAGAAGATTCTTAGGTGCATGTGTTTTCTATGTCATCTGGATCCCTCACTTTGCTCATGTAGCCAATCCACTTTATGATTTATTAAGAAAAAGAAAGAAATTCTTTTGGACTCATGAGCATTCTAGAATGATGAGACATCTAAAGCAATTGCTTATCAATGCTCCTATTTTGAAACGTATTGACTATACAGGAAATAAGCCTGTAATCCTAACTGTTGACACTAGTCCTATTGGTATAGGCTGGGTCGTTGGGCAAGATGATGAGGAGGAGCAAAGGTATGCAGTTCACTTTGGAGCAAAGATTTTACATGATACTCAAAGGAATTACCCTCAAATTAAGAGTGGGATGGAGATATTGGAAAATGGCCAAAATATCTCCCATTTGCTCTTTGGGCTGATAGGATGACGTACACGAGAACAACTCGTTTTATGTCGGCTGAACTCATGTACTGTCGGAAATTGATATTTCTCATACATACTCAGATAGTTAATTGGATGAGTTTAGGTTGGAAAGATAATGTTTTAAGAGAGGATTTATTAGCACTTAGGATTAAACAACTAAAACAAGGTAACGAAAATCTAAAAGAAGCAATTAAAAAAATAAAAACATCTAGACTAAAAAATTAAATTTACTTTGATAAAAAACATCCACTAAGACCACAACCAATAGAGAGTGGTGATTGGGTGCTTGTATATGATAGTACGTTTGATACTCAATACGATGCATGCCATAAACTAACTAAACGTTGGTTCGGACCTTATGTTGTTATTTCGGTTTTTGAAACAGGTACTTATAAATTACGAGAATTTGATGGTTCTGTGCTAAGAAATTTGATTACAGGGAAAAGAATAAAGCTGTTTAAAAGTAGAGAAAGTAGTAAGTTTGAATTCAACGAAGACTTCTTGGACGACGACGATGAAGATGAAGAATAACCAGGTGACTTAATTCCAATTATTTGTATTAATTATTTTTCTTTTCATGTATTTCATAAACAGGGCTTTATTTGTTTCTGATATAAAGAGGGAATTTATTCAAATTATGTAAATAATAAATGATAAATTAAGTAGTTTGATTTATAGAACTTGTAATGCGTTGTGAAGATAGGAGAGCAGAACACTTGAACTGCGACCCCTAGTAAAAGAGAAATTTACTTTATACTAGTAGAATTCTTTACTTTCTGAAACCATTTAGCAAATGAGATCTTAATTCTAGCTGTACCAAATTTCTAGATCCTCTACTCTGATTAGGGGTTAAGCCTTTCCCCTTAAACAAAAAAGTTACGAAGAAAAATAAGAAAAGAGAAAAATGAGAACATCATGTAGTATATTAATGGCTACTACAAGATGGGAAAAAGAAAAGAAAGAAAAAAAAAAGAAGAAAAAAAGAAGAATACAAAAGAAAACAAAAAGAAAAATATGATTCAGTCGTGGTCTTGAAATTATTTGGAGTTAAATTATAGATTTTACGAAAGAATTTGATACTGCTTCCCATTGAACTACAAGTTGGCCCATCAAGGACGATGTGCAGGTTTGGTGGGGCAGATGTAGGAAGGATTTCCTTACCTAGATTAATATGTAGGAAAATAAAAATATTTTGATGTAAAGTCAATTAGTTCATATCTCTCTCACATAATTTTTAATGCATTGGTTTAATTTGACTAACTTTTCTTTGAAGTACCTGCAGGTAAGAGATGGACCCTATATTGTGAACTTAGAATAATGGCAAGAGATATTTGGTTGAACCTTTGAAGTTATCTTTATATTTACCCTTATCTATACACTCTAAAGTCATAATCTTTTTAATTTCATGAAGAACTTTACTTATGAACTATAAAAATGTGTGTTATGTGAATAACTAAGTAAGAGTATACATTTGTGTTTATATGTATGCATTGTCCTAAGAGTTTATACATGTTAATGTATCTATGACTATTTACTCACTTTTGGTGTAGTTATTTCTGCATATGAATATATCTTAACTTGAGTGTTCATAAGTGAATTTGTCTATTTACTTCATGTAAATGTAGGAAACTCTATGACCTTATGTGGTTACACTAAAAAAAATGATTTAGTTTATGAATTTGTATTATCTATGTGTCTAAACTATGTTTATCATGATATTTATTTAATCTAAATCATGATATAAGTAAACATAAACCTAATATGTGTCAATTATAAAAAATAATTTTATTAATAATTGATAACTTTATTTAATACTAGTGACATTATATGATAAGTCATATGATAATTAATGTATCTCATTATTATATTTTAGTTACATTATATATTAGGTAATAGAAAATTTAATGGATTTAATATAATATATATTAGTTTATATAAATATTTTAATCTAAATTATTAATTAAATATTAAACAAACAAAAAAGAAAGGAAATACATATGTAGGAAAATTGAAGTTTTAGTTAGTCTAGCTCTAAATGTGTGTTAGTTAATGTTCGTATGCATGAAATGCTAACTAGTTAAACTAATTAGTTAACTAGTTAAACTAAATAGTAACTAACTATAAATTTTAGTTAGCATGTTCACCTAAAATCTATAAGTCCCTATATATATGAGTTCTAAACACTTATGTTGTCTAATGTTCTATCTGTAGGTGCGTACGCGATTCACAGAGAGAGAGAGAGAGGAGAGAGACAGAGGGAGAGAGAGAGAGAGGGGATAGAAAGTGTGTATGGATCAAATCCTTTTGGCTACTATATTGTTATGCTAAGGTTGAGTGTTTGCACACAGAGAGAGTCGGTAGTTGCGCATAGAGAGAGAGAGAGAGATAGAGAGAGAGAGGATAGAGAATGTGTATGGATCAAATCCTTTCGACTACTATAATGTTATGCTAAGGCTGAGTGTTTGCACACAGAGAGAGTCAGCAGTTGCACAGAGAGAGAGAGAAGAGAGAGGGAGAGAGGATAGAGAGTGTTTATGGATCAAATCCTTTCGGCTACTATACTGTTATGCTAAGGCTGAGTGTTTGCGCACAGAGAGAGTCGACAGTTGCACAGAGAGAGAGAGAGAGAGGATAGAGAGTGTGTATGGATCAAATCCTTTCGGCTACTATACTGTTATGCTAAGGCTGAGTGTTTGCGCACAAAGAGAGTCAGCAGTTATGCAGAGAGAGAGAGAGAGAGAGAGGATAGAGAGAGTTGTTCTGTTTTGGGTATAGAATACATCCCTCCGGCTCCTGTGGACCATTGTAGAGAGGCTATTGTGGATCGAGAAGGCACGCACCAGAGAAATAACAAAGATCTGTGAAGAAACGGTTATCGTGGCCACTGGCCATCCTCCTATTATCGTCTACATGTGTGAGATGTCAGCTACCATAGCCACCTAAAGACGTGCCTGTTGTCCTTCTTGACTATCTACCCCTACCATGAGAGAACCCTCCAACATCTCTTGAGGACCTTCTTGTTCCACTAGGCGACCATCCATCTCCTCCAGACGACCTCATTTGTCCTCTGAACAACCTGCCCCTGCACCCGATGAGCCTGCAATAGAGAGAAAGAGAGAGAAAGAGAGAGAGATGGGAGGTTTATCCTTGGTGGATGCATGGTGCTGAGGTGTGTGTGTGTGTGAGAGAGAGAGAGAGAGAGCGGAACGAAATGAGAGAGAAACAGAGAGAGAGAGAGAGAGAGAGAGAGAGAGAGAGAGAGAGAGAGAGAGAAAGAGCAGAAGGAAAGAGGAGAGAGAGAGAGAGAGAGAGAGAGAGAGAGAGAAAGAGTACGCTATTGTTGTGATATGCATGTATGCATGCATAAGTATGTATGTGTATTATGCATGTTTAGGAATGCATGTTAGTATGCATGTGTATTGATGCATGTATGCATGTGTATTAATGCATGTAAGTATGATGCAAGTATGTACGTGTGCATATGAAGAATGATGTGCATGTATGCATAAATAAATGTGTGCATGTGCATGTATGATAGAACTAGCATGTATGCATGTATGTTAGCATATGTAGAATGAATGTGTATGCATGTATAGTTAATATATGCATATGAAGTTTGATGTATGCATATGCATGTAAGTTAGTGATGTTTGCATGTATGCATGTGCATATAAGTTAGGAAAGTATGCATGTGTACATGAGTGAGGTAAGCATGTGTCCATGTATGTGAGAGATGCATGTGTACATGTACATATGGAATAAATTTTAGTGAATGAACATATGATAAGTGAACGCATGAGTATGTGAACTGAATTTGCATGTATGTGTGTATTTATAAGTGCATGTGTGCATGTGGGTTAGCATGTGTAGTGCATGAGTATGCATGCAAGTATGATTATATTCATGTAAGCTTGTATATGTATACATAAATGCATATGCATAATACATATATACATTAAAAGATTAATTAACATGTGTTAGCATAGGTTTAAAATTATGTTAAGTATTGAATGTTAATTTAATAAATGAGTGTTTTATGTTTATTAAAAGCATACTTATTTTTTTCTAATGTTCTATCTACAGATCATTGCATAGGAGATTACGAACTTACGAGATTACGAGATTACAAGATTGAAGCAGCATATGATATTAGAAATTATAACTTTGTATAAGAATATTCTCTAGGAATTGTATTAGATCTTAGAAATTATAACTTTGTATAAGAATATTCTCTAGGAATTATAAGTTTTTTGTATAGGTTTAAAATTGATCTTAAAGTTTTTCATACTTTCACTTTACAATTTAATTAAGTTCTATATATTCCATTTTCATATTTCTAAGAATTTAGGATCAACAAGCAGTTATGTTACTGATAGTAAAGAATTGGATAACTCTTTTGTTATAGAAATGCTTCTACCATCACCTATTGATAGTACGATTAGTAACGTAAGTGAAGGAATACAAATAATTAAAAATCAAATAGTTGATGAGACTTTATATGCGGTAGAATACGATCGTAACGTATCCAGGGTTTTTCCTTTACTCTCTATAGTTTTACCGAAACCTGAGAATCAAGAGGATTTTTTTTCAACCTAATTTAAAAAGAAATACTAAATCAAAACAGAGTGAAAACGAAGTAGTTGATATAATTAAAAATAGAATAACTAGGGAGGAAATAATTTTGCCTACATATTTAGAAGTTTTAGCTAAGTATAAGAATGCACTTCCTTACGGCCCGTAGTGATCTATTTTTTATGAATACAAATATTTCCTCCACTAGTAAAACTCCAGTTAAAAAGAAAATAGATAACTTTTTCATTTTAAATACACTTTTACCTACACCATTAGAAAATAATACTACTCAAATTAACAAAAACAAAGATAAAATAGAAGAAGTAGAAAAAGTAAAAGATATTATTGTAACCGAAACTTTATATACTTCACGTGACGATTATAGAGTATCTAAATTTAAGACTTTTTGTTCTATTGCTTTTCCTAAATCTAACGAAAAAGAAATCTTATTTCCACCTATCACTAAAAGGAAAAATCAAACTCAAAACAACAAAATAGCTATTATTAAAGAATGTATTATTGAAGAGAAACCTTATTGAATTACTGAAGAGGACTTGATTTTTGCAGCATATCAAAACACTAGGAATATACTTTCATAGGAGTCTTAGTTCTTAAATTAAACTTAAATAGATTAAAAATCTCTAGCTTTTATCACCCAAAAACTGAGAACTCAATCCAAAAACCTAGGCATACTAAGAAACACCCTGCGTGTAGTCACATGGTTAGGTTAGCGTGAATCTGTTGGATGAACGTCTGCCTCCCTTCACACCCCTCTACGACAATGTTCAGCTAGAAACGCATTAAAATCAGAAGACATATATTCCCCCCCTCGATCAGAATGGAGGGTGCCCATTTTACATGCTGACAAATTTTCCGCCAAAACCAAAAACTGTTTGAAGCACATGAACACTTTGGACTTTGCTTTCGATGGATATACCCATGCATGCCTAGAAAAATCATCGATGAAAGTCACGAATTAAAGATAATTCCCAAAAGAAGGTGTCTACATAGGACCACAGACATCACTATGTACAAGCTGCAATTTCTTAGTAGCCCAAATTGAACCATCTTTTGGAAAGGACGAACGCTGCATTTTTCCCAAAATACAGCCTTCATAAACATGTTTTCTAGGTGCCTCAAGTTTGGGCAAAGAGGACACCGTTTCAGATTTCTACAGGCGCAGCAAACTAGCAAAATTCAGATGACCAAAGCGTGCATGCCAAAGCTTTGCATCTGACATAGCCTGAGAATCATTTACTACACATGCCAAATCATTTACAGATCTTTCATAGTCTATGAGCTTATACAGCCATGACATAAAATGCCAGAAGCAATTATCACATCGCCATTTGACAGATCATGAACTGTACACCTGTCATCAACAAATTTCACAACCAAGCCAATCTTGGCTAATGCAGAAACTGATAATAGGTTCTTCTTGATCCCTGGCACAAATAAAGCATCTGACAAAGTGGAAAGAACTACCATCAGTAGTATTCAAAATGATCTTACCAACTCCCGTAACAAGATAAGAGGAGTTGTTGGTGCATGTAACAGTATTCCCTATAGGGGCAGGCTCGAGTGAAGAGAAGAAATTGTGCTACGAGGTAATATGTTTGGGCACCCCACTGTCAAAATACCAAACATCTGAGTCTACTGCAGACATGCACTACTCATGAGTGTAGAGACTACGCACGTGGAAGCAAAATGAAAGGTAAAGTACTCTCACAAAACAAAGATTGTGTGAGACACAAAATGAGTAGACCATGAAATGGGTAAACTCATGCGGAGTAGAAATGATCTTGCGAAGAGCATGGAGTAAGCTCCTTAAGCTTCTAACCAAGTACAAATGAGGGGAGAGGCCCTCCTTATATAGATATGGGAGGGGCTCTCAAAATTACATCATATGTGGGATAAGTCTCCTGAAAGGAGAATGAATACAATTGGTAGAAGCATATGGCAAGGTACCCAAATACAAAGGAAATACAATATAAAATGGAAATAGATTAGAGATGGAGTGCCCCTTGGATACAAAATGGAGATGCACTCATGCGGATACAAATGTAGATGAAGTAGGAGCAATCATGTCGTCAACAGCCCCTCTGCAGCTCCATTTTGGATTGGCTGAATGTTGTAGAGGTCCACCAAGCGTCGAAGCGGAACCAGAGGTAGAGCCTTCATGAACATATCCGCCAGGTTCTCCTGCGAGGTACATTGCTCCAAAGTAATCTCCTTAGATATGAGCTTCTCGTGGATGAAGTGGTACTGGATCTGGATGTGCTTCGTCCGCGCGTGGAATAGTGGATTCTTGGCAATGGCCAAGGTTGACTGGCTGTCCATACGAATACATGTCGGAGTATCCTGCAAAACACCAATGTCACATAATAAACGTTGAAGCCAGATGGCCTCACATGCTACAAAGCTCGATGCTCGGTACTCGGCCTCTATGGATGATAGAGCAACTGTAGGTTGCTTCTTACTTGCCGAAGAGATAGGTCCTAAGCCAAGCAAGAATATATACCCAGAAGTAGACCGTCGAGAATCAAGATCACCAGCCCAATCAGAATCTGAATATCCGACGAGTTCGATGCCCCCTCTATACCAAAGACCATGATGTCGGGTGAGGGCAAGGTATCAAAGTAGTCTCTGAGCAGCATCCGAATGAGTCTGACGAGGCTGATGTGCAAACTGACTGAGTATACCAACTGCAAAAGCAATATCTGGTCTAGTGTTGGAAAGATAGAGTAATGAGCCAACAAGCTGTCGATAGGTATTCACATTCACAAGTGATGATGAGTCCTCCAGTGTAAGCTTGATGTTTGGATCAAGTGGTGTAGAAACTGAGCGACAGTGGTCCATGTTATATCTGGAAAGTAGATCAGAGAAGTACTTCTTCTGTGATAGGAATATACCTTCTTTTGTTTGCCAAGCTTGCATACCCAAAAAGTAGTGTAATAATCCACGATTTGTGATAGAGTACTCAAGGTGAAGCTCGGTGATGATAAACTGGATGGGTTCTTTGTCTGAGCCTGTCAAGATCAAGTCATCTACATAGAGAATGATGATGGCTACTAAAGAGTCCTTTTGATAGATATAGAGGTTAGCATCAACATTGCTTCTGTGAACTCCCTTGTCTTCAAAGAACTTATGAATCTTTTCAGACTAGACCCTGGGAGCTTGCTTGAGTCCATAAAGTGCTTTGTGAAGTTCCTACACTTGATCTTCCTTTCCTTTGATCTTGAAGCCTTCAGGTTGTTCAACATATACTTCTTCTTGAAGATCTCCATTGAGGAATGCACTTTTGACGTCCAGCTAGTAAACGGGCCACTTAAAGTGAGCACTTAGTGCTAAGATGATTCTTATCGTTGTGAATCTTGCAGTACGAGCAAAGCTTTCTTCATAGTCAATGCCATGTTCTTGCTTGTATCCCTTACGTACCAACCTTGCTTTGTATTTGTCTAATGTGCCATCTGACTTGTACTTAACTTTATAAATCCACTTAACCCTTATGACTTGATGATTTGTGAGCTTAGGTACAAGAGTCCAAGTTTTGTTCTTCTCGATTGCATCCATTTCTACTTGCATAGCTTCTTCCCACTTAGGTTGTCCTTGAGCTTCTTTGTAACTAGATGGCTCTGGGATTTGTTGAATCTGATGCATTAAGGCGTAATTAACATAATGACTTTGTTTGTGCTGTCTTTTATCAATAAATCTTTGAGATCATATCGGATGACTTGAAGTACTTGCTTCTGATGTTTGTTTTGAAAAAATTGTGACCCTCTGTGAAGTGTAGATAGGTGGACTAAGACTTGTACTTGAATCTTTTCTTGAGTATCACCACCTCCATCTGTTCTGATGGTTTTAACTTTAGTTGAAGCTTCATTCTCAACTTCCCTGATCCAAGTTTAAAACTTAGAGAATGTGTCTGCCTTTGACTTTAAAAAGTATACCCAGATATAGCGAGAGTGTATAGTGGTCATCTACTAGAAGATGAAAGTAGAGGGATCCACTCAGGGATGGGGTGTTCATGGGTCCACATAAGTCCATGTGGATGAGGGCTAGAGGGTTCCTCGCTCGTGTTGAAGCTTCCTTGGGAATTGGGGCCCTATGTTGCTTGCCTTGGGTGCAAGATTGAGAGACATCCGTAAGTTTCCCTATCTTTGGCAATCCCTTCACAAGTTGGGATGAAGAGATTTTTGATAAGTAAGAAGTGTGACCAAATCTTTGGTGCCAAAAACTTGAGGTTGATTCTTTGGATACAAAGCAAGATAGTTTTTAGAAGCCCTTTTTTTCAATACCTTGAGGAATGACATCCTTTGGGATCAACTACCTTAACTAAGGTCTTATCAAACCATACTTGTTTGTCCTTATCTATAATGGCGTTGACGGAAAGTAGATTCATACATAAATTTGGAACAAAAAGAACATTGGATAAAGACTTGCATTCCCCCTGATGGTTGGTAATTTGAACTTTCTCTTTTCCTTCGATGGGTAAACTTGAAGAGACTTCTCGTGTGTGCTCTTCAAGTTCTTGAAAGGAGTCCTTGTCTTTGCACATATGAGACATAGCTCCACTATCAAAGATCTACTCATGCGGGAAGCTAGAAGTAACTACGGCATTGGCTTCTGTGGAGATGAAGAGTTCCTCACTCGAGCAGTGGGATCCATGTTCGGATCCTTTGGATGGCTGCCTAGATGTAGAAGCCTTTGATGATTGTTTCTTTTTATAGCAAAACTTTTCTAAGTGTCCTGATTTTCCACAGAAATTACATATGAACTTCTTCGATGAATTATATGATCCTTGCTTAGATATATTGCTAGCATGATGACTTGTGGTTTTGCCCTTATTGAATGGGCCTTTGGCCTTCATGGCTGACTCTTGTGAGAAAGCCGATTTGGCTCGTGAGTCGACTCTTGTGAGAAAGCCGATTTGGCTCGTGAGTCATGAAGGAGCAATAGTCGACGAACCTCTTCCCAAGATAAGACTTGGCCGCGATTATACAAAGTTGTGACAAATGTCTCGTATGACTTAGGTAACTTGTTAAGAAGCCTAATGGCCATGCCTTCAGTAGAGATCTGCTACCACATAGTGCTAATTTACGCTGGTAGTCCTCAAATTGGGCTATGACCTTAGCCCTACTCTTGCAAAACACCAAGATGGATCGACACAAGAGGAGAGGGCTTAGATTAGCCCGTTGTACATCAATGGAGCCTTAGAGTAGGCTTGAACACGTGGAGAGAGTTTGATGGGTGGGCTTAGACTAGCCTCCAACCCACACATGCACACATATAAGATTCTTCTTCTTATATTCTTGTTGTTACAAGGGATGGCACTTGGTGCCTTGATTGCTCCAACACGACACTCAATTGGAGAGGTGTTGAAAAAAATGCCAATGAGTGACAAGAAGTAAGGCAAGGAGTATAGACATGGATGCTTTAGAATAATTCCAAAATACCCTTGGATCAATACAGAGATCATCCGATGTTCTACACTACAAAGTTATTTAAGGTGCAAAGAGAAGTGGTAAGATATATTTAAGGTTCTACACTACGCTATGTTTCTTAAAGCAAATTAGGATCTTAAATCATTTATCACGCAAGTGACTTCGTGGCAGTACATGGAAGTTGGAACCTTGCCAACATGCGATAGAGGAAAAAAAGGAAAAAACACAATTCTGTGCATAAAATGAGGTGTTCATTTATGAACTCACTACCGCTTGTAGGGTTCATTCATAAACTTCCAGGCGCATGCAGTATAAGAAGTATGATCATGTGTGGTAGTCTGTGATCCATGTGTGGAGCAAGGTGCTTATATTCTGACGTTAAAAGATTATGGGTATGATTGACATAAGCAGTGATGTCAATCTACATTGCAATCCACGTCGATGACTGAAGATAACTTATGTCTGCTTGAGCTCGCACATTTGGCGCACTTCTCTTATCTCACTTCATCCAGACTCTGGAGTGTCCTGCAGCAAGGAATATGGCGCAGTCATTTCTGGGGCTTCGGAGGAGAATGCCAGGTTGTATGCCACAGCTTTTGTCTTATCCGATGTGGTCAGGTTCTTGCGCGCTTAGGGGTGCACACAGTGTGCCAAGAAAGTGACCTTGGTGGATCAGATCAACTGGTGGAATTACGACGCCTGCCAGGTGCTTGGAGCTATCTCACGTGATACCAAAGGACTCAAACAGAGTTTTTTAGCATAGTGAATCTCACTTCAGAATAGTTTAAAATCACGGAACGAAGAGTGTAGGAGGCAACCTTTAGATCAATGGAATCAAAGGTCAAAGTAGTTTTCATAGAAGCTATGCACTTAGAATCATCAAACACGATCACGGTATAGTCAACCGAATCAATACAATGAAAGCAATGTAAAGAGTAATATATGCATGAAAGAAATCTATCTTTCACAAGAACGAATCGTTTTTGTTTGTATGAAAATCATGTAGTACGTAGATTTGCGATATATGGTGTGTGCATCTTGATCATGCTATGTTAGAAAAGGTTTTAAAGAACATAGATGTGCAGAGTGGTAATATCAACCATAAAGTTTCTTTTGAACTTTAATGCAAACAAGAAGATGTTTTTGATTCGCAGGAACAACGCACAATTAGATTATATAAATGGTAAAAGTAGAACATGCCCTTTCCAAAAATGTACAGCATGCCGAGTCCCTTCAAGATCTGATTTCCCATTCTCCATACATGGCAATGAACGTGACATGCCTCACTTGCATTTTTCCTTCCCCCCACAAACTCGAGAGCAAAAAGGTGGAGATGAAATCCCCACGACATCCACCCCCTCCAAACCTGTGTGGCCTCCGAACACATCGCCATCAAGTATCATATCTGCAAGAATATTATGAATTCCAAGGGAAATCAAATGCATGGGCATACAAATCATTGTGTCTATGCACGTCCATGTAGTGGGCCCTATACATGCATACTCTAAGTGCATCAAAAACATAATGGTGCAATAAAAGAGGTATTTCGTTCGATGACGAGGTTTCCCACTCATTCTAAAGCTCAAATTTTCTTGATGTATTTACAACTTTTTTAGCGTGCAATTGGACGTGCACCTATCAATTTGAAAGCACATATGCATTAACAATCATGGTGCAAATATGGAAATGATTCTCATGGTTTCTCTCAAAGCAATCTCTCCACCACTACAACATATGAGGGGCTTACCGACGCTTCATATACTGACGGTCACAGTCAGTGTTGGTATAGGCCTCGAAAAATCTCACTAAGAGATACCAACGGTCAAGTGACCGTCGATATGTTTTAAACGGATCGTCGGTGTGGCCCGCAGCTGCCGATATGCGCATTGGTATGTGCGTCGGTATAGGCATCGGTATAAGCATCGGTATGAGCGTCGGTAATTTACTGGGAACTACCAGCGCATATACCGACGCCCATACCGGCGCCTATACCGGTGGCGAGTTTTAAACATTCCGCGAACCCGAGAGCAAAACTTCACATTTTTGCGCGTGTTTGAGTACTGCTAGTCTTCTGTCGAACTTGCGCGCACGAACCGAATTGCGACCTGCATTGTTTTGTGCACACACACACACGGATATCTCTCTCTACACACACACACACTCTCTCTCAGCTTAGATCTCACATCTTGGTAAGTGCTACGCGTACTGTTAGCATTTGTTTATCTATGCTTTAGGATTTGTAATTTCTCTTTTCTTTGATTTTGCAGAAGTCTTTGGCATCGATTGTTTGGAATTGGATGATAGACGACCTACATTACGCTTTGATGACAACGATTCAAAAGAGGGGCATACTTGTAAGTGATTCTTTTATTCTCTATTGAGAGAGAGAGAGAGAGAAAGAGAAAGAGAGAGAGAGAGAGAGAGAGAGAGAAAGAGAGAGAGAAGAGAAAGGAAGATAGAGAGAAGAGAAAGGAAGATGGAGATAGGAAAATAGAGCATACATACACACACACATACACACACATTTACATATTTACACATGCATACATACACACATATATGTACACATATGCATACATACACACATACATGTACACACATGCATGCTTACATACACACACCTATACACACATGCATGCTTACATACACACACACATATACACACATGCATGCATACACACACACATAAATTTACACACATGCATACATACACACACATGCATACACACATACATACATACACATATATAGATATATGCATACATACACATACACACACACACATATACACAAGTACATACACACATGCATATATACACACATGCATGCATACATACACACACATATACACACATGCATGCATACACACATATATACACACATGCATACATACACACATATACACACATGCATGTATACATACACACACATGTATACACATGCATACACATACACACACATACACATACATGCATGCATACATACACACACGTACACACACATGCACACACATGCATTCCTACATACACATACATACACATACACACACACATGTATACACATGCATACATACACACACACACACACACATATACACATGCATACATACACACACATATATACACACATGCATACATACACACATATAATCCTATTTTTATTTTGAAGTTTTTTTTTACATCAAATATATAAAAATAGGATTAGGATTTTTATGCTATTCACACATACATACACATACACATAATATATATATATACATGTATATACACATGTATACAGAAATATACATATTTTAGGTATAGATATTTAAGATTAGGGTTTTAGGGTTTAGTATTTCAGATTTAAGTCTAAGTCTTTTTTATTAGGGTTTTAGGGTTTTAATACGTAGATAACATATACACACACAACACATATACATATAATACATTCATACATGTAGATACACATGCATACAAAAATATACATATTTTAAATTTAAATCTTTAAGATTAGGGTTTTAGGGTTTTAACACCTACATAACATATATGCACACATACACATGCACATATAAGACATATATACATGCATATACACATGTATACAGAAATATACGTATTTTAGGTCCAGATATTTAAGATTAGGGTTTTAGGGTTTAGTATTTCAGATTTAATTCTACGTCTTTTTGATTAGGGTTTTAGGGTTTTAATACGTAGATAACATATATACACAAACACACATATACATATAATACATACATACATGTAGATACACATGCATACAAAAATATACATATTTTAGATTTAAATCTTTAAGATTAGGGTTTTAGGGTTTTAACACCTACATAACATATATGCACACATACACATGCACATATAATACATATATACATGCATATACACATGTATATAGAACTTTGTAAGCATGTCTGCAACCTGGTCATTAGTTCCAATGAACTTTATATCCACATCTTTGCTCAAAACTTTTTCTCGAACATAATGATAATGCACTTCTATGTGCTTGCTTCGTGCATGAAACATTGGATTCTTTGTCAAGTGAATGCTTGACATGTTGTCACCATAAATTGGAATGGTCTCCACCTACACATCAAGATCAGCCAAGAGCTTCTTAATCCAGGTACCTTCACAAGTTGCAAAGGCTAAACCTCTATATTCAGCTTCTGTAGATGATAGTGCAACAGTAGGTTGCTTCTTTGAGCTCCATGTGATAGGTTTGCTTCCTATCATGAACACATAACCTGAAGTGGATCTTCTATCTTCCTTTGAACCAGCCCAATCAGCATCACTGAAGCCTTTTATCTGCAATTCTTCATCATATCTATAAAACAAAGCATGATTGATTGTGTGCTTCACATATCTTAGCACTTGTTTGACTGAATTTAAATGTTCACTTGTTGGAGCTTGCATAAATTGAGAAAGAACTCCAACAATATAACACAAATCTGGTCTTGTGATCGTAGCATAGATCAATGAACCTATAATACTCCTGTATGTAGTTACATCATGTAACTTCTCTCCATCATTTGAGCATAGCTTCACATTTGTGTCCATAGGTTGAGTGAGTGGTTTGCATTCACTCATTTCAAATCTGAAAAGAACATCCAATAGGTACTTTCTTTGCATCAAGTAAATGCCATCTTTCCCATAGACTATCTCAATGCCTAAAAAGTATTTCAGCTCACCAAGATCTGAAATTTTAAACTCCTTACCGAGTTTCCTTTTGATCTCTTGTATTCGTGTAACATTACTTCCTATTATGATGAGATCATCAACATATATGCAAATATATACCTGCTTGCCTTCTTCTTTCTTCATGTAGAGAGAGGGATCTGCATTACTTGGACTATACCCGCACCTTGTGAGGTACTCCACCAATCTTTGATTCCAAGCACGTGGTGCTTGCTTCAGCCCATACAAAGCTTTCTTCAATCTACAAACAAAATTTGGATGCTTTTTGTCTTCAAATCCAATCGGTTGACTCATGTATACCTCTTCTTGAAGTTCACCATTGACAAAAGCATTTTTTATGTCAAGTTGGTACAATGGCCATCTCCTTGCTGCACTCACTGCAATCAAGGTTATAATTGTTCCCATCTTTGCAATCGGGCTGAAAGTTTCTTCATAATCGATGCCGTGAGTTTGCTTGAATCGTTTTGCTACTAGTCTAGCTTTATGCCTTGCTAGAGAACCATCAGCATTTCTCTTTATTTTAAACACCCATTTATTTGGAACAATCTTCATACCTTCAGCCTTTGGAACTAGCTCCCATGTTTGATTGTCCTTGAGAGCTTTCATCTCTTCTTGCATAGCTTCTTGCCATTCTTTTTGTGTACATGCTTCTTCATATGCATCCGGTTCTTTGTCTTTGACCACCTGTGTCATATATGCAAAATGCTTTGCAATAAAACTATCATAGCTCAGCCTTTCAATTCGATACCTTGCTCTTGAAGACCTCCTTTCATTTCCTTTTGAACATTGCTTCTTCAACCAGTTCAACTTTACCTTTGGCGTGATCACCTCTTCATACTCTTCTTCACTTGCATTTGAATCACTATTTTGGGTTGCCCTTTCAGCTTTAGATCTTTCATAAGCTGATATTGGTGATGAGGAATGACTCCTTAGCCTCCCCTTCCATGTTGAGCTTTCTCCAAGTGATGTAGAAGCTTCTGGACCTGACATTTGAGTGCTTGCTTGCTGAAATTGTTCTTGGACAGCACCTCCATCATCTTCACAATCGTCTTCAAGAATCTTCTCTTTCCCTTTGTCTCCAAACCATGGTCTTAGCTCATCAAATACCACATCTCGTGAGACTCGTAGCTCCTTTGTCACTGGATTGTAGCACCTATATCCCTTTTGCTCCGATGAATATCCAATAAAAATACATTTTTCGGACTTTGCCTCCATCTTTGTCCTTAGTTCTTGAGGGATGTGAACATAACACACACATCCAAAAACTTTGAGATGTGTAAGGTCAGGGTTCTTACCGAATAAACCTCCTCAGGAGTTAGATTGTGCACTCCAGCCGTTGTGCACTTGTTCATCAAATAAACGGCCGTACTAGTTGCTTCAGCCCAATAGTTTAGTGGCATCTTCATCTCGTTGAGCATGCATTTTGCAACTTCTGTTATATGTCGATTTTTCCTTTCAGCTATTCCATTTTGTTGAGGTGTGTATCTACATGTAAATTTTCTCTTGATGCCATTTTCATAAAGAAAATCTGAAATTTCTTTGGAGAAATATTCTCCTCCTCCATCGGACCTCAAGGTCTTTATGTAGCATCCTGTTTCCTTTTCTACCTGTGCTTTAAATCTCTTGAACATGGAGAACACATCTGATTTTTGTTTTATGCAAAACATCCATACTTTCCTTGAATGATCATCAATAAAAGTGACAAAATATCTATTACCAGCCACTGATGGTTGTTGTGATGGTCCCCATACATCCGTGTGTATCAAGTCAAGGACATTCCTTGCCACATAGTTGCTTTTCTTGAATGGTTGTCGAGTTTGCTTTCCTAGTTGGCATGCTTCAGAAAACTCATGTAGTCCGGCATCATTGAATCTTGGAAGACCTCTTACCACTTCATGGTTGCTCATGTCCTTGAGCTTGGGAATGTTGATATGTCCAAACCTTTTGTGCCACAAATCGATTTCAGCAATCCTCTTGTTTCCAAACTGAATATACATCACCTTTCCATGTGGTTGTTGAATGTCCAAAGTGAACATCCTTCCTTCTTTCCTTCCTTGAGCAATGACCTTGAATCCTTCTTTTGGATTCTTTATAAAGCAGCCTTTTTCATTGAAGATAACATGATATCCTTTCTCTACCATTTGTCCTACTGAAATCAAATTCTTTGCAATAGTAGGAACATGAAGAACATCAGCCAATACCTTCTTGTCTCCAAGCTTGATACCTCCAACATGCTCAATTGCATGTTGAGTTTCATTGCCGGTCTCCACACATCCTTTTCCACTTGGAGCTTGTAGCTTTGTGAATAAATCTCCTTGGCATGTCATATGGTTGCTGCAACCTGAATCTATGAACCATTTTTGGTCATCACTTCTCGAGTTGTTGTAGTCATGCTTCATGGCAAGCATGGTTTGCTTGTCTCCTTCACTTGATGTACTCGCATAGTTATTTTGGCTCCTTTGGTTGCCTCCATTCAGCCCTCCATTCTTTTGCCAACAATCATTTGCATAATGTCCTAGTTTACCACAATGATAACATGTTATACCTTTATGAGGATTGTATGAACCTTGACCTCTTCCTCTATTTTTTCCTCGACCTCTTCCATGTGTGTTGTCATTTGAGTTGTCCTTGTCCTCCGAGTTGTGTTGGCTGAAATTTGTATTGTTGTAGCTTCTTCCTCTTCCTCTCGAGCCTCCTCTTGAGTTCCTTCCTCTACCTCTTCCTGTATATAACATTTGACTATGGCTGTCCTTACCTTTGTTGCCTTCTCCTTGTTGAGCAACCTCTTCAGCCACAAGATTTGGTATAATCTCGTCGAATGTTGGTAGAGGATGTCTATAAAGGATGTTTGTGATGAGGGGCTTCCACTTTTCTTCACTTCTCAAGCCATTGAGGGCTGTTTGGACGATGTCTTCCTCTTCTATCTTGCATCCAACTGATGCTAGCTGATCTCGAAGCTCCTTGATCTAAGAGAGCCCTTCTGTCCACGTTCTCCTCTCTTTTTGCTGGCTTCTGCCCTCGAGACTCTCTAGAAGTTGGCCTCCCCTCTCATGCGGCTCCTGCCAAATACCCTCCTCCCTGCCATCTTTTTTGCTTCCACCCTTCAGCTCGGTGCCTTCCTTTCTCCTCCGAGAGATGCTCTGCAGTAGATATCCAATCATGGAAAGAAAACGAGCCCTTTTTTCTTCTGATCTACAGTACGTACCTAAAAAAAAACAAGAGAGAGCACCGAATGCCTCCCTCTTCCTCCTTTTCTTGTTTTCAGGCCCTTTCCAAAAATGTACAGCATGCTGAGTCCCTTCAATATCTGATTCCCCATTCTCCATACGTGGCAATGAACATGACATGCCTCACTTGCCTCCTTCCTTCCCCCCACAAACTCAAGAGCAAAAAGGTGGAGATGAAATCCACACGACACCGCGCTCTGAGACACTCTGTTTCACAAAGATGGCAGACACTCGAACATGGAGATTCGTAGTTGCTTTGCTTGCTTTTCTCTCTTCTCTACTCCATCTGTCTGCAACAAGAATGGCTTCTGCTGCGCACACTTCATGTGCTGCCTTTCTCCTCCCTCTTTCTCACGTTTTGGCCTTAGTTCTGTTCATTCATCGCTGCTCCTTCATATAGATTTCTTGTAGATTTCCTCCCGTGTGAGTGTGCCTTTGATGGGCAGCGATAAGAATGACAAAGTGTGTGTCATTCAGACACTTTTGTTTGCAACTGACCGTAACACCTTAACACAGTCATTGTTTTGGACTCGGTTACCTGCAATCATTGGTGGGCACTGGGTCATAGGCCTTCATAATAGCTATGCTCACTATCATCTACTCGTATGAGATGTCACTGATGAAGTGACACAGAACATTGTGAGTGTGTGGAAATGACCACAATGCGGAAATGTATGTTGGAGTATAGTATAGAAAAATGCTCCAAAACTTACACATAAGCAAAAGTACTGTCCCAATCCAATCATCACATAAAGAACTAACTTCAATGTGTTCTCCATTTAAATACAAGAGAAGTATTCTTACAAAGATACTCATGTTGAGAGTAGCATGTGAGCCTTCATATACAAACGGTTTTCAGTAGATGCCTTCTAGATTTGTGTAAAGAACCTCTTCTTGTATATGTGAACGCACTTCATAAAGTAAATGTCGTTGAGTGATTTGCACACAGAAAATGTAGTCAAAGAACTGACTGTCATTTGTAGGAAGAATGATGATGTACAACTTGCATTTAGTCCGAAGTGATAGTGAGCCGCCAAAGGTTGAAGACTAAGGATATGCATGAGTATGTGCAACTTGCTTATGACACACATAAACATATGCACTCGGCTCAATTATAAATCTGAGATATTCTGTCTTCAACTCAAGTAATCGACTTTAAACATCGTGACAAGGATTCAATATGAAATGCTATCAAATATGACCTGCGTCATGTACAACAGCAACTATATCGGTATTAGCTATAAGTTCCGACTGAATGTACAAATCTAGTTGTACATTCAAGACTTTTGGACTATGGGCTACATCAACAAGAAAGCATACTGAATGTGTATATGAACTCTTATCACAGAATGATTACATATATTTCTCCATACTCAGAAAAGTAATGAGTATATAGATCCTATACATTCATACTGAAGATGTGTACGCTTACGAGCTTCACACAGATATATGAGTGCAGCCATATAGGTGTCTCCCTACAGAAATAAGACTTCTCAGTATATATGTAATACTTAGATATTGTCATGAATGTGTAGCAATAGATTATTAGGATGTACGGCATGAATACACAAATGTCAAGAACAAGTGCTAGTGGATATAAATTACTTGCGTATAACATCATCCTGAAAACACTAATTGCATATGTATGATTACTATAATAACATGCAGGCTTATCCTCTAATAGGCAAGATATTGCAAATGAATCGAGATGTCAGCTTCTCATTGATGAGAACAGTCCAGCGTTGATCTCTTCATGTATGCGCCTGTCTCATTATCAAGTCATGTACTGCTATAAGATGATATGATGAATACATAAGATTATTACTGCACATATATCGATGCATGGGCACATTGCACACAAATAATAACTCGAAAAATAATGCAGTACTATACACACATCAATGCATTACAAATATCAGAAGGTCTGTCCGTCAGTATTGCACACTCGACTTATCTCTCTTATGACACAGAGAGAGAGAGAGATGTAATGGGGCAGACGACAACAGATATTTCATGGCCAAACAGCGTCGCCGAACTTTTCCATTTAGTTTCTCATGTATATATACAAGTATGTTAAGCGGTAGAGTCCATCGCATGCATTCTTCTTGCTAAAAGCGATATATGGATTTGATTGCCATGATTTATGGAATCATTTGTCACGCGCATCCATTTGGTTTCCTTGAGTTAAGGAATGTACTCACTAATTTGCCTATTACCTGGAAAAGACTCTTTTTTACTTTATCTTTGGGATACGATATGGGTCATATGAGTCTTGTATGAAAACCTCTAAATACAAAATGCTACTAAAGACTTGGGTCACATGGAAAAATATTTCTGGGATTTTCTATAATAAATGGGAAGTGCTAAGAGTGGTGAATTTGGAGATTGCTTGCTCCAATAGCTCCTCTTCAATCTTCAAATTCATCTTTAGCTCTTTTATGTGTTGTTGTCTCTCTCTTTTGCCTTTTTGTCCTTCTTGTATATTCTCTATCTCCCCTTTGATGTGGCTTTTCTTTCTTTCTATGCATCATTATTTTTTTCCTTCCTTCTTCTCCAATTTGCTTCATGTATCTTCATAATTGATTCTTCATGATGTAGATATATTCTTCTTAAGAACTATAGGTCCTTCACAATGATGTAGTCCCTAGTTGTCGAGGTAAGGCTTCTCCATGTAAAACCTTTTATTGATGTAGTTCCTTTCTTCTTTGTGGTTGATGATGCTCCTCTTTGTGAATAGCTCCTTTGATGATGTTCCTCCTTGTTCATAGTGTAGATAGCTCCTTTGAAATTGCTTTTGACACTCAAATTTTCTTCAAATGTAGAATAGATTTTCTGCTTCTTTTGAAGTGTCTTTGATTTCCATATGTTGATGTCTTCAAACTTTCTTTGTAGTAGACTAGTTTTCCTTCTCTTGTTGATGTCTTTTCTTCATGAGTTGATGTAGTCCATTGATGTAGTCCTTTGCTCCATGTAGTTGATCTTCACTTTGTCCTTTGCTTCAAAAGTAGCTCCAACTTTGGTTGATAATATCTTCTTCCTTTGAATGCTTCATGTTGATGTAGAACCTTCCTTCAAGAATATCTCCCCTTCAATTTGAGAACTCGTTTTAGTGATCTTTGCATGATATAATCTTTTACATAGTACTTCAAATAAGGAAGTACAAGAGCTTGAATACATGAGCTCTTTTTTATCATAATACATAATGAAAGTTCCAAACAAGTTACAAAGCTACAAAGTGCTTTATCTATGGCTTTTTCCATTTATGTATAACAACTTAACTTTGTCTAATGCAAAGTTCAGAGGTTGTGGTTTTCCCTCACTCATCTTAAAGCGAGCATTGCTCTAGCTCTAGAGTGATTCTATTTCTTCACCTATTTGATGACTTCTTTACATGAGGAAATAAAGTTTTAACCAAGATCCCAGCTTCTTGATTAATCTCCATTTTAATTTCACCTTCTATGTGTAGAAACAAGTGCTCACACCACTTGTAATGTGCTCAACTATTTGTGTTTTACAATGGTTGGTGATGAGGGGATTTGAATGCTTTTACTAGCTTTTACAAGGGATGTAATGTGTGATGTTAATATGCAGCCTTTGAGTGACTCTTTATAAATGAGAGTCCATACAAATTTGTATTCAAGTCAAATTGACTTACGATAGCACATATAAAGTGCTTATGTCTCCACAAGTAGAGTAGAGTAATGGTTTTTACCTTTGTCTAGGTGTGTTGAATATACCTTCCTTTTCTTTATTTTGTGAGGAAGTCTTCTTCTTCATCTTTGTGTGCCTTGAATGCACATTCTTCATCTTCCTATGGTGAGGAAGTCTTTACTTTGAGTGCATTGAATGCACTTTCTTCTTCTTGCTATTGTTTGATTTTTACTTCTTCTAATTGATATGGAGAGGTGAGCTTCATGATGAGCTCCTTGAGTCCATGGTCTTTGTCTCGGTCACTTGAATCTTCTTCTTTCAATCCTTCTTGTTCAATAATGGAGGAGTTCTTAGAAAGAACGTGGCTGCAAATACAATCTTCTTTGATGGATATGGCTTGAGTAGCACTTGACTACAAATACAAGCTTCTTGATTTTGTGTTCATATCTCAATATGGAGCTTGAGAGGTACATATAAATAAATGAGATATATGTGATCTTCTTTTGAACCACTAGTGTGTGATAGAGATTCAATGGACAATGGGAGAAGTCTATGATATGATATGGATTTCTATGAGAAGGCTTAGAACTGTTATCGATTTTAAGTGCACTCGAATCTTAGAAGATGAATACTATCAAGGAAGAAACCAAATTAATATACATTACCAAATGAATGCTTCTAATGAAGGATGCCTTCTCGATTGTTGAAATGGAGTCTTTGGAGAAAATAGCTTCAATTGTTAGGAGCTTTACAAATAGTAGCTTTTGAATTTTGATTCTTGATCCTTGGGCTTTGTGAGTTGTATACACCTTCTTAATAACTTCATTTGAAATCATTTGTAGTTGATGACGAGCCTTGTCTTGAGCCTTGATTTCCAACCCTTCTTTGTTATCTTTGAAAAATGATCTTCTAGTGTTGAGTCCTTTGGGTTTTCATCTTCATTCTATGCCTTCTTCATAATTTTGATGACGCTATCTTCATTGATGCTGATTCTTCAATGCATTGCTTTCACGGCCTTTTGACTTTGCTTGAATTGTCTTCCAAGCTTTAATCAACACCAAGAATAAGGTTTCATAAAGATTCCATCATAAAGTAATCTTGGACACATGCTTGAGAATCACTTGGTGGAAGAATAGTCTTCATTCTCCTTGATGCTTCCATATAGAAATTTGAATTGGAAGTATAACTTGAGGGCATGAAACTTCTTCATCATCTTGCATGGTTGATGTTGCAATAAAGTTAACCTGCATCATATATTATCTTCCATCCTAAGATTATAAAACAAAAAACAATTGCTTCACACTCCCCTTGATTGCTAATATGGGTCAAATGTGTTTACTATAAGCTTGATGAACATAAGCTTTTACATGCCTCAAGTATAGCAAGTATAGTTTGCAATCAAGTGCTTGGTTGAGGCCTAAAATACCCTCCAAATTACAAATCATGTAACCATAACATAACAAGGTTACATTGGGTAATCATGAAATCAAATGACACATAAATATGAATAAATCAAGAGACTCTTGACTTTAGGAATTGATCATAAGCATGATCATATAATCTCACATAAGTATCAATAGAAACCACCAAGTTGTGTCCACTTAAGTTGAATCCATGCAAAGTATGTGTAGCACGTAGCACACATAGCATAGGCCGTTGATGTAGTTGAAACCATTTCTTCAAATTCTTCTCTTCATAGGCCGATTTGAATACCTTCCTTCAATGAGTGTTGATCCACTTGCTCCATAGACAAATGCCAAATAATGAACCATTGATGAGGGTTGTTGAAGATTTGGAGTAGCTCTCATTGGCTCATCCTGGCTTTGATACAACTGTGAGTGTGTGGAAATGACCACAATGTGGAAATGTATGTTGGAGTATAGTATAGAGAAATGCTCCAAAAATTACACATAAGCAAAAGTACTGTCCCAATCCAATCATCACATAAAGAACTAACTTCAATGTGTTCTCTGTTTAAATACAAGAGAAGTATTCTTACAAAGATACTCATGTTGAGAGTAGCATGTGAGCCTTCATATACAAATAGTTTTCAGTAGATGCCTTCTAGAATTGTGTAAAGAACCTCTTCTTGTATATGTGAACGCACTTCATAAAGTAAATGTCATTGAGTGATTTGCACACAGAAAATGTAGTCGAAGAACTGACTGTCCTTTGTAGGAAGAATGATGATGTATAGCTTGCATTCAGTCCGAAGTGATAGTGAGCCGCCAAAGGTTGAAGACTAAGGATATGCATGAGTATGTGCAACTTGCTTATGACACACATAAACATATGCACTCGGCTCAATTATAAATCTGAGATACTCTCTCTTCAACTCGAGTAATCGACTTTAAACATCGTGACAGGGATTCAATATGAAATGCTATCGAATATGACCTGTGTCATGTACAAAAGCAACTATCGGTATTAGCTGTAAGTTCCGGCTGAATGTACAAATGTAGTTGTACATTCAGGACTTTTGGACTATTGGTTGCATCAACAAGAAAGTATATTGAATGTGTATATGAATTCCTATCACAGAATGATTACATATATTTCATCCATACTCAGAAAGTAATGAGTATATAGATCATATACATTCATGCTGAAGATGTGTATGCTTACGAGCTTCACACAGATATATGAGCGCAGCCATATAGATGTCTCCCTACAGAAATAAGACTTCTCAGTATATACGTAATACTGAGATATTATCATTAATTTGTAGCAATAGATTATTAGGATGTACGGATGAATACACAAAGTGTTAAGAACAAGTGCCACTGGATATAAATTACTTTCATATAACATCATCGTCAGAACACTAATTGCGTATGTATGATTACTATAATAACATACAGGCTTATCCTCTAACAGGCAAGATATTGCAAATGAATCGAGATGTCAGCTTGTCATTGATGAGAACAGTTCAGCGTTGATCTCTTCATGTGTGCGCCTATCTCATTATCAAGTCATGTAGTGCTACAAGATGATATGATGAATACATAAGATTATTACTACACATATATTGATGCATGCGCACATTGCACACAAACAATAACTCGAAAACTAATGTAGTACTGTACACACATCAATGCATTACAAATATCAGAAGGTATGTCCGTCAGTATTGCACGCTTGACTTATCTTTCTTATGACACAGAGATGGAGAGAGAGAGAGATGTAATGGGGCAGACGACAACAGATATTTCATGGCCAAACAGTGTCGCCCAACTTTTCCATTTAGTTTCTCATGTATATATACAAGTATGTTAAGCGGTAGAGTCCATCGCATGCATTCTTCTTGCTAAAAGCGATATATGGATTTGATTGCCTTGATTTATGGAATCATTTGTCACGTGCATCCATTTGGTTTCCTTGAGTTAAGGAAGGTACTCACTAATTTTCCTATTACGTGGAAAAGACTCTTTTTTACTTTATCTTTGGGATTCGATATGGGTCATATGAGTCTTGTATGAAAACCATTAAATACAAAATGCTACTAAAGACTTGGGTCATATGGAAAAATACTTATGGGATTTTCTATAAGAAATGGGAAGTGCTAAGAGTGGTGAATTTGGAGATTGCTTGCTCCAACAAACATGTTGTAGAGTGACAATCTGCAGCTGCTCTACTATGGGGATGTAATGCTGAAGTATCTAGGCAGTTACAAGTGTGCAACAATACTTTGTAAGGCCCAAGTCTTGCTTTTTCCCATACAACAAGTAACAAAGGCGGGATAGATCATAGTAGTGGTTGAGAGTGAGAAATAGTGCTAGAGAGAGAACACGAGAGAATTAGATAGAATTAGAGGCTTTGAATCGAAATAGCAATGTCACTTCCTACTCTAGCAGAGAGTGCAAAACAAGCAACAGATCGCCGCTGACAGCACCATTTCTTTAGATTGAAAGAGATAAAGAAAGATCTTCAATCTACAATGACATGCTTCTTTGACTCCGTATAATGTAGTCACTCCATCATCTCTAGTGCAAAGAAAGAAAGCATTGTAGCACACTTACTTCAACAGACTTGGCTACTTAGAATCAACCACAAAATAGACAGGCTTCATAGATTTGAGAAACATCAACATATACCATAATGATCATCGGCAAGACACAAACTAATGCCAAAGTGTGCACACACACACCAAAATATAGTAGATGCAAATTAAATGTTATGAAAAAGAACCACAATGAGATTGGGACGGTGGGAAAGTAGGTGTAAAGGGTGGGAGGGTGGGCAAATGTGGGTAAATGGTGAAGAAATCGATGAAGAAAATGGGTGGGAGGGTGGGCAAATGGGCGACATGAAGCCTCAAAGAGTAAAGTGATGGCAAAATGCAAAGTGAGTGGAGAGCAACACCACCAAACTCAAGCACCACCACCACCAAAATCACCGCCAAATGCACCACCAAGACCTCCACCTAGCGCTTTGATACCATGTAGAGAGTACGCATGCGGAAGCAAAATGAAAAGTAAAGTACTCTCACAAAACAAAAGAATGTGTGAGACACAAAATGAGTAGACCATGAAATGGGTAAACTCATGTGGATTAGAAATGAGTTGCCAAGAGCATGGAGTAGGCTCCTCAAGCTTCTAACCAAGTACAAATGAGGGGAGAGGCCCTCCTTATATAGATTTGGGAGGGCTCTCAAAAGTACATCATATGTGGTGTAAGTCTCCTGAAAGGAGAATGAATACAATTGGTAGAAGCATATGGCAAGGTACCCAAATGTTGAGATATCAAGCTCAACATGTGATGATCCAAGATGACACGTACCAGTTTTTCGTTTCTCTGACATGTATAGTGGTCACGCCGGTATATGTCAGGGATACTTCATTGAGCTTTATTAGATTTATCTACCGAGAGTGATGGCACATTTGTTTCTTGCCAGCTCACTCATTCGCGGACATTAGGTTTTTCCTTATGTACTGGTCTTCATATATTGCACTGGTTGTATTCTTGTTTTTAGGTCATTCTTGTACATTCCTTTTATGTAATAGAAGAAGAAGAAGAAGATCATTCTTCTTTGCCTCAATCTGTGTGTGTGCTTCTCCTTGAGAATGAGAGTGTGTGTGTGAGCTTTCTTCATTATCTCCTTCCTCATGACATGGTATCAGAGCCAGCGTGGCTATAGAGAGCTCGTGGAGAAGGCGATGGTGAAGACTATGCGGCAAGGCATGGAGAAAATGCGAGCCATCTCGACCTCAGTTTCGAGCCCGCAAGGTGGGGCCCACAGAAAAACCAGGTCAGTTTCTAAAACTGTAACTTGCGTTGTGTTTGGCGACACTCATATATTCCAGATTCAGAATTTCAAGCAATTCCGTGTACTGTTGATACACGAAAACTGTGTTTTTCTGAGATCGAACTGTCACGTCATAGTGCGATAGCGGTCAAGCAGAAGTGCTGCTTGTAGTGTGTTGCGGTGTTGTGAATTGTTGCAGAAATGGCAAACGCAGATGGAATGAGTCAACTTATGAGTGATAAGCTGGACAAGAACAACTTCCATGCTTGGAGATTCAGAATGACGAATTTCCTGATGGGAAAAGGCTACTGGAATACATCGAAGGAGAGAATGAAAATGCTCCGCAGTTACCAGAAACGAATTGGACTGCAGAACAGTTAAGAGCATATGAGGAATGGAATCAAGGAGCATGAAAGGTAGTGTATTGGCTATCTGTTAGCATAGAAGATAGCATGATTGGACACATACAGGATGCTAAGACTCCAAAAGAGGCTTGGAACAGTTTGGTCACTTTGTACGAGACCAATACAAAGGCACAGAAATTGCAACTCAAGAACGAGCTGCATACATTGGAGAAAAAGAGCATGTCGGTAAGTGACTACACTCTAAAAATCAAAAGCATATGTGAGTCACTTGCATCTATTGGCGTGAATGTAGATGATGATGATAAGGTGGAAGTGTGCCTTTGTGGTTTAGGAGCTGCATATAAGCAGTTCAGAACTTCTATATAGACCAGGGAAAATATTCCGAATTTTGTTGATTTGGTCTCTATGCTGATCATTGAAGAAAAGAATCTTGGTGAGGATTCAAACTCCGAAGGAAAGCCCAGTTCTGAGTAGGTATTCTACTCTGGCAAAGGAAGAGGCAGAGGTAGAGGTTTTGGAAGTGGAAGAAGAAACAGTAACCAAGACCAAGGTCAACAACAGAATCATGCAAGAGGAAGAGGACAGTCTCGAGGCAAGGGGAGCTAAAGAGGTCGCAGAAATTTCCAAAGAAATGATTCAGGTAATGATAGTAAAGGATGCTAGAATTGTGGTAAACCTGGACACTTTGAACGTGATTGCAGGTTAAAGAATCAAAATAAAAGAAGGCAGCAAAACAACTATGCATCTACAAGTGCAGATGATTCTGAGAAGTTGTTTATGGTTCAACATCACATGATGAATACGATGTCTGCTGGTGTTTCAAAATCGAATGATAATGTCTGGTATGTTGATTCAGGTGCTTCAAATCACATGACCAGTCATGCAAAATGGTTTAATAATTTGCAAAAAATGCCAATTCCTGGATATGTTGAAACAGGTGATGACACATCACATCCTATTGAGCATAGAGGAAACATAGCATTGTCTATGGAGGACGGAAAGGTAAAACATCTCGCTGATGTGCTGCATGTTCCAAATATAACGAAGAATCTGGTTTCTGTTGGACAAATGGTTGACCAGGGATTACAAGTCAGGTTCAATGCTGATGGATTATATGTAGAAGAGTACAAGCAGGATGGACGATTGGTTGCCAAAGGAAACAAAGTGGGTAGGATGTTCACCTTAAATGTGAAGATTCCTGAAATGAATGCAGCCATGTTTGCAAAAGGTGCAGGAGTTATTGCAGATATAGAGATATGGCACAAACGGATTGGACATGCAAACTTGCAAAGGCTGAAACTGATGCAATCAAAGGAGATTGTCCATGGACTACCAAATTTCAAAGTTGCAGAAATGCAAAAGGTATGTGCAGCATGTCAATTTGGTAAACAATCAAGAGCATCATTTCCACATGACAAGCATGTTAGTGAGAATGTACTAGAAGTAGTACATACAGATGTTTGGGGTCCAGCAAAGACCACATCTATGGGCGGTTGCAAGTTTTATGTTACTTTCATTAATGACCATATACGCAAAGTATGGGTATATTTCATGAAAGAGAAGAGCGAGGTGTTTACTCACTTCTATGGTGGAAAAGCAGATAGGGAAGTACATTCAAACATTAAGATCTCATGGAGGAGGTGAATACATGTCAAATGAGTTCAGTAGTTTTCTAAAAAATCATGGAATTCGGCGTCAGTTTTCATGCAGGTACACACCACAACAGAATGGTCTTGCTGAACGCAAAAATAGACATATTGCAGAAATAGCAAGAGCCTTGATGGCTGAGAAGAATATGCCTCATTGTTATTGGAGAAGTTTATAGGTAAAAAGCAAAACGTATCACATCTGAAAGTTTTTTGTTGTATTGCATATGTACATGTTCCAGATGAGTTGAGGACGAAGCTTGATCCGAAAGCAGAAAAATGTGTCTTCATTGGATATTCCCTTGAGCAAAAGGGGTACAATGTTATAACCCATTCACACGATAGGTGAAGGTGAGCAGAGATGTGGTATTTGATGAAATGTCAAGCTTCTATGCAGATGCCAAAGAAGGACTGAATCTTGAACCAAATGACAAAGAAAATGCTAAAAAATCTAATGCAGAATCTCAAGTTTTAAGTGGACTGGATGCATCACCAAGCAATAGTTCCAACTCAAATCCATGGAGTGGAAGATTGCGTGGAAATTTCATTCCAGCAAATTCGTCAAATACATCCAAGAAAGGTAAAGAAAAGCTTTCTGCTGGTAGTAAAATAGGTGCAGGTTTTGAAGACGTTGATGGAGATTCAAGCAGTTCAGAAAAGAGTCTTGATGAGGAACTTGGATTGCCCTCTCTGAAGACTCCAGGAGTAAGAAGGGCACATGCAGATGATACAAGAAGAAGTGACCCAAGACCAAGAAGATCTGGGAGGATGCGTAATTCAGTGCAACGATTGACATATGATAGTTACATGGCTCGCCATTGTGCCTACATGACAAAGGTAATACAAGATGTTGAACCTTCTTGTTTTGAAGATGCAATTGGTAATGCAGATTGGGAAAACGCTATGGATGAGGAGATGGCTGCACTTTATGGAAATGATACATGGAAGCTGGTTCCATTGCCGCAAGGAAAGAAATCCATAGGCTGCAAATGGGTTTACAAGGTAAAGCATAATGTTGATGGTAGCATAAGCAGGTATAAAGCACGATTGGTAGCTAAAGTTTATGCACAGACATATGGCATTGATTATGAGGAAACATTCAGCCGTGTAGCTAAAATGTCTACTGTTAGAACACTTGTTGCATTAGCTACACCAAAAGGATGGACTTTGCATCAGATGGATGTGAAGAATGCTTTCCTACATGGTGAGTTACAGGAAGAAGTATATATGGACCAGCCACAAGGATATGAAGATTCAAAGCATCCAGAATATGTTTGCAAGTTGCAAAAGGCTTTGTATGGGCTGAAGCAGGCTCCGCGTGCATGGCATGCAAGGATTGCTGATTACTTAACCAGCATTGGGTTTTCTATGTGTGATGCAGATCACTCACTATATGCAAGGAAGGCTGATGATGGCATCACTATTGTGGCTATTTATGTTGATGATCTGATTGTAGGTGGTGATAATGAAGAAAGCATCAAAGAGGTAAAGAAACTTCTTATGCAGGAATTCGACATGAAAGATCTTGGTGTGCTGCGCTATTTCTTGGGCATTGAGTTTATACATACAGAAACAGGTATATGGATGTCGCAAAGGCAATTTGCCTTGAATATGCTGCAAAAGTATGGTATGGCTGATTGTAAGCCAATTTCTATGCCTTTAGATCAGAATTTGAAATTGGATACTACATCAGGTGAAGCATTGGAAAATGCTACTATGTACAGGAAATTGTGGGAAGTCTTATATATCTTACAATTACAAGGCCTGATTTAAGCTACATTGTTGGACTTGAAAGTCAGTTTATGCAGGTTCCCAGGAAGCCACATTTGGATGCTCTGAGGCGCACTCTACGCTATGTGAGTGCTACTTTGGATTATGCATTGTTTTATGAAGTTGGTGTAGATTTGTAGGTTCATGGATACAGCGATGCAGATTGGGCTGGTAGTATTCCAGATAGAAGATCTACTAGTGGCTTTCTTTTCTCACTTGGAGGTGCAGCTATTACATGGAGCAGTAAGAAGCAACCCACTGTTGCTTTGTCGAGTACAGAGGCTGAGTATAGAGGTGCTGCAATGGCACCATGTGAGGCATCATGGCTGGAGATGTTACTTGCAGATTTAGGTGTGGAAGTGCAAAATCCTATCACTATCTATTGTGATAATCTTAGGAGCATACAGTTAGCACGGAACCCTGTTTTCCATGCTAGAACAAAGCATATCGAGGTACATTATCACTTCATCAGAGAGAAGGTATTAGCAGGTGATATTGATCTTGTTTATGTGAGAACAGATGAGCAGGTTGCTGATATTTTCACCAAAGCACTTGGAGCTAAGAAGTTGAAGAAGTTTTGGAAGATGCTTGGATTACAGGATATGGCATTGAGCTTGAGGGGGAGTGTTGAGAAATCAAGCTCAACATGTGATGATCCAGGATGACACGCACCAATTTTTCGTTTCTCTGACATGTATAGTGGTCACGCCGATATATATCAGGGATACTTCATTGAGCTTTATTAGATTTATCTACCGACAGTGATGGCACATTTGTTTCTTGCCAACTCACTCATTCGCGGACATTAGGTTTTTCCTTATGTACTGGTCTTTATATATTGCACTGGTTGTATTCTTGTTTTTAGGTCATTCTTGTACATTCCTTTTAGGTAATAGAAGAAGAAGAAGAAGATCATTCTTCCTTGCCTCAATCTGTGTGTGTGCTTCTCCTTGAGAGTGAGAGTGTGTGTGTGAGCTCTCTTCCTTATCTCCTTCCTCGTGACATCAAATACAAAGGAAATACAATATAAAATGGAAATAGACTAGAAATGGAGTGCCTCCTGGATACAAAATGGAGATGCACTCATGCAGATAAAAATGTAGATGAAGTAGGAGCAATCATGTAGTCAACATGCACTGCTCATGAGAAGATGGGTCAAAACTACAGATAGTAGTAAACACCCATTCTTCTTCCTGCACAAGATTAGCAGACTCTCGTTTTGGTGTAGAGGCCTCTACAACAACCATTCGAGCCTCTTTCTTCGTTGCCTCTTTAGCAGCCAGTTTTGGACAGTCCTTTATGATATGATCATTCCCTTTACAGTACTTACAAAACAATTTCTGCTTTTCTGATTTCTTCCCATCTTTTTCTTCCTTCTTCGAATATGCAGAATTAGCAGATTTCTGCTTGCTACTTGAAGAGCTCCATTTACCTTTGCCCTTCTAACTAGCTAGGAAAGCTTGATCTGCAACTCGCATAATGGACCTCTTCTGCCTGGACTATCTTCCTGCAAACGAACAGAGACTAACTCCTCAAATGATAAGGCATTCGGATTGCCTTTCGTCATCAACCAAAGAGTAGAAGCAAAACTCTGATATGAATCAGGAGCACCATTCAGAACGGTCTGCACAAGTGAGCTATCTGGTATAACCTCATTAGCAAAAATCAATTGTTCCTTCAAATCTTTGATCTTCCTTAGGAAACTGTCCATAGAATCACCTTCATTCATGTGCTCACTCTCCAACTGTTTTCGGAGGTAAGAAACACGAGCCTCATTCCTAGCTTGGTACAATGTGGTAAGTGTATCCCAAGCATCCTTAGATGTTCTGCAAGAGCGAATGTGAGGAATAATGGCACGTTTGACAAACAAAGCTATCAATGCATGTGCCTGGGCATCTCTACCATCCTAGTGAATCTGCTCTACAGTAGGTGCAGCAGAAACCGCAACATGAATAGGAATATGTAGAATATCATCATCTTCGACACCTTTTGTTTCAGCTTCAGTACCTGCAGTTGTAACAGTTGCAGGTATGATAAAACGTTTTTCGACACCTTACACAATGTTCCACAATCTTTTTTGCAACGAACACATGTCGCATCATATAAGCCCATAATGGGTAGTTTGTACCATCCAACTTATCAATAGCCAACATACTTAATACATCACTACTTTCAGCCATGGCCGATGACTAAAATACCTTGATGCAGAAAATTGACTGTATCTCAAAAAGTTGAACAGAATTGCCAAGATGAATTCCGCTAGACCTGTAGTAGACTTCGAGATGCTTGTACTGTCGAATAGAAACTGGTATATACCTTTGGCACAAAAAGATGAAATAGCCTACACAAGCACTGTGATAGTGCGTTCGGAGGCCGAAACGAGCTCAAATCGCGATTTTGGCACCAGATAGAAAAGCTATTTTGATCTTGAAAACACGTTGAGTATGCTCACCAAAATTCGTGCGATTTTGAGAGTGCAACCGGAGGAGTGTTGACGATGCCTTAGATGAAGCGACAACCTCCTCTGATACAAATTGTTGGAGTTAGACGTCTGCGGAAGCATGCGAACAACACAAGGAAGAAGAAGAAGCTTGGAGCACAACACACAATACTAAATGTATTACTAGAGAATGTACAAAGATAAGAGCCCATTAGGGCTATAGGTGTATATACAAGCCGGAATCATATCAAGCACATAGGCTTGGGTAAAATGCACCAACAAAGGCTTGGGAACAAGTGTTCAAGTGTTGTTCTTCTCACTTGCATCAATCTATACTTCCATAGCTTCTTCCAACTCAGGTTGGCCTCGAGCTTCTTTGTAATTGGAAGGCTCTAAAATTTGCTAAATCTGATGCATAAGGGCATAATTTACATAGTGACTATTCACCTTTCTACTTTTCAATGAGCCTTTGAGATCTTCTTGGTTGCTTTGTAGGACTTGCCTCTGAGTCTTGATCAGAAAAGATTGTGTTCCCTCTGAAATGTAGATGGGTCGACTCAAACTTGCACTTGGATCTTTTGTTATGTTGAAGCTTCATTAAATATTATATATTTTGAGATATTGATGGAGTGGTTCTGAATATCATACAATATATAACCTTTAGATTGCTCAATATAGCCAATGAAGATATGTTTCTTTCACTTGGATTGTAACTTGCTTCAATCTTTCTTTGGTACATGTACAAAAGATTCACTTGAAGATACTCTAAATTAATTGACATTGGGATTTTGTACGTACTAAGCTTCAAAGGGATTTTTGTTGTTTAATGCACTAGTGAAGACTCTATTGATTATGTGCATTGTAGTGTGTACTTCTTCTACCCAAAACTTGAATGGTAAGGCTTTGTTGTCAGGCATGGTATGTGCCATTTTTGGTATACTTTGGATCTCTCTCTTAGCTAATCCATTATGGGATGGCACCCTACAACCTTTATAGAACTGTTATCAAATAACACTTGCTTGTCATGGAAAGTGATGGCCTTAACTAATAGTAGCTTCATGCATAAGTTTGGGACAAACAATACATTGGACAGAGCTTTAAATTCTCAATGGTAATTGGTGATTTTAACCTTTCCTTTGCCTCGAATGGGAAGACTTGTTAGGGGAGGACTAGATTGTGCTCTCTGACTATAGTAGACAAGATTTTGGAAATATACTTTTGATTATAAGAACACCCATGAAGGGAAAATGATACAAGAATACGTGACTAATACAAATGTCCCACAACCTGGGACTGATAAGTATGAATAACTCCACTAGAGATGATACCCGAGATCCCACAACCCCGGATCGTAAGTATGAAACAAGATATCTTGACTACAAGAACTCTCTTCTGGGAGATAAACTAGATACAAGAAAGAACTCGATAAGATCTCATACTATGAGATTACAAGAGGACAAGAGAGGATGTCCAAGAAGTAGACTAGACAAGACTAGAACAAGGAACAAGACAAGAACTGGAACTCAAACTTGGAGAGTACTTACTTGGCCATCATGACTCCTTGATCTCCCAGGACCAGTATTGGCAAGACTGGGAATGAATGTGACCAACTCCTCTTTCTATAGGTTTCCCAAGGGTAGTTACGAGTTGATGATATCATCGATGATGTCATCAACTAGAAACAAGACCTATGGGTGTTGGAATTCAGCAAATAGACAATCGATCTTTGGGTTTTGGCACGTCACCTGGATGCAATGGAAGCCTTAGTTTCTCCAAAATCTAGACCAATAATGAGATATGTAGAGTCACATGAAATGTAAGGTTTAAGATGATTTCCTTGTCCATGCCATCACCTCCTCCTCAAGTGATGAGTTTCACGAGGAGCGGCCATGTTCTCTAGCTTGGGTTTCATTGGAACTCATGAACCTTGAAGTTTTCTCTTTGAAGATTTTTTATAGGCTGCCAAGTACGATCACTGATATCATACCCTTCTCAATGACTAAAGTATTCCAATCCTCCGCTAGAGATTCTTGAATCTAAGACATGATCAACCTCGAATTCTTCATGATCCTTAATCTTGAAAGGTGGTGAAGGACTAGGTCTCCCATGAGCTTCCTTAGGTTTGTCACAAGGCAAGTCCTTTGAGCTTTTGGTGGTGTTGTAGTATTTCTAAGATCTTCGATGGAGTGCCTTGAGTAAGCACACCTCCTTGATTGAACATGAACTCCTCCTTGTCCTTTATCTTCTTGTTATCTTCATTAGTTGTATCCTCCATATCATCCGTAACCACTTCTTGGTCTTCAAAAGTTCTTGGCTCGAATTTTTGAGGAAAAGTGTCATGATTATTCAACACTTCTAGATCTTGGACTTAGCTTTCTTTGAATAATTGATTCTCACATTGAATTGCCTGATTGATAACATCCTCCAAGGTATTTGATTGAGGCATGGATAGCACGAGATATTTGACTTCACGATTGAGGCCACTTCGAAACTCATTAATCATGTAGTCTTCTTGATATGTAGTTCCCCAAAACAACATCTTGATATTCAAGGCATAGCATGAAACTCATTGATAATCTTGTTGTAGCAATCTTTTCATCTCTTGGACATGTTTGATCAAGTCCTTTATGGTAGATTGGATCTCCTTGCATAGGGAATCGTAGATCTTGCCAACATATCAGGAGAGAACTAGATTGTGCTCTCTGACTACAATCGAAAAGATTTCGAAAATACACTTCTAATTACAAGAACACCCACGAAGGGAAAATGATACAAGAATACATGACTAATACATGACATCCTACAACTCGAGACTCATAGGTATTAATAACTCTACTAGAGATGGTACTAGAGATCCCACAACCTAGGATTGTAAGTATGAAACAAGATATCTGGATTACAAGAACTCCTTCTAGGAGATGAACTAGATAGAAGAAAGAACTCGACAACATCTCGTACTATGAGATTACAAGAGAACAAGATAGGATGTCCAAGAACTAGACTAGACAAGACTAGAATAAGGGGAAAGTCTTATTGCTACACAATCCAATTTGGCCAAGACTATAGATGCTTTACAATCTAATTACACCAAAACTTTCCAAAATCAAATGAACCCAATGACTTTTCAAGAGCCTAATCAACATGTTATAGCTACCAATCAAAATCCACAAGTAGCTCCTACTCAAGCATATCAAGTTCCTCCAATGCATAATCCTTCAATGCAAAATCCTCATCCTCATGTGCAAAATCCTCAAATGTATCAAAACCTGTATCCTCAAGCTTCTCAAATAGCTTTTCAAAATCCTCAAAATCAAAATTTTCAAAATCATCAACCGTATAATATGGAAGCTCCTCTTGCACCTCAAGTACCACATGTTGCTCCCCAAGCTCCTCAAATACATCAATTGCATTTTCAAAATCCTAATTATTCTGTTCAAGCAATACCTTATCAACAAAATCCTCAATTTCAAAATTTCCCACCACAAGTTAATCAAAATCCTCAAAATCAAAATGGTTTTGTGCGTGGCCCTCGTAGGTGTCCTTGGTGTGATTCGTTAGAGCACTTTTTGAGAGATTGTGAACTATTGAAGGCTGCTAAGGAGCAACGACTAGTAATAGACATAGACAAGAAAATCTGTGACTATCGATCTAGGCTACCTTTGCAAGGAAATTATGGTAAGGGAGGAATGAAAAAACACTATGAAAATATAACCATAACGGATGTAGGAACTAGAGGAGTGAAACTAGAAGCTCTTGATGAACAAGTGGAATCAAGTAAACCCACAAAGGAAGGTGATTTTTCCATAGAGGCTTTAGTAAGAGCACGAGATGAGATTAGGAGAATAACGGCTTGGGAATCACCAATAGAAGATCAATCTCTTATTTCTCACATATCCAATGTAGAAGAAAAACGAAAAAGAGATGAAGCTGAGCCTAGTGAAAGAAGAGTGACTCGAAAACAAACCTCAGAGGGAATAGAAACAATCATAGAGCAGGGAGAAACATCACAATCCAAAGATAAACAACAAGAATCACAACCCAATGAACAAAAACAAGAGGAGAAACAAAAAGGGAAGAAGACAAAGCAAAGAAAAACAGAACCAAAGCCTTTAGATAAACAAGAACAATCAAAACAAACTGAAGACCAAACACGAGAACATGAACAAAAACAAGACCCTGAGCAAAAACAAAAGAAACCAAAGAGAAAACCTAAAGCCATCTTGATTTCAGAAATTGAGAGAAAAATAGATCCTATGGAGATTTTAGATGACATTTTGCTTAAGAGTCAAGTGACTATGTCTTTAGAACAAGTTTTCTCTATTGCAAAGCCTGTTTTTAAAGATAACTTTATCGGCCTAATTAAAAGGAAGAGGTTTCCGCTTAATCTAGATACTGAGATGCAAGATTCTCTAGATCAAGATCAAGCTATGAATGAAGCCTTAAAATTTGATGAATCTGATGAAGAGGACTTTGATGATGATGAAGTAAATGTTAATAAAAATTTCTTAAGACCTATTCAACCTGACCATGAAAATCATGAAAACAATCCTGAAAGTCACTTTAAAAGGACATTTTGGTCTAGAGGTACATCAGAGATGCATGTTAAAATAGGAAATGATAAGAACACTATCACTGTAAATGCATTAGTAGATTCTGGCTCTGAAATCAATGTGATTTCAAGAGAAGTCTATGATAAGTTTCGATGGCCCATAGATAAAGATTGTGGATGGCGTATGAGAACTGCAGATAATGGTGTAGGTACCCTGTATGGAGCTTGTGCTAGTGTGCACTTATCCATAGGAGGAATCACAGAAGAGTTTCACTTTTTTATTCAAGATAATTGCTCCTATGAAGTTCTCTTAGGTCAACCCTTTATTTGTGAGAGTCGTATGGAAACTAAAGCCATGTATGATGGGTCTACCTATGCTAGATTTAAGTCTAAGGATGGAATGCAATCACTTCAAGTCATGACAGTAGGAGTGAACCATCCTAGGAATCGATTGTCAATTAGAAAGAAACCTATTGTTACTCATGGTCATGAGCATGCTTGTAGTGATTGTGCACCTCGATTCATGTTTGGAGCTACATATGATCAAAATTTTGGATAGAATCCATTGTTGAGCGGGACAACAGTGGATATTGGTTTGACATCTCGCACCAACCAACATGTACAATAGTTTTTCACTTTGTTTTCCACATTCTAGATTAGATTTTCTTCATAAGAGTCAATTGTCCAAGTCTTTTATCCAAAAAACCCAAAAAAATTATAAAAACAACAAAATCATGGAACATGATGAGAACATTGAGCATGTGATTGAGACATCTCATTGTTTCTCTACTCTTGAGGAGTTAGAGTTATGTCTTCAGCAAAGTTCTAATTCCCATATTATTCTGATTTCTTCCCTTGATGAGTATGCTCTAATCCAAGAGTATGCTCTCAATGTTGACAAGTGCTCAAAATTTAACCAAACACATGATGCCTTAGTTGAAACAAAGTACAAAACTGCAGACAAAAAAATCAAACCCATAGCTCAACCATTACCTCAAGGAAGTAATGAAAAAATTATTGATATGAAAAATGATCCAATTCTTCGGGATAACAAAAACATAGGACATACATTCACAGATGAGACAATCAAACAGGTGAAAATTGGTAGAGATGATGACTTTCTTTTGCCAGCAAAGAGAGATAAATTTGAGACAGTCATACGTAGCCATGGAAAAGCCGTTACTATGTATCCTCATGAGATTGGTTGTGTAGATCCTAAGCTAGTTGCACCCATGATAATCTTTACTATTCCACATATTCCATGGAATCTTTGTCCTATACCTGTTCCAAAGGCTCACTTACCTGAGCTAATGAAACTACTTAAGGAGAAGATAAACATGAGAATTTTAGAGCCATCTTTTGCACCTTACTCAAACAAATGGTTCACTGTGCCTAAAAAGAATGGGAAACTACGTTTTATTCAAGATCTCCAACCCGTCAATAAAGTCACCATAAGGAATGTAGGAACAGGACCCATTGTAGATGAGTTTGCTGAATCATTTTCAGGACATTCTATATATTCAATGGGTGATTTATATTCTGGATATGACCAATTCCAATTAGCAATCGACAATCGTGACATAACCACAATGAAAACTCCTTTAGGCTTAGTGCGAATGTGTACTTTACCTCAAGGAGCGACTAATTCTGTGGCTCATATGATGAGTGCTATGAATATGGTCTTACATGATTTTATCCCTCATATAACTATGCCATTCATTGATGATATTCCAATTAAAGGGAGTGAGGAACGTGTAAAGGACATTACTTTAGATTCATCTGGATGTCGTAAATTTGTTCTTGACCATATCTTTGATTGTGAAAGAACATTTCAACGATTTGAAGAGGTAGGTCTCACATTTTCCATAGAAAAATCTGTTTTTGGTGTCTACGAGGTTCTTATTGTTGGACATTTATGTGGCCATTATGGTCGAAAGCCATACCCACAAAAAGTTGATGCCATTAGCAAGATTTCTGAAACATGTAACAACGTGAGTGAGGTACGTAGATTTCTTGGTGCTTGTATCTTTTATGTTATTTGGATCCCACACTTTGCTCATGTTGCTGATTGTCTTCATGACTTGTTGAGGAAGAAACGAAAATTTATTTGGATTGACAAACACACTCAAGCTATGCGTAAATTGAAGAAATTATTGCTTGAAGCTCCCATCCTTAAGCGTGTAGACTATTCTGCTAACAAACCTATTATATTGACTGTTGATACTAGTCCTATTGGTATAGGTTGGGTCATAAGTCAAGATGATAGTGAAGGGAATAGATATGCAATTAGGTTTGGTGCCAAAATTCTACATGAAACACAATGAAAATATCCACAGATCAAACGAGAACTATGGGGTATGGTAACAGCTTTGAAAACAGACAAAGAATATTTAAATGGTGCAAATGTCAAAGTTGAGACTGATTGTTTGCCTCTCATTGGAATGATAGCCAATTGTTCATCTCCTGATATAGCCATGCTTAGATGGATCTCATATATTAAGTTCATAAATCCTGAGTTAGTTCATATTTCAGGTAAGTCAAACTCAGTTGCTGATATGTTATCGAGAGCTAGATTTGATGATGATCTTGAAAGTGATCTAATAAAGAATGTGAACTTAATTGACTATGTTCCACATATATATGAGTATGAGCAATTTCATGAGTCTGAGTACAAAAATGAATGGAGAGACATAGGAAGTATCTGAGTACACTACAACCATTACCTAACTGGACTACGAATAGATTCCGTAACATTAGGAAACGAGCTTATAACTTTTTCCTATGTAATGGTTATCTTTGGAGACATGCTAAGGGTAAGGTTAAGAATCCACAACGAGTCCTAGGAAAGAGAGATCTTCAATTGCAAGTAATGAAGGAAATGCATGAGACATTATGGGCAGGTCATAAAGGATTTTTTGGAACATATGAAGAATTAGAAGTACCGATTATTGGCCTAGGATGTATGTTGACATTAGTAGCTATGTTTCTACATGTTCTACTTGTCAACTTCATTCATCAGTCAAACATAGAGATCCGTTGCATCCTACTTATCCACCTTGTATTCACTACAAGTGGGTAGTAGATCTTGTAACTATGCCTAAAGGTATTGACAAAATGAGTTACATTGTACTTGCAAGAGAAGATTTAACTAATCATGTAGAGGGACGTGCACTACGATCTAAGACCACTTACAATGTTTGCAAATTCTTGCTTGAAGATGTCATAAGTCGCTTTGGGTACATAGAGAAAGTAGTTGCCGATCGTGGAGGGTTAAATGCGAGAGAAGCTAAAGAGTTCTTTGAGCATCACGATATTCGTTTGTCTCTCACTACTGCATATAATCCAGAGGCCAATGGTAAAATAGAGAGAGGGCATCCACCTATTGTGAAAGCCATATCTAAAGCATGTAATGGTGAAATCAAACAATGGCCTAAATTCTTACCTTTTGCACTTTGGGCAGATAGAATGACATGCACACGTACTACTGGATATATGCCTGCTGAACTCATGTACTGTCAAAAACCATTGTTTCCAATTCAGTCTCATATTTCTGCATGGTCAAATTTGCCTTGGTCTGAAAACATGTCTACTGATGATTTTTTGAATTTGCGTATGAAACAGTTAGAACAAGGTAAATTAAGACTTGATGATGCTGTTGAAAAATTAAGAGAATCTAGAATGAAGAACAAGCATTATTCTGATAAAACTCATCGATTGCGTCCTAAGCCAATTGAAGTAGGAGATTGGGTGCTCATTTATGATAGTACATTCGACTCTCAATATGATGCATGCAAAAAGCTCACTCAACGGTGGTTTGGGCCATACATAGTATCAAAAGTCAACAACAATGGTACGTATGCTCTTTGTGAATTAAATGGTGTTGCACTAAAAGCTTTGATTGTAGGTAAAAGGATAAAGTTATTCAAGAAGCGTGATAATGACGAGTACATTTTGGATGAGGACATTGAAGAAGATGATAACAATGAGGACGATTCATAAACAGGAGTATCCATGTTATAAAAATAAAAAAAGGAAAAAAAAACATCATTAATTTTCAAGTTCATGTTGCTTTGTTTTTTTTCAAGTTCATTCTATTTTTTTTTTTTCATGCCTGTTTCATGCATGTTTTTTTCAGTCTTTGCATCGCATTGCATATCCATATCACTTGAGTCAAAAAAAGGGCAAATGATGATTTCTCTACTTGTGTAAAATTGTATCTTAAGTAGTAACTTATCTACTAAGGAATTGGTTATAATCTAGGATTGTGGAAAGATAGGGCATGTAGATTTGGAGGTTTATTTTGGTGACATGACTTTCATATATAAACATGCATATGTATCCTGTATCGAAAGCATAATTGTTGAAATCCTAGCTCCTGCTATTGCATGTTTCTACATCCTTAGTCCATCTCACAGCACTTGTATCAGAGTTTAAACGACTGTTCTCCGTCATCAAAAATGGTTGTACCTTGTATCGGGGTTTAATTTTTCCCCGTCATCAAAAAAAAAAAAAAAAGTTGCTACATGTTACCAAGAAGTTTACACTTTCTTCCACCCCAAAAAAGTGATCGTAACCATAAAGTTGCCGAATCATCATCATCATCAAAAAAAAAAAAAGAGCAAGCCAAAGGAGGATAAAGAGGCATAGTAGAATAAATCACGGGCTATATAGGCAGATTTATGCATTAGTGGAGTTTAGTTAGATTTCCTTGCATGTTATTAGAGAAAGAGCATATTCATATTTATGTAGGAAAGGAGTTGATCTAAAATAAGCTAAAGATGAAAGATGTCTCTTGAAAATCCTAAATCTTTGTTTATAATCATATTTAAGGTAGATTGCTTTATGAAAAAGGTACAAAATTTTCTTCAAGATGAGAGGAACTGATGCTTAAAACGACTCAATACATCCACTTCCACTTCATATTGATGCTTGTTTTTTTTCTTTCTTGTTGCCAATGTTGCTTGTTCATTTGCATATATGTTGCCTATTTGTTCATGCATATTCATGTTTCCTGTTTCAATTATTTCTTTCATGCAAATTTTGCTTCATGTCACGTTACCTACTTATTCATGCATATAATGAATTTTCCTTCCATCTTTCTTATGTTGCCTATAAAAGAATTTGATGCCTGGAACATTTTGTTTTTCACAGATGCTAGAGTGGCGCTTCCGGAGGAATCGCAGGTTTAGTGGGGGCGAATGTCGTCGAGATTTGCTCTCCTCTCTCACTTGTGAAGGCCTACAAAAAACATGTTTGGTGAAGGTAGCCGGAATTCCGTGAGAAGTCCAGGATGCATCAAGGATGTCAAAGGAAGGTCACATACAAAGTTTCAAAGAAATCAAGAAAGTCCATGGTAGCGGTCAAAGCTGGTCAAAGTTGGGAAATTAGGGCAAAAATTTCATTGTCACCAAATTAGATGAAAATCCATATACTTGTAAAGATTGTCAAAGGCAGTCTATAGCCCAAATTTCAGCAGAAAATGGATTTTGTAGCACATTGATATGCTATGTTCATTTTGTAAAAATGTAATTTTTCTAGTTTGACCCTACAAATTCTTGTATAGAAATTTATGTTAGCCATATGGTTTGGCATGTATAAAGATCATATGTGGCTAAATATTTGTACAAATTTTCAAGGTTATCAGAGCTTCCTAGAGACCTTAATGCCACCTTGCAAGCTTCCAAATGTAGTCAAACTTGTACAAGGGAGATTCAGATGGGAGTTTTTTCTGCATATTCCTGAAGGAGATCTTTGGAAACATAGTCCTACAAAGTTTCATCTTCATCAAAGCCTATTTGGAGGGTCAAAGAGTACAAAGTCAAGTTTTCAGGATCACCGCAGTTTTCTAGTTTAAACAAATTGAAGGGTTAAAGGGCCACCACATGGCAAAAGCTGATTGAGCCATGTTGTATGATCAAGATGAGCTCAAATTCAAGGGTGGAGATGCACTTATGCTTAAAGCAAGGAGGATCCACGAGTTTTTCCATAAAAGAAGACTTTTTTTACAATCAAAGATCAATAATGTAGTGTTTCTCCAAAAATAGTAGCTTATCTTATCCGAATTGATGTCAGCACTGATCCGATGGTCCAGATCATCCCCAGATCCAATGGTGGAGAATGAGGGCGCATAAATTTCACTCCTTTACACTAGATTTGATAGAAAGAACAATTCCAAGCCATTGATTTGATTAATCAAATGGTTGTAATCGAAAGTAGTGATCCTAGAGTTGAGAGTTGATTTCTCTAGATCCAAGGGCCCAAATTCATTCAAAAAACTATATAAACCCCCCTCCAAACTCCTAGAGCATCATTGTTAGGCATCCATAGGGCTCATGCTAGCTTACGGTTTCCTTGAGACGATCACCCTCGGTTGAGCGAGTGAGGATCCAAGGTGAGCTAGTATGAGTATAGTACCTAGTTTCAAATTTAAGTTAGAACTCCAATCTAGGATAGGCTCTTGAAACCAGCATCTCTATCTTGACTCACCCTCGGTGGAGGGTGTGAGTGAGTTAGAGCTGATTTTAATGAGTCTTAGACTTCTTTAGTTAGATGTTACGAGCCTAGACATACATAGGGTCACTGGAGTGGAACTCACCTTCTTACGTGTGACATTCGGTTGAACTGTCATGGTTTGAGGGTCGGAACCACCTTTGATCATTAGACTACCTAGCTTGACGTACCACGACGATCTTATACATGTATCTTAATTCAAATCCTTTTAATTCATGTCACTTGTCACTTGTCTCTTGTCTCCTCTCTCAGTCTCTTAAGTATTTTTACATGTCTTCTATTTCTTCTATGTGTGAGAAGGCTCCGCAGTATTGCGTTGAACCAGTGAGGATGTTTCTTTGAGCTTGTGAGTAAACTCTATCATCATAATTCACTTGCATGCATATAATCCATACATACCCATACATATTGATTAGTTTCTGAAAGTGTATAAGAAGCTCCAATATTGGACCATTCTTCCTTTCGAAACTGGTTTATGTGTAAGGATTCCATCTATTCACGTCATGCATACATATCATCCAAAGAAGACTATGCATATGGATTAGAATTAGAAAGTGTTTAAGAAGCTCCTTCAATGGACCATTCTTCCTTCCAAATTTGATTCGTGTGTATGGTTCTCTTTCATTCTTATCATTCATGTTCATAAATCTAACTTGCACTCCTACTTTCCCATTCCCATAATCATTTCAACATCTCTCTCTTCTCCATACTCAAAATTAATTTCACTTTCATGTCCTTAAACCTTCCAACATTCATTAGCTTTATACACCCTGTGTGTGCCACGACCGGACCCGATCCACTCGGATTGCGATCACCTCCACAACGTGACTCAATGGATGAAAGGTTCTCTTATGCTTGCAAAGTTAATAAAACTTTTCTAGGTCAAATTATGCGAGATGATGAAAGCAAGCATTCTGAAAGTAACGTTAGGAAAAGTTTTTGGATAAGAGGCACACCCGAGATGAAGTTCAATTTAGGTGACAAAAAGAAATCATATTCGGCTTTGGCTTTGATTGATGTTGAGTAAGAGAGCTACTAGGCTTTGGAGAATTGACCCATCGTAAGAATCCATCCCGATTATGTTGGCTATAATCTTCAAGATAGAATTCTTTGAGCATCTCCTTTCTAAAATCACTCCAAGGAAGAGTATCATATTGAGTGACACGGTTTATGATAGAGCTATCAACAATTCGTTCAAAGAATGATATCAAAAGATCTTCGGGAAGACCAAGAATCATAGCTTGCTCTTCAAACAAATCTAAGTAGCTTGTTATGTTGATGCCATTGAATTTTCCCTTCTCTCTCAACATAGAAGAGACTATTCTTTGGCCTTGTTTCTCAACAATAAGGGATTTGAATCCTTCCTCCATCTTATGTGAATAAGCAAGTGATGCACGATGCTCTAGATCTCTCACAAATGCGTTTACTTCACGACGAAGATGTGCACGATACTGTGAGAAATCCAGTGCAACACTCAAGACTAATGATGATGATATGATGAGGATGAAAAATATGAAACAAAGGATATGGATCACAACCTCCCAACAAGATCAGAAGCAAATGCCACGAAGCGTCTCACGTCGGGTTCAAATGTGGAGGTGATCGCAATCCGAGTGGATCGGGTCTGGTCGTGGCACACACAGGGTGTATAAAGCTAATGAATGTTGGAAGGTTTAAGGACATGAAAGTGAAATTAATTTTGAGTATGGAGAAGAGAGAGATGTTGAAATGATTATGGGAATGGGAAAGTAGGAGTGCAAGTTAGATTTATGAACATGAATGATAAGAATGAAAGAGAACCATACACACAAATCAAATTTGGAAGGAAGAATGGTCCATTGAAGGAGCTTCTTAAACACTTCCTAATTCTAATCCATATGCATAGTCTTCTTTGGATGATATGTATGCATGACGTGAATAGATGGAATCCTTACACATAAACCAGTTTCGAAAGGAAGAATGGTCCAATATTGGAGCTTCTTATACACTTTCAGAAACTAATCAATATGTATGGTTATGTATGGATTATATGCATGCAAGTGAATTATGATGATAGAGTTTACTCACAAGCTCAAAGAAACATCCTCACTGGTTCAACGCAATACTGCGGAGCCTTCTCACACATAGAAGAAATAGAAGACATGTAAAAATACTTAAGAGACTGAGAGAGGAGACAAGAGACAAGTGACAAGTGACATGAATTAAAAGGATTTGAATTAAGATACATGTATAAGATCGTCGTGGTACGTCAAGCTAGGCAGTCTACTGATCAAAGGTGGTTCCGACCCTCAAACCATGACAGTTCAACCGAATGTCACACGTAAGAAGGTGAGTTCCACTCCAGTGACCCTATGTATGTCTAGGCTCGTAACGTCTAACTAAAGAAGTCTAAGACTCATTAAAATCAGCTCTAACTCACTCACACGCTCCACCGAGGGTGAGTCAAGATAGAGATGCTGGTTTCAAGAGCCTATCCTAGGTTGGAGTTCTAACTTAAATTTGAAACTAGGTACTATACTCATACTAGCTCACCTTGGATCCTCACTCGCTCAACCGAGGGTGATCGTCTCAAGGAAACCGTAAGCTAGCATGAGCCCTATGGATGCCTAACAATGATGCTCTAGGAGTTTGGAGGGGGGTTTATATAGTTTTTTGAATGAATTTTGGCCCTTGGATCTAGAGAAATCAACTCTCAACTCTAGGATCACTACTTTCAATTACAACCATTTGATTAATCAAATCAATGGCTTGGAATTGTTCTTTCTATCAAATCTAGTGTAAAGGAGTGAAATTTAGGTGCCCTCATTCTCCACCATTGGATCTGGGGATGATCTGGACCGTCGGATCAGTGCTGACATCAATTCGGATAAGATAAGCCACTATTTTTGGAGAAACACTGCATTATTGATCTTTGATTGTAAAAAAAGTCTTCTTTTATGGAAAAACTCGTGGATCCTCCTTGCTTTAAGCATAAGTGCATCTCCACCCTTGAATTTGAGCTCATCTTGATCGTACAACATGGCTCAATCAGCTTTCGCCATGTGGTGGCCCTTCAACCCTTCAATTTGCTTAAACTAGAAAACTGCGGTGATCCTGAAAACTGGACTTTGTACTCTTTGACCCTCCAAATAGGCTTTGATGAAGATGAAACTTTGTAGGACTATGTTTCCAAAGATCTCCTTCAGGAATATGCACAAAAAACTCCCATCTGAATCTCCCTTGTACAAGTTTGACTACATTTGGAAGCTTGCAAGGTGGCATTAAGGTCTCTAGGAAGCTCTCATAGCCTTGAAACTTTGTACAAATATGTAGCCACATATGATCTTTATACATGCCAAACCATATGGCTAACATAAATTTCTATACAAGAATTTGTAGGGTCAAACTAGAAAAATTACATTTTTACAAAATGAACATAGCATATCAATGTGCTACAAAATCCATTTTCTGCTGAAATTTGGGCTATAGACTGCCTTTGACAATCTTTACAAGAATATGGATTTTCATCTAATTTGGTGACAATGAAATTTTTGCCCTAATTTCCCAACTTTGACCAGCTTTGACCAGCTTTGACCGCTACCATGGACTTTCTTGATTTCTTTGAAACTTTGTATGTGACCTTCCTTTGACATCCTTGATGCATCCTGGACTTCTCACGGAATTCCGGCTACCTTCACCAAACATGTTTTTTGTAGGCCTTCACAAGTGAGAGAGGAGAGCAAATCTCGACGACAACGTCAGCAACATCTTACATTTCCACTTCTTGCATAAGAGGGAATCTCTTCCTTTTCATTAACTTGATAAAATTCTCTTTGAATTCAATTTTAGCAATTGAAAATATCTGCTCAAGTATCATGGTCACTTAGTTTCTCAACAAAATATCTTATAATATCTCTTTAGAATCAACTTTTTGTTCAAGATTAGATATTAAAATAGCTTTTGGAGTTCTTTTACGTTTCTTTGGCTGTTTTTCATCAAATTATTTTTCATAATTTTGTTTTTCATCAATAGGAGTTTCCTCCGATTTTTCTAAAGATTTATTTTCATTTTTATTAGGTTTTTTTTGGATCACTTATCATAGGTTGCTTAGTTTCTTTAATTTCTTTGTTCTTTGTTCATTTCCTTTTGAACTTTCTCCCTATTCAAATTGAACCTTCTTTCATTCTTCTCTCATCTATATCCTTTTAATTCTTCTTATTGAATCATTTAACTCTTGTTCATCATCCCGGTTTCTCTTCTCTTCAACATTTGCAATATGTCAATAAACAGAGAATTAATCAACAGTTGAATTCCAAGTCGTCTTTTACATGATATCATCTCTAGCTTTAATTAAAGCTTTGATATCATAATTTCTTGTTTCTCTATATTGATCACTTTCAAGATCACTATCTAGACACTCTAATTTTACTACAAAAGACACGTTCTATGATTCAAAAAGTTTCTAGTAAATTTTTTGCATCCCTCCTTTTCCCCAATTAATAGCTAAAAGAAGATGTGTCCTATAATCACATATCTTGTCAATATCAATGACAAGTCTTCGCTCCTTATCTTCCTTTAAATCCTCACAAGTATAGATGAGATGGTGAGTGGAATCATTTTTTACAAGAGATCATTCATGTGCTAATACATGAATGCACATGTGAGCCTTAGGATAAATGATCAAGCATTTTGGTTTGGAGTAATTGCACAAAGAACTCCCCCTGAAGCCTAATATGCTTGGGATTCAATTCTCTTTAATCTCCTATAATCCAATCATCATCTTGAACCTTTTCAATTTGATTCCATCCAAAGATTTAGTTAGCATATATGCACATTAAAAGTTGGTTGATACATAGGACAATTGTATGTCCTTGCTAAGTAGCTTCTCTCTCACATAATGATAATGCACTTCAATGTGCTTACTCCATAGCATATATCCACTCTTGTTAGGGTTGCATAATTGAGACTCCCAACAAGACTTTGATAACCTATAATGTTTTCAAGTAGCTCTCCTTCATGAGTACTAAGTTTGTGGTTCAATCCCATGGGTGTAGGTACAATTTTTTCATTTTCCATCTTGAACTTTACTAGTATATCATGGATATACTTTCTCTGAGTAATGAAAACGCTAGAATCTGTATGAACAATCTCTAAGCCAAGAAAATATGTAAGCAATCCAAGATCATAGATCTTGAACTCCTCTGTCATCTAAGCTTTGATCTTCTTGATGCCATTGGCATCATTTCCTGTAACGATAATGTCATCCACATAAACACATAGATAAATAACCTCTGAATTAGTCTCTTAATGAAAAATGAAGAATCTACCTTGCTTACAACAATGCTTTGGTCTTGCAAATATGTGACCAGCCTATAGCTTGTGGTGGTTGAGCCATGTAGACCTTTTCAGAGATCCACCCATTAAGGAATGCATTTTTAACATCTAATTGGTACAAGTTCCATTTCTTTGAAGGAGCAATACTTACTAAAACTCTGATACTTGGCATCTTTGCTATAGGTGAGAAGGTCTCCTCATGATCCACTCCGTGCGTTTATGCAAACCCCTTTGCTACTAGCCTTGCCTTATACCTCTTTATTGTGCCATCCAAATTCTTCTTCACTTTGTAAATCCACGTGGATCCTATTACCTTCATGAATGGTTTTTTCGGAACCAAAGTAATATTCTCTTGAAGTGCTTCAATTTGCTCTTGCATAGCTTCTCTCCATTCTTATTTCTTGTTGGCTTCCTCAAATGAAGAAGGTTCGTCTGACATAGAGTCCTTAGCCATGTATATAGAGTGTTTGGTCACTAGTGATGCGTCATATCCATACCTTATAGGTTTCTTGCTTTCCCTTTGATATCTTCTAAGTTCTTGATTGGATGACTCTAGAATGTCTTCCCATTGTTTGAATTTTATTTTTCCCTTGAACTTCTAAGCTTGGAAATCAATTTGTTCTTCATCGTTTGAGTTGACATTGTCTGATGTATGTGGTTCTTCCCTGGTCAGATTTGAAAAATCATTTTCCAAATCATAGGGTAGTTTTATTTTCCTACAATCATCCTCAAACTAGGAGTTATTTTCATCAAATACCACATCCCTACTAACTTTAAATCCTTTCTTAGTGGGATTATATAACCAATATCCTCTTCGATTCTCATCATCGCCAATAAATATGCATCTTTCAGCTTTTGGATCAATCTTTTCTCTAATTTGTGAGGATATGTGCATAAGCAATGCACCCAAAGATCTTACAAGGATCTAAAGAAGTTGTCCTGCTATTCCATGCCTCATAAGGTGTCAAACCATCCAGAGACTTGGATGGAAGCCTATTGATTAGGTAAGTGGCTGTGGAAACAGCCTCTGCCCATAGATAGTTAGGAAGTTTTTTCTCATTTAACATTGACCTTGCAACCTGTACTATTAATCTATTTCTCTCTGCCACTCCATTCTATTGAGGAGTGTACCTTGTTGTAATCTCTCTCTTTATGACTCTGTCCTATAAGAAGGAGTCAAACTCATATGAGAAATACTTACCACCTCCATCAGATCTAAGCCTCTTCAAACTTCTACCTATTTGTTTCTCAACCAATGCCAAATACTTCTTGAAATAAGTGAAGACTTCATCTTTATGCTTCATAGAGTAAAGTATTGTCCACCTACTAGAGTGTTGTATGAATGAAACATAATACCTTCACCTTGAAATTGATGGTTCTCTACTAGGACCCCACACATCTGTGTGCACAAGCCCAAGGAGTCTTCATACATGTATCCTCTTTTGTTGAATGGTTGCCTATGTGGCTGGCCAAATTGGCATGCTCCACATTTGTAAATCATGTGTACCTTGGACACATTTGGGATGCCAAGCATACTCTAATGCCTGTATATTTGCTTCAATGTACTTTCACTTATATGACCTAATCTCTTATGCCATATCTCTAGTTCAGATAGGGTTTGGTCCTTATAATTGAAGAGAACAATATTTCTTGTATCTTCAACTTAAAGGTAAAAAGTCTACCAAATTTCTCACCTTCTGAAATCCTCTTGAAGCCTTGTTGAGGGTCCTCCACATATTCTCTGTGCCTTGTGAATCTAACCTGTAAACCCTTCTGAACAATCTGTCCAATGCTGATTAGATTCTTGGTTATTGTTGGTACATATAATACCCTACTTAGAAGATTCATTTTACCATCACATGATTTAACATTTCCAATCTTCTTTAATAAGTCCCTAGTGTCATCACCTCTCTAAACTTCATGCTTTCCTTTGGGTTCTTCAAGGTCACACAATAATGCTACATTGCCTGCTTCATGATTGGAGCAACCAAAATCTATATAAAATAGGTACTCATCATCTTTACCTTGTTGGCCTATCATATTCATGAGTAGTAGGGAATCCTCTTGATCATTTGTATAGTTATTGTATTCTCTTCTTCCTCTGAAGTCTCCTTGATAGTTGTTGTTGAAGCCTTGGTTGTAGTTGTGATGGTAGTTGTTTCCTCCATTATTGACCCTGCCTCTTGATTATAACAAGCTTCCTCTGTGAATCCTCTTCCTCTTTGATTCTTCGTATTTTTGAAGCATTAAGATGTGGTATGATTCGTTAAGCCAATGTATGGTCTCCCCTTGCCTTAATTTGCTCCTTTGCCCCTTCCTCTAGTACCTCTTCCTCTACTTGTGAAATTCACTTGAGAGGTACTTGCCTCTTCTTCATTCCTCTTACCTTTGCCTTTATCTTTATTCTTATTTCTATCTCTGTACAAGGCACAAGATTTATTACCTCTAGAAGTATCTCCATTCTTGTTGAGATTTGTCTCATATCTGACGCGTTTTCCCATCAATGTATTGAGGTTAGGTATCTACATGTCCATATATAGGTCCATTGCTATGGTAAAGGACTCCCATTTTTAATCACCTTTGATGCCATTTATGATCTACCTTACTATTTGATCCTTATCTATTTCTTCTATAATACTCCCAAGTTGCTCAGCTACATCCTTCATCTTGGTCACATAATCAACTACACTTTGCTTTGGTTGCTTCTTCAAGGTTGTGAACTCCATCCAAAATTGGTTCTTTCTGGCCCTTGTATTTGATGAGAAGTATGAAGATAGTATTTCCCAAGTCTCTTGGGAAGTCTTGCAATCCCTAATATGAGGTAATAAAGAATGAGATATTGAATTGAGTATGTAAGACCTCGCTAGAGCATCCTTTGCACACCATGTAGCTAGCTCTCTTGCTTCTCTCTTCCAGGTTGATGTTTGCTTCTAAGGGTCAGCATTTCTTCATCTCCAAATATATGTATCCATACAAGCTTCTTCCTTGGAGGTAAACCTTCATTCTTACTAACCAAGGATACTTCCCCCTATCCAATTTATCAATGAAGGATGCAAATCCATCTCCCATTTTACCTTGATGGTGCTCTGATACCACTTTTGGAGGAGATGGTGGACACCTTCCAGAGATGAGATGGTTCTGTAAATCTGTGCTTCACAAAACCAAAAATAAGTTAAGTAGCACAAAATAGACCTCTTGAGCTTTCTAGGAAGTAGAAATAATCACCCAAAAAGATTTGAGGATGATCCTCAAATCATTGGATCAAAACAGATGAGTTGGAGTTTCCACTATGAACCAAAGCTTGCTATTTTAGTCACTACACCTGCTCAAAGAAATGAGCAGTACTCCTTCTCTTCTAACAATTAAACAAAATCCTTTTGGGAATATCTAATTAACTTTGGTAGCTAATTTTTTCAATTTATTTAACTTGAAATGATAGACCATGCTCAGAGAATTATGCTTAGCAAGTTAGAGATGCATCTCGACACTTTCTCATATTGACAGTATGCAGACCAGAGGGTAATGTTTTGCACATAAGTCGAGATTGGCTAAGGCAATAAATATGATAGTCTAATCAATCTAAATCAACTTAAATCATTGCAAATGATCAAGTACACAATGAGAAATGGATCAGTGAAGTTCACTATTCTAAGTGATACATGATAGAGTAGAAGATATGAGATATGAGAAAACTATATGTATTAATGCACATAAATTACATTGACATTGGCAATGAATGATTAAGCAATGTAAGGGCAATATTAGAGCTGAAATGTGAGCTAAATTTTCCACACAAATTTCTCTGAAATCGTTGCTATATCTAGCTGCATTCCAGGTGACTAGGTAGTCCTCTCTTATTGCCTTTTGTTGGAGCCAAGATTCATATTTGAATTCAATTCTTTACTTAAAAGTTTTCCAAAGTTTTAGGAATTGATTTGCCATAAGTCCTCACCAAATAAGTAGTGGAAAGATTCTGCTAAGAACTTGTGATTGAAGTGATTCCATATATGCACTTTTACAAGGAGTAAAAAATCAATCTTTTAGAAGAGATCATTCATGTGCTAATACATGAATGCACATATGAGCCTTAGAAGAAATGATCAAGCAATTAGGCTTGGAGTAATTGCACCAACATTTCCTTGTATATTGGTCATCTGAATTTGTCATACAAATTATTGGATAACACATTTATTTCTAACCCTCAGTCAATCATGGCCAAAGATAAATATCAATTTCCTTCATTTCCTTATTTCACTTTTACTTCTCGCATCCCTCTTGCCCATAAGTTCCTATTATAATCACTCTTAGACTCTCTTGTCTCATCGTCAGGTATGATTGGTCCTAGAGAATTTCTATTCACTTCACATATCACAATCTCATCAACTTCACCATTAGATGAGTCACTCAAGCCAACAACTTCACTCATAACTTGAGTGCCATCAGATGCTTCTCCCATCTCTATATCTTCAGGTAATGGAAATCTCTTTCTCTTAATCAATTTAATCAAACTATCTTTGAACTCAGACTTCACAATCAAGAATACCTATTTCGAAGACATGGTTACCTAACTCTTCAATAAAATTTCAATGAAAATGTTCTTGACACCATTCTTTTTCTCAAGCTCTGAAGTTAGTATAGCGTTTTAAGCTTTTTTCTTCTTTTTCTTCTCACTTTCTTCAGTCTTTTGAGTAGGTTCTTGAATCTTTTCATCTACTTGCTTTGTATCTTGATTTTCCAATTGGCTTGACTAACCTCTTTCTGTCTCTTATTTCCTTTCTTTTTGCCTCTTCTTGAGAAGCAACATGCTCCTCAAAGTGGACTTTCTTTTCAATCTCTTTGGCCTTTTCCTCATCATTCTTGATTTGCCAGCTAGTCACTCTTCTTTCTAGATCAACCTCATCTTGCATTTCATTTCTTCTCCTCTTATCCTGAACATTATCTATATGTGAGTAGACTAAGAATTGATTCATAGAGGACTTCCAAGCACTCTTCTGCATAATCATATCTCTAGCTCTCACTAGAGATTCAATTGAGTAGTTCTTGCATCTGTGGCCTAATCTCTTATTCATTTCCTTCTTCCAATGGCTCTAACTAGGTTGTTGAAGTGCTAGCATTTGTATTCAATAAGTTCTCATATAGCTTCTTCATTTCTCCCTTTCCCCAATTTACAAGTAGAGGAAGCTGAGTCTTGAAGTCACAAAGCTTCTTGTCTATGTCTGTTACCAATAATGTTCTTTATCCTTGTTCAACTCTTCACGTGCATAGGGAAAGTGTTCATGTGCATCACATTAGACACATATTTTTGCTCCTCCAAATCCCCTTGTTCCTCATCTATCAAATGGACCAATATTTCTTAGATACATGGGCTGAACTGGTGGTACAGGGGTCTACTCAGCAGTGGGCTACACTGGAGGTGTAGCCTAAGGCATTGTGTATCCCTTTATATTAGAATGGATCTATATAAGTAGTGCTTGGTTGAGTAGGGATGGGGTCTTGATAACCCATGGAGTACACCTTATTGTGTGAGCTAGACATCTTTTTGGATAGAGAGGCTTGCATAGTCATAACATTTTCTATTTTCTTGCTTGGGATCTCCAGTTTTAATTCTAGTGGTATGCGTGATGTGGATGCAAGGTTAGTTGTAGTTGATGTTGTAGGCACATTTGGATCGATGGAATAAGTGCCTTCCTTGGATGTAATGGAGCAGCCTATATAGTTCTATCATAAAGCACAACCTATTGTTGCCTCATCTAGGCAACTAACTCTATCTCTCTTCTAACCATTGCCCACTTTCCTGTTAGTTTGAGTCTCTTTTCAGCCTCTTCAATCCTTCTCTCAACTTTAGTCCTGTCTTTAGGAGTTAAAATTTTGAGAAATGAATTCATTAGGTTAAACTTAAAAGAGTCTAGATCAGCTTATGGAAGATGAGCATACCTCCTCAGGAACTCATTCAATGGATGTGTCAAAGATGTAGTGGGTTTTGGGGAATGAACCCATCACAAAAACCCCCCTCTATTGTGTTGACTAAATTCTTCCAGAAAGAAGATTTTATGTAATTCCTTCCTAAAATTTATCCAAGTCTTCTCTATATGTATTGAGATGGATGCTAAAATCGACTCTAAAACTATTCGAGTGAACAAATGAGTCAACATCTCTTCAGGTAATCCATGAATTTGAGTTTGGCCTTCAAAAACCTCCAAGTACTTTGTAATGTTTAACCTAGTAAATTTTCATTTCTCTCTTAAGATAGCTTCAACTACTCGAGCCCCTTGTTTTTCTATCATTTGCTCTTTAAATACTTCCTCCATCTCTCTTTTCTTGCTTGTCGTAGTTTGAGTGCTCAATCTTCTCAGCTATAGGGCCGAAAAGAACCTTCTTTGCTTCTAACTTCGAATCTTTGGGTTTTTGTCAAAAATCAATTAGTATTATGAAAAAGAAATTGTTTTCTGGAAAAATTATGCTTTTAGTGTTGATTAGTTCTATTTTGATTTTGTCTTGATTTTCTCATTAATTTCTTTTCTATATTTTTATTCCAAGTTTTTATTTAGAAATCGGTGTTTAGAAATTGTTTTAAAGTAGAAAAACTAGAAACTAGTTCGTGAGTTGATTTTATTGTTAGCAATGAATGTAGAAAATCTTACTCATTCAAACTTTATATAACGATAATGAATTCGGATTAGAAAAAGAATTCTTTATGTTGTTATGATCCCTTGAAACTTCTACCACAATACGAGAATTATTTATGTTTTATGACCCCTTGAAACTTCTGTCACAATAAGCTTTTAAATCTATTTACAAAATTCAAGGAATAAAAGTCGAAACTACTCAGAACAACTGAATTGTATTAGCCATCATTCTGGGTGAAAGATCTTTTTCTCTATCCGTTCACCACTGTAAATTCTTCAAACTAACAGGAGTTATACTAAGCAGCCGTAAGAGGACTACAATGAAAATGTCAGACTACAGAGCTGTTGTCTCTCTTTTGATAGAATGATTTTATCCATGATCTCTTCATACATTCATCTTCTCCTATATATGTGGTGAGTTGATGCCTATTAAAATAACTTCTTCCTTTATCATATAATGTTGGCATATGAAAGTGCTATCTGTGGCGGAGCATTCTACATTGATTGTCCAATTTAGATGACAAATGATAGTGTCGTCATTTGCAGAGAACTTCCAGACTTTATCATTAGTTCAGATGTATTCAAATCACTTTAATTATATAAATCGTATAAGTCTCATACATGAATATCAAAACACCAAGGGTTCTATTCTTCTATTAATCTGACATGGCTAAGATTGGAACCGTGAAAGCAGGGATGTTTTCTCTCGTATCTAACTACAACATACAACGTAGAGCTTGTCTAGTAGCTTATCTTCTCTCACCAGAAGATCTACTCTCTCTCTCTCTCACTCTCTGTCTTCTTCTTCTAATCTCTGTCCAACGATCTGAGGTTCTACATGCTTCTCTTCTACAATAGACCTACCACAACAATCCTCTCTCTCTCATTCACTCTGAATGTGCACCGATCAGCTCTCTCTCTCTCTCATCCAGTACACAATAAAAAAAAGAATAAAATGTGAACAACGACAAAAGTATTTTTCTCTCAGACTTCGTGTCAATGTGTAGGCAGGATCCTCGTTGTGGAGTGAAGGATTTGAGAGGAGAGAGGAGATATGAAAGAATATCTCTCTCTCTCTCTCTTTGCCTCTGTATCTCTCTCTTGTATGACCAAAAACATAAAAGAATTGGCTTGTAATGGACATGGACGGAACGAAGAGAGATGGCACTCTCTCTCTCTCTCTCTCACTCAGAGGCCACAAGTAAGAAAATGGTGAAGGGGAAGGAAGTACTGAAAAATTCAATGGTAAAAACCCAATGAATAACCAAACTCCATTTTTAGAATTCTTAGAGTTTCAATTTTCTAGAAGATATGATTTTCTTACAGATTTTAGTTGCTCCTCTAGAATCTTCTTAGAACTTTCAATTTTCCATTCTAATTTTAAAAGATCTTCTTTTTCCTTGTTCTCCAATATTGGAAAGTTCCATCTTTCTTTTCTATTTTGGTTTTCTTCCTTTCTATTTTTATTTCTTTCCTTTCTATTTTTATTCTTTCCCTTTCTTATCTTTTATTTTAATTTTCCATTCTCATTTTTGCTTCTTATTTTTCTTATCTTAATTTTATGGTTTTAATTTTTTATTTTTGTTTATTCCTTTCTCCTTTATTTTCTTTTTATTTTGAGATTAAAATTCCTACACTATTGTATATACAAGGTTCCAACTAAATTAAAGGTTATGGTTTAAAAAAATGGATTCCTCGAGTTCACGGGTAGGGTTTTCATTAGAGTTTCTAGGGTTTATTATGGCTAGGGTTATCAAGATCTATTCAATGGTTAAATATACACACTAAGGGTTTAAAGCCTTGGGTTTATAAGGGTTCAAGGTAAGTTTCCAAGGGTTAAAAGTAGGCTTTTAGGGGTTAAAATTTTGGGTTTCTAGGATAACAGTTAGTTTTTCAAGGATTTTTTATATACACATGATGTATTTAAATGGTCAATAACTAGGGTTGGAAGGTTTAGGCTTATGAGTAGGGTTGGGGTTTTGGAGTGATAAAGGTTCCTAATGTCTCTAGGCTGAAATTTAATTATAACTGAAGTTCTCTTTAGGGTTTATCTTTAGGGTTTATAATTTTTATACTTGTATTTTGAAGTTAAAAGAATTATTGGACTGTGTAAAGGTAATTTTACAAGTTTCTTGGGTTAAGCTAGGTCAAAAGAGTGCTTAAAATACAAATGAAATGTTCCTCACCATACAATTAGGACATTCAATCAAACATTTGATAAAAAACAACTCTTTTCTTCTTCTTGTAAACAACTCATCAGATCACACACACTCAGTAAAAGCAAAAAATAAAATTTGTGAAAAAATTTTGGTACACAATCCTCAAGGGATTTCATCTCGACGCTGGCCCAATGTTGGAGAAAGGTGCTCATGAAGACACAACACATCTTGATCAGGATTCAAAAGAATCTTAAAAACATTCATCAACCTAGAAGGGAAAATCTTTATCAAAGGCTTAAGCATGTAGAGGAAGAAGTAAATGTTAGCCACTCTTAGTACCAAATAGGGCTATAGAAAATCAAAAGCATGTTGAGATATGAAGAAGATATTCAAAAAGAGTCCATCAAGAAAAGGCAATCAACCACTCCCCAAGTGAACTCAACTAATTCCTCCAATTTAGGAGGTCAACTTGGAAAGGTAGTTCCTAGATTTTAGGGGCATACTTCTCACTATAAAAGTAGCATATAATCCAACTTTTTTGGGGCCATCTTCTTTGAGTTTTAGTTCATTTAGAGTGAGCACTAAGGGCTCGAACTTTAATAAACAAGCCCCTTGCTTGCTTGTTTCTTTGAGTAGGAATATCTATGTGTGCCCACAGGCAAAGTTGCAACTCTCTACCCTTGAGTGGTTAGCATTGATTCTCCTTCCATATGTATCCATTTCATATAATTCCTGTTTCATTGGATAGGTGTTGACATTTGTGCTAAGCTCACAAGTTCTTTGGAGAAATCTCTACATATGTTGGTAGAAACCTTCATTTTAGTAAAGTTGGATGATTGATATCTCTCTTTCTGTGTAAGCTCTATTGGAGCTATTTTTCTCTAACTTGTAAGGGCTAATTCTCCTACTCTATTTATCCATTTGCTATGATTTTGGTTCCCATGGGTAGAATATAGAGTAATCTAAAGGTAAGCGAGTCTTGTGATTCATTCTTTGTATATTCTATGAGAAAACCTTGTTGGTGAAGTGAGGTCTTTGTTTGACTAGTAGATGTGAGCATTCAACTAGCTCATTTTGTGGACAAAATTTCTCTTTGTATAAGCATCCATTTTGAAATAAATTAGTTTTCCTAGAAAGTTCTTAGTTTCTACTATAGGTCCACAAAAGCTCACCAGAGTTCTATGCATACGCTCTAAGAAAGAGCATTTCTAGTGTGCCGATATCAAAGAACGATACCTTTGGAGGTCATTCATGCTTCATCATTACATAGGAGTTGAGATACTAGTGATATCAGAGTAAGAAGATCTCTTGGAGCTGATAGTTGAAGATTTATATCAATAGAACCTTGTTGGAGGTAGCTCATATCATGGAGGAATAGCCTTATAGGAAATGGCCTTTGGGGATTGATTAGTGGAAGTGAAACAAGAGGAAGGTTGGATGAAAATACAACCAATGATCGATCATATCCAAGAGTTAATCCAAGACTTGAATTCAAGCGAGAAGGTATGGGAAACACTTGAGAGTCTTTATTTAACAAGCACCAAAGCAAGGAAGATCCAACTCAAGAATGATCTCAACAACCTTAGGAAAACCTAAGGGAGTACCATAAATGACTACATACTTAAGGTCAAGGAGTTGTTAGATGCATTGGGATCCATTGGAAGCCACGTATATGATGATGATCATGTGGCTTATGCTCTCAATGCTTTGAGGGATGGTGAAAAACCCTTTACCACTTCGGTATATGTAAGGGATAACCTTCTTGGTTTTGAGAAATTGGTTGCTCTCATGGTCACAAAAGAGATGAATATAGGTGGAAGTTCAACTAAAAGAAAGGATGCACAAGTTTTTTATGTAGGTAATCAAAGGGGCAAAGGAAGAAAAGGACAAGGGAGAGGCAAAGGAAGGTTTGGTGGAAGGCAAGGCAACCCAAGCAATCAAGGGCATGAACAAGAAACCTCATCAAAAAGAGGTATAGGAAGAATAAGAGGAGGAGGAGGAAGGCATCAACAAAACTAGAATCAAGATGGTGCCGGATGTTACATAGCTGGCAAGTTTGGACATTATACTAGAGATTGGTACTAAGAAGGAAACCAAAGAAACTATAATCAAGGTTCTTAATACCATGGTAATTATGCTTCTACAAGTTTAGAACATAAAAATCTCTTGATGATGCACATGAATGGGAATTCAAGAAAATCAGATAACACTTGGTATATTGATAGTGGATGTAACAACCATATGAGTTGCAATGCTTCTTGTTTTACTAATCTACATGCTCCCAAAGGTAAAGGACATGTAGAAATAGGTGACGATATAGCGCATGCCATATCCCATGTTGGAGATGTAGCTTTGGATGACAAGCAGGAAGGAAGATATCTCAAGGATTTCTTGCATGTACCTACCATCCCAAAGAACTTGGTATCCATAGGGAAAATGGTTGAAAGAGGCTATTAGGTAAGTTTCAACAAAGGTGCATGCTTTGTGGAGAACCCTAAGCAAGGGGACAAGGTCATAACAAGACAAAGAAAGCAAGGGAGACTCTTCACTTTGGAGGTAAATTCTCATTCCACTCAATATGTCTACTTAACATATGGAAACAAGATGATTTCACAGTTGGACTTGTGGCACAAGATGATAGGTCATATCAACATACAAAGAATGAACAAAATGAAATTTAAGAGGCTGGTTGAAGGGCTTCGCAACTTCCAAAGACAAGGTATAAAGCATTTATGTGAATCTTGTCAACTAGGGAAGCAATCAAGACTTCCATTCAAGAAGAGTGGCTACATAAGCCAACATCCATTAGAGTTGATACATGTAGATGTGTGGGGGCAACCAAAGAGCAATCCATTGGAGGTAACAAGTACTTTGTCACTTTTATATATGATTTTAGAAGGGCTATTTGGGTTCATTTCATAAAATACAAATGAGATGTGCTTACATGTTTCAAAGCATTCAAGGCTATGGTAGAAAAGGAAACAGGTTCATATATCAAGCACCTTAGGTCCGATGGAGGGGGATAATATTTCTCAAATGAGTCTTCTAATTTCTTAGGGATCAAGGCATCAAGAGGCAATTAACACGCAAGTATACATCCCAACAAAATCAGGTAGCACGGAGACAAAATAGATACATCATGAAGATCGATAGAGCAATGCTTAACGAGATTAATGTACCTAACATGTTTTGGAGTGTGGAGCAAATACTATCATGTATCTTATGAATATGGCTCCTACCTCTGGGATCCAGGGCTTGATACCACATCAAGCCTATTATGGTAAGAAACTTGATCTTTCCCACTTAAAGATATTTGGATGTACTTGTTATGTATATGTGCCAAGTGAATTGAGGTGCAAGCTACAAACAAAGGTGGCAACATGTGTCATTCTAGGATATTCAAATAATCATAAAGGTTACAAGTGACTCAACCCAAACAGAAAGGACTTGAGGATATCAAGGAATACAACATTTGATGAGCTAATCCCTTGGTATAAGAAGTACGATTGTATGTAGGAATATGAAGAAGAAAAGCATGGACATGATAAAGAACAAGCTAACTTCGAGCTAAGCAGCCTAAGGAGTTCCACCAATGAAGATGACCTCACCATGGAGGGGCGATATTCATCAAGCTATGAAACAAAATCAAGGGGATGATGAAGATAGTGAAGTTGAAGATGATGGACACATGATGGAGAAAGAAGCCACATCAAAGAAAAAGATCAAGTACCCAAGGCAAAGGAGGTTTATTCCTCATAAAGGTGAAGAAAGGAAGTCTTCTAAGGTTGAGTATCCAACTCAAAGGTTTACTTATGATTCTTATATGCCAACTCATTATACATATATGAACAAAGTAGTAGAGGATCATGAGCCCAATTATTATGAAGATGTAAGCATGTACAACGAATGGAAAGAGGCAATGCAAGAAGAGATTTGCCGCACTTGAGGAGAATCAAACATGAAATCTAGGGCCCATGAAGGAGAACATGATGGTAATAGGTAATAGTAGGTGTACAAAATAAAGAGGAATTCAAATGGATCTATTTCTACGTTCAAAGCAAGATTGGTGGCCAAGGGTTTTGTGCAAACCTATGGGGTGGATTTTGAAGAGACATTCTACCTCGTGGCAAAGATTAACATCATTAAGACACTCATTGCAATGGCTGCCAGCAAAGGTTGGATTCTCTTCCAATTGGATATCAAGAATGCCTTTCTCAATGGAGACTTGGAGGAAGAGATATCCATGGAGTAACCACTACGTTCCGTTCATAAAAAGTTTCCACTTGTAGGTTTAAGAATGCACTTTCTAGTCTAAAGCAAGGTCCAAGAGGTTCGAACCTGTTCAAAATGTGAACTATGCAAACTTTAGGTGGATAAAAGGGTCAAAAGACCTTAATGTGGACAAAAAATCATGACTTGGATCACTTAGAGTGGTCTCAAGGTCAAGCAAGGTTAAGCAATACAGTCCTACGTCACAAATGTGAATGTGAACCAATCAGCTCTATCTCTCTCTCACATCTGTGAAGAGATGGATAGGTATGTGCTTGAAGATGAAGAGGTGTTGCAAAATCCCTGATCTACACCAGCCAAATGAACTCCAGGAGTATATGGTGGGCCCTTTTAGCTTGCCAATGGATGTATTAGACACCCTATGTACCTTGGAAGATCACTCTCAAAAAGATAGATCAAAATAGATAAGTTGGAGTTAGCTCAGAGGTGAAAAACTTGCTATTCTTGGTTCATACACCTGTCCAGTGTTTTACATAATTCTCTGAGCACAGCAGAAATTAGCTTAATTCCTCTTGGGGAAGTCTAGGTAGCTTAAAGAGCTAACTTTCAAGAGTAATCTCATCAAGAATAATAAACCACACACTGAGAATGAGTTTTAACAAGTGATGACATCATCCCGATTTTCAACGGCTGCTACAGTTTGAGATGAGTGATCAGAGAAATAAACATAACTCAAAATTTAGGAATCCAATGATTATGAAAATTTGTATGGTTATACTATACAGTAAGTTGAATCCAACAAGCTTTAAAGCATCGAATTTAGATACGTAACCACTGAGAAATGGCTCTGACAACATGAGTAAAGAAGTCAGGTACCTGACAGAGAAGTGAAGATGAACAAACCCTGTTGACTTCAAATGAACATAACTGACGATTGCAACATCCAAATGACATGAAAATTTGTGAGCATATAGTACACTTATAGAGCTAACTTTATCAAGTTAAATTACTGAAAATGATGCACCAAGCTCAGAGAAAACATCTCTGCAATCTGACTGAGAAAACTGAGACAGTGAGTAGTACACTTCACAAGAACATGGACATATGAACTCATATAATCATGAAAATGAAAGTATATTGCTTGTAGAATACAATGACTTACTGATACATATGTGTGCCTTGTAATCACACCTTGATATGGCATAAAGCTCAGCTCTTGGAGGTCTTCACATAGGTCTCTCTAACCACGACGAGTAAAACTGCCATCTATTTATAGTTGAGTTTGGGAGGCTAACTTTCCTCAATCACTCTCCAATCAATCAACGATTGATTTGATTCTCTACCTACCACAAATCACAAATTCGTGGCTCCTCTTTCCATTCTTGATCAAGTGGACTCAACCACTTAAGATTCTTTCACTTTTACATTAAGTAAACTCTTCAAAAGATTACAAGAGGTAGTTCACAAGTGAACTTTACATAGTCTTCATTTTAAAGCTTTTTTCATGACTTTGTGGGACTCAAGCCAATACTTAGGCTTGTCATAGACTTGCTCCACCAACATCCAATACACAATAAAAAATAAAATAAAATATCAACAACAACAAAAGTATTTTTCTCTCAAACTTCATCTCAATGTGTAGGTAGGATCTTCTTTGAGGAGTGAAGGACTTCAGAGGAGAGAGGATATATGAAAGACTCTCTCTCTCTCTCTCTTTCTCTCTCTCTCTCTCTCTCTCTTTGCCTCTCTATCTCTCTCTCTCTCGTATGACCTAAAAATCCTAAAAGAATTGGCTTGTAATGGACATGGAAGGAGGGAAAACAGATGGCATTCTCTCTCTCTCACTCAGAGGACACAAATAAGAAAATGGTGAAGAAGAAGGAAGTACTTAAAAGTTCAATGGTCAAAACCCAATGAATAACCAAGCTCCACTTTATAGAATTCTTAGTGTTCCAATTTTCTAGAAGAATATGATTTTCTTACCAATTTTAGTTGATCCTCTAGAATGTTCTCAGAGCCTTCAATTTTTCATTCTAAATTTATAAGATATTGTTTTTTCTTGTTTTCTAATTTTCGAAAGTTCTTTTTTCTTTTCCATTTTGATTTTCTTCCTTTCTTTTTCTATCTCTTTCCATTCTATTTTTATTTTTTCCATTTTTTATCTTCGATTTTAATTTTTCATTTTCGTTTTTTGCCTTTTATTTTTCTTATCTTAGTTTTTTGCTTTTTGATTATCATTTTGATTTATTCTCTTCTCTTTTAGTTTCTTTTTATTTTTAAGATTAAAGTTCGTGCACTACTTTATATACAAGGCTCCAACTAAATTAAATGTTATGGTTAAAAAAATGGATTCCTAGAGTTCATGGGTAGGCTTTTCATTAGAGTTTCTCGGGTTTCTTATGGCTAGGGTTATCAACATTCAGTCAATGGTTAAATATACATGGTAAGGGTTTAAAGCCCTAGGTTTCTAAGGGTTTAAGGTAAGTTTCCAAGGGTTAGAAGTTTTTTCAGGGGGTTAAAATTTAGGGTTTCTAGGGTTAAGAGTTAGTTTTTCAAGGGTTTTAAATATACACATGATGGATTTAAAGGGTCAATAACTAGGGTTGGAAGGTTTAGGGTTATGAGTACGATTTGGGTTTTGAAATAGTAAAGGTTCCTAATGTCTCTTGGCTAAAAGTTAATTACAAGTTAAGTTCTCTTTATGGTTTAGAATGTTTATACTTGTATTTTCAAGGTAAAAGAATTATTGAACTTTGTAAAGGTAATTTTACAAGTTTCTAGGGTCAAGCTAGGTCAAAAGATCACTTATAATACAAATGAAATGTTCTTCATCACACAATCAGAACATTCAATCAAACATTTGAACAAACACAACTCTTTTCTTCTTCTTGCACACAACTCATTAGATCGTAGTCAATGAAAGCAAAAGATAAAATTTTGAAACAACCTTGGTACATAGTCCTTGAGGGATTTCATCTTGATGCGAGACAAGCATTGGAGAAAGGAAGTCATGAAGATACAACACATCTTGATCAGGACTCAAAAGAACCTTCAAAACATCCATCGAACTTGAAGGAAAAATCTTTATCAAAGGCTTAAGTGTGTTGAGGAAGAAGTAAATGTTGACCACTCTCATTACCAAACAACACTATAGAAAATCAGAAGCATGTTGTGATACGAAGAAGACATTCAAAAAAAGAATCTATAGGTATAATTTAAAGATCGATGGGCAAGAAAAGCAGGTAAACCTACTAAAGAGATGTGTGGCCTCCTCAAGAAGCAATCCAAGGAAGAAATCTCTTTCATGATGGATAGCCATTGAGTTGAGTGCAAGACAAATGAAGAAAATATTACATTGTGAATGACTTTACTCATCTTTTGGAGGTCTCTATGCCTCTTTCTCTTCACAAGCGGGATTGCATGGCATCCATCTCTAGAGTGAGAAGCAAAAGAATTCCGCAAAAGTATGAAGCCTCTTCTTGAAGCTCCCATTTCGGATGATGAGATGCATGAAGTTATTGATTTGATTCCTAATGGTGAAAGTCGAAGGCTAGATTCCATAACCAATGATTTTTTCAAGATCGTAAAGCACATTGTGACTACTCCATTACGTCTAGTGTGGCAAGAGGCCATATCTTTTGGTGCCATATCAATGAAGGTGTTATCAAGCTTACTCAAAAAAATGGAGCAAAAACAAAAGTTGGTAATTGGCATCCAATTATGATGTTACAAATAGGTTACAAGATCTTTGCTAAACTTATTGCCAATCGTATCACTTGTCACTTAAAAAACTCGATTAGTGAGGATAAAAAAGGGCTCATCAAGTGTAGTTCCATCCTCAAGGCTATCATTGATGTTTGGAGGTTTGGCTTTCACTGAAGAGTCCATTCAAGATGTCCTTCCTTAAGATTGACTTTGGCAAAGCTTATGATAGAATCGAGTGGGACTTCATTATCCAATCTCTAAAAGATCTAGGTTGCGGCCAGATTAATTTTCATTAAGATCATCTCAATGTTGCTCGAAAATGTGTCAGCTAAGATAAACATCAATGGCCAACTTTGTCTAGCTATATGATTAAAATACTCTATCATGCAAGGTTTCCCCTTGGGCCCTCTTCTCTTTGTGAGGAGTGTCGATGGTCTAGGTTGCCTTGTTAAACACCATGCACACGTTTAGGTCATATTCAAGGCCTTTTTTTTGCTCAATCAAGACAAGATTATCATGAGACTCTTTGCTTATAACATGAATGATTTTGTGCACAAGGATCCGAGCAACATTGATACCTTTTGGTGTTTCCTAAATATATTTTGTGAGGTATCATGTTAAAAAATAAACCACTTTGAAATAGCATGTAGAGCCATTATTAGTCCTCTACTTCAAATTTTGGTTGATTATGTTGTCAAATGATCCTGAGGGGATGAATCTTCTCCTTGTTAGGTATTCTAATGGAATTCGATATTTTGATGAGTCAGCAATGGAATTGGCTCTTTCTAAGCTTGATAGCAAGTTGAAATATTGGAAAGGTATGCAGATCAACGAGGTATGCCAAGCCATGGTGGTTAAGTGTTCCCTCTTTCTTTGATTATTTTTTTTCTCTTGCTGGAGATCAAAGGACCAATAGATTGTCAAGTTGGAAAGAGTTTGCAAAAACTTTCTCTAGATGGGAGATCCTAATAGAAGGGGTGTCCCCAAAATTAAATGGGTTGCATTGTAGACATTGAAAGAATGGAGAATAAGCCGGAAGCCAAATGGTTAATTAAAGCTTGGAGCAACAGAGAGGCCTTGTGGGCCAAACTGATTTTTACAAACAAGAGCCATCTTAGGCTTGTGGGCCTTCCAGGGTCAAAGATTTTTAGACGATTTAGAAAAGGAAAGAATAAAAGAGAGATAGGTCTTCCAAGAGAAAACATAACTGACGTACAAGAAAATAAAAGAAAAAAGAAAAAAGAGGAAAGGAAGATGTTGTCGAGAACGAACCTTTTTTTTTCATCCTTTTGTTGCTTTTGCTCTTTTTATTATTCTTCTTCCCCTTTGTACTTTTCATCTAAGAAAGAGAATATGCATGAATCAGCTGACAAAACATCACATTATACAAAGAAGGGTGCATACGGAATTTATAATTACAACTTATGAATGTACTACGGGAGTTAGTTGTACCATAATCCATTATTATTGTCCATTTCTGCTCTTTTTTTTTTCAAAAGAAAGTTCGGCCAAAGTCTACAGCACAGATTGAAGTAATTAATAAAAGAACAAATATACACTGAATGGGCTTAGTGCTCTTTAAATCCTCTATCCCACAAAGTAGGGGTAGGACGGCCCAGAACCCATTTTTTTTCTTAGTTTTACGTTTAACACACACAATTGTTACATGTAAAGATTTATTCATAAAGAATACATAAATAATACATAATTCAACTCAATAATTTGTTTCCTCAAAAGATCTGGCGGAATATTTTTTAAGTACTACCCATTAACATCGAGAAGGACATTGAGAATTGAGAATACGCTAAGAACTATCTCGTTCTACTTTGCAGTTCAGATTTTCATACTTTTTCTTCTAATCTTATTATTTCACATACTCATGTACAATAACACGAAGAGTCTGAGAATAGTTGACTTCCATGTTGTTCGTCTGGTTTGAGTGAAGGAAATGGATACAGAAATAAGGCAATGCCGTGCAATGCGCGTTCCTTGAAGCTCGGAACCAAAGAGTCTATGAACATTGCATTTTGTTCTATTTTATCTCTCTTGTGCTTTTGAGTGAAGTGAACATTCAGTACTGAGAAAGCAAGATTTCCATTGATTCTTTGCAACGTTAAAGGCTCCTTTCTTGCACGGATTATAGAACAGTAAGTCATACAAAGGTAGTATTCGCGAATCGCGTTCATCAATCTTCAACGTGCGCTGTGCATCTTCGTGTCTTTCAATGTATGTCTCTGTGTATGTCTCTGTGTGTGTGTGTGAGAGAGAGAGAAGACATGAAGACGTAGAGAGTGAAGTCATGTTCAACAGAAAGATATGACGTCAAAGAAAGATAGGTATGAACAGACTGATTACTTGATTGCATTCTGAAAATTATAAGAATCGCTGACCGATGGAATAACAAAGGAAAAATTATTGACGGTCAGGACATAGAGATATGGGATAAAATCGCTGACCGACGGTCAAGAGAATCCTGAGGACCGATGGAATAACAAAGGAAAAATTATTGACGGTCAGGAGAAAGAGATATGGGATAAAATCAAGCTCCATCTCGACCTGGTCGAAGTGAAAGACAGGAAGGGGTTCTCCTGGTCTAATCTCCAGTCGGGGGACTCTTTGAGGAAAGCAAGACTTGATAGATGCTACATCGATCAGAACACCATCCTTCAGTGGGGTATTCCTTCGATTTCCCAACACATGGACCTGACTATCTCAGACCACTATCCGATTACTCTGTCTCTCAAACCGATTCCCATGCTCCAGAAAGCTCCTTGGTTTCATGCTTGTCAGACATCATTTTCCCTACCCTCTGTCCACCAGGAAATTTCTGAGGTGTGGACGGAAGCCTTTGCTTACTGTAATGAACCGGCTAAGTGTTGGAGAAGCGCAGTAGAAAGGACTCGAAAAATTCTAATCAGGACTCAAAAGGCTATAAGAGGAATTCGAAAAAAAAGAAGAGAAACGGTGTACCGGAGGCTCTCACGGCTTGAAGAAGAGGTGAACAAAGGTAAGTTACATTGCCAACAGGGTCTTTTGAAAATCAGGGGAAGACTAAGATTAGAGGAGAGGTCCAAAGGAAAAATCTTCAAATTTTCTTCAAAGATTGGTGGGCAGGGAAGGCCGACAAACCAACGAAAGAGATGTGTAACATCCTCAAAAGGAAACAAGCTAGGGAATCCATCCCCCTAATGGTCGATAACAATGGAACTGAATGTTGCACGGAAGTGGAGAATAGAGCTATCATCGTCGAACACTTTACCAATCTTCTCGGGGTCTCGACTCCTCTTTCCCCCCACAGGCGCGACTCCATGGCAACCATCTCAAGGGTTGCTCAAACCAGAATCCCACAGAACTTGATTGCTCTACTGGATGCTAACATCTCCGAGAATGAAATTATCGAGGTTATTGATGCCCTTCCCAATGGGAAAAGTCCGGGTCCGGATGGCCTTACCAATGAGTTTTTCAAGTCCTTCAAACATCAGGTGGCCACCCCACTGCGCCTCGTGTGGCAAGAGGCTCTCTCTTTCGGTGCCCTCCCTGAGTGCCTGAATAATGGCGTCATCAAGTTAATCCACAAACGGGGAGATAAGAACAAAATTGAAAACTGGCATCCGATTACCATGCTCCAAACAGGATAGAAGATAATTGCAAAAGTTAACGCCAACAGAATCTCCTGTCATTTAAAGTCATGGCTGTGCGAGGACCAGAAAGGTTTTATCAAAGGTAGATCTATACTTGAAGCAATTATCGATATTTGGGAAGGCCTTGCTTTTGCTGAGGAGTCTGCTCAAGATCTGGTATTCATTAAGATCGACTTCGACAAAGCGTATGACAGATTGGAATGGGACTTTATTCTTCAATCATTGAAAGACCTTGGATGTAGCCAAAAGTTCACGAAGATGGTTTCCACTCTTCTTGGAAATGCTTCAACTAAAATAAACATCAACGGTAAGCTCTCTGAGCCCATTCGTTTAAAAAGATCAATTAGGCAAGGCTGCCCTCTGGCTCCTTTACTATTCGCTATCGCCTCGAATGGACTCAGCTGCCTATTAAAGCATCACATGGACGCTGGCAATCTCAAGGGTCTTTCCTTACCTCTAAATCACGGCCAAATGGTTGTGAGACTTTTTGCTGATGACATGAATGCCTTTGTGCATAACGATATAAACAGCATTGACGTGTTTTGGTGGTGCCTCCACACCTTTTGTGTGGCATCAGGCTCAAAAATCAACCATGCTAAAACTGCTTTTAGAGCAATCAGCGGACCTACTCCCCAATTGTTGGTGGATCAGGGGTGTCAAGTTATCCCTAGCGGTCAAGTCTTCCGTCTCCTTGGCATTCTGATGGGTTTCAACATCTCAATGGACCAACGCTGGAACTGGGTGCTATCCAAGCTGGATAGGAAGCTGAATCAGTGGAAAGGTATGCAAGTCAACCTGGCAGGACGTGCTATGGTTGTTAACACATTTATGTTGTCTACAATTATTTACTTTATCTCGTGTTGGAGACCTAAGGAGAAAGACTTGGCCAAAGTGGAAAGAATCTGCAGGAACTTCCTTTGGACTAGGGACCCCAACAGAAGGGGGATTCCCAAAATCAAATGGGAAACTTGCATTAGCCCTAAAGACTCAGGGGGCTTGGGAATTTTGGATTTTGTTGGGTTGGCTGACAAGCTGGCGGCAAAATGGCTTATCAAGGCCTGGAGCAATAGGGACTCCTCTTGGGCTAAATTGATCTTCAGAAACACAGAAGACCTTACCTTTGTTGGCCTCCCTGGTTGGAAGGACATAGGGATTCTCACGCTTTTGTTCTCCCCCCACCCGGTCTTCCCTAAAGGCTCTAGCCTCATGTGTTCCTTATGGAAGAATTGGAACAAGGCCAAACAGTTCATCAGAATCAGTGATGATTGGAAGTGGGCGGCTTGTTGAAAAAGAAGGAGCAAGCTTAGTGGATAATTTTGGTAATTTGGATATTCCAAATGAGCATAAATACTTGGATAAAGGTAAAGCCACGACTCCTTATCCATTAGGAGTGAAAGGAAACATCAAAGGGCACTCAAGGGAGTTTGAAGATCAAGAAGAATCCATTGAAGAGTCAAGAGACAAGGAAGGGGTATGTGAAAGGTCACACACACATTCATACAAGCATGAAGGCGCATTTTCGGGATACCAAGACTGAGGAGAAGCATCTACCAAGTGCGCAAGGACCAGAGGAGCATGCCCAAGAAGTTTCAGCCCCAGATCATCTCTGTAAGTGAGGTTTTGGATCAGTTTCTCACACTAGATCCTCTCTCTCTACTGTAGTCTGTCAGACATACCCAACTTGTAACAGGTTTTGCTCTCTGTGTATAAATCCAAATTCAGTGATTCTTGTCTTGAATGAAAGCCTATCTCGCCTACTTTCTCTGTCTAAAGTTTCATAGTGATTGCGTACTGCTGCGCCGAGATATTTGTATTTTACTGTAACTGAAAAATTTGCACAGGTGGACAGACAGGTAGTCTGTTTTGTAACAGTGAGTTGCCTGACTTATACTCATCCAAATTGAGTGTTTGTTGGCTTGTTGGAAAGCTAATAGAGTCTACTAAGTGTGGACAAAATCTTGGAGTCATTGGATTCCAGGTGGTGGGTCAAATTGCTTGATCCAGGTCAGGTATATTTTCAGGTGTAGGCTGGAAGACCTATTTTGGGTTCATTGTGCTTTTGTTGTGCATATAGAGGATTTGTTCCTCACAGTTGGTATCAGAGCTTTGAAGCTTGGACTAGCAGCAGCACACTACAAGGAAGTACACTTGAAGAAGAAGGTGCTTCATCAAAGAGGAGAGAAGTGCAACACAAGGGATTGCTTGACAAGGTAACCTCTTTATCATAATCTCATTTCAATGGCAGATTTGGGGCAAAAAGTGGAGTTGTTGGACAAGGACAACTACCAACCTTGGAGGTTCAGAGTTACAAATTACCTCATGGGCAAAGGGCTATGGTCCATAGTGAATGGAGAAGAAGAAAGGCCTGATGTAGACCTTGAAGATGCAACCACTACCAATGCACAAAGGAAGGAGCTCAAAGAGTGGGAAGAAAGGAATAGAAGAGCAATGTTTCTCATATCTCAGGTAATTTCTAATGCTATGGTTGGTCATATACGAAATTTTGATAATGCCAAGGATGTATGGGATGCTTTGGAAAAGGTTTATGCAACCTCTACAAGAGCTAGGAAAATGCAACTAAAAAATGAGCTCAATACCATGAAGAAAGGTAATAGCCAAAGTGTGGTTGAGTACACACTCAAAATCAAGGATCTAAGGGATCAATTAGCATTAGTGGGATGCAAGGTTGATGATGAAGATTTGGTTCAGGTCACTCTCAATGGATTGAGAGGAGAAGACAAGTGGAAGCCTCTCATTACCACTATCCTCTATCGAGATCCACTTCCATGCTTAGAAGACCTCATTCCTCACTTGGTGGCTGAGGAGGCATCATTTGGAGATTCATCCAAAAGCAAGGACACTCATGGTCAGGTCCTATACTCTTCAAGAGGCAAAGGAAGAGGTGGAAGAAGAGGAAGAGGAAGAGGCTACAACAATCAAGGCAACCATCAAAGCAAAGAAGAAGGAGAAAGCTCAAGTGACTCTACATTCCAAGCAAAGGCAAGAGGTAGAGGCAAAGGAAGAGGAGGCTACAACCCCCACAAAGGTATGATTTGCTATAATTGTGGTAAACCAAATCATATAGCTTCAGATTGTAGATATAAAGATGGTAAATACACTCAAAGAAAGCAAGGGAACTATGCAAATGCTTCAAACAAGGAAACAGGTAATGATCAATTGCTTGCTCTGAGACATGGTTATTCAAAGGATGCTAAATATGATACCAAATGGTACATAGACTCAGGGTGCAGCAATCATATGTCTTGTGAGGGTGATATATTCACCAATTTGCAGGTTCCAAAGTCCAAAGGATGTGTGGAGACAGGTGACAACACCGAACATGTCATAGAGCACATTGGAGATGTAAGAATTGGATGTGACAAATCAGCCAAGGTGCTTGAGAAGGTATTGCATGTTCCATCTATTACTAAGAACCTTATTTCAGTAGGGAAAATGGTAGAGAAGGGTTTGCAGGTCACCTTCAATGACAAAGGATGCTTTATAAGGAATCCTAAAGATGGAAACAAGCTTGTTGCTCAAGGAAGAAAAGAAGGAAGAATGTTCACCTTGGATGTGTCTCCTAATGCAAGCAAGGTATGCTTTGTTATGATTGGTAATCAAAGGATTGCTGAACTTGACCTTTGGCACAAGAGAATAGGCCATGTCAACATTCCTAAGCTAAGGAATATGAGCAAGGAAGAGCTTGTAAGAGGGCTGCCCATGTTTGAGAACAAAGAGCTTCATGAATTTTGTGATGCATGTCAACTAGGGAAGCAAGCAAGACAACCATTCCAAAGGAGCACACATAGGGCTGCAAATCTCTTGGACCTCATCCATACTGATGTATGGGGACCTTCCAAAGAGTCATCCTTGGGAGGATCAAGGTATTTTGTTACATTTATTGATGATTATTCTAGAAAAGTTTGGATATACATCATTAAAGAAAAATCAGATGTGTTCTCTATGTTCAAGAGGTTCAAACAAGAGGTTGAGAAGGAGACAGGTAAATATATCAAAGCCCTAAGGTCTGATGGAGGGGGAGAATACTTCTCCAAAGAATTCAGCTCTTATTTGTATGAGAATGGTATTAAAAGGCAATTTACATGCAGGTATACCCCCCAACAAAATGGGGTGGCTGAAAGGAAAAATAGGCACATTGTTGAAATTGCAAGGTGTATGATTAATGAAGCACACATGCCATTATTTTATTGGGCTGAGGCTGTTTATACTTCAGTTTATTTGATGAATAGGGTACCTACAAGTGGTGTGCATGAGTTGACTCCAAATGAGGCCTACTATGGTAAGAAACCAAGTGTGGAACATCTCAAGGTTTTTGGATGTACTTGCTATGTGCACATTCCACAAGAGGTAAGATCTAAACTTGATGCAAAATCTGAAAAATGTGTTTTCATTGGCTATTCTACTGAGCAAAAGGGGTATAAATGCTATAACCCTTACACCAAGAAGTTGTATGTATCAAGAGATGTGGTATTTAATGAATTGAAACCTTGGTATGTAGACAAGGGAAAAGAAAAGGTAATAGATGATGACTTGGATGATGTATCAGTTTGTGGTAAAGGTGATATGCAGGTTGAATCAACTCAAATGAGTGGGCCTGAGGCTTCAACATCAAGATCAGCTACCCAAGGACACATGGGAGAAAGAAGAAGTCTATCAGAATCACCAACATCCAGGTATAAGTCTCTTAGTGACTCTCATGATGATCATAAAGGTGATAGTGAGTCACAGCATGAAGAAGACTATGAAGAAGTGGTTACACCACAAGTAAAGCTTTCAAGGTTAAGGAAGCAATTCCCTAAAGGGAATGAGAGGAGATCCTCAAGGCTCAAGAAGCCAATACAAAGGTTAAGTTATGACTCTTTCATTGCCAAGCACTATGCCTATATGATGCAGGTTATTGGAGATAATGATCCTCAAATGTATGAGGAGGCATCAACAAAGGAGGAATGGAAGAGAGCAATGGATGAAGAGATGAAAGCACTCAAGGACAATGAGACTTGGGAATTAGTGCCTAAAACACCAGGTATGAAAGTGGCTCAAAACAAATGGGTGTATAAGACTAAAAGGAAAGCCGATGGTTCACTAGCTAGACACAAAGCTAGGTTGGTTGCAAAGGGGTTCACACAAACTTTTGGTGTGGATTATGAAGAGACATTCAGCCCCGTGGCTAACAAAACAACAATAAGGACCTTAATAGCTGTATGTGCAGGTAGAAGATGGCCTATATATAAGCTTGATATAAAAAATGCATTCTTGAATGGTGAGCTAAAAGAAGAGGTATACATGGCACAACCTATTGGATATGAAGATGTGGATCATCCTGATTTTGTTTGTAGGTTGAAGAAGGCCTTGTATGGTCTTAAGCAAGCACCAAGGGCCTGGAATCAAAGGCTTGTGGAATACCTTGAAAAGTGTGGGTACATTCAAAGCAAATCTGATCCCTCACTCTACATAAAGAAAGAAGGGAGTAAGGTGGTATTTATTTGCATATATGTGGATGATCTTATCATAACAGGTAGTGACCATGAAGGAATTAAAGACATCAAGAGGAGCCTTGGAAAGGAGTTCAAGGTATCTGATTTGGGTGAGTTAAAGTACTTTCTAGGTATTGAAGTTATTTATGCAATGGATGGCATATACCTTTTGCAAAGGAAATACCTATTGGATGTACTTTACAAGTATGGTATGGCTGAATGTAAGGTACTCACTCAACCTATTGATGCAAATACAAAGGTAAGCATGTTGGATGGTAGGAAACTTCATGATTTGACATTATATAGAAGCTTGGTTGGCTCTTTAATATATGCAACAATGACTAGACTTGATCTTTCTTATGTGGTAGGCGTACTTGCCCAATTTATGCATGTTGCTACTCAAGAGCACTTAAATACAGCCAAAAGAGTGCTTCGGTATGTTAAGTATACAATCAATAATGGATTGTTTTATAGGTATGGAGAAGAGCTAACTCTTAGAGGACGGAGTGATGCTGATTGGGCTGGTTCTATTGATGATAGAAGATCCACTTCAGGGTATGTATTCATGCTTGGAACAAAGACTATCTCATGGATGTCAAAGAAGCAACCTACGGTGGCATTGTCTTCAACCGAGGCTGAGTATAGAGCATTAGCTCTAGCTACATGTGAAGCTATGTGGCTTAAAAAGCTTCTAATTGACTTGGATGTGCAGGTTGGAACAATCTCCCTTTATGGAGATAATATGTCATCTATTCACTTGGCTAATAACCCCATGTATCATGCTAGGAGTAAGCACATTGAAGTGCATTACCATTATGTAAGAGAAAAGGTTGCTACTAATGAAGTGGATGTTCATTTTGTGACAACAAAGGAGTAGGTTGCTGATCTATTCACCAAAGGATTGGATGCATCAAAGTTAAGCAAGTTCAAGAACATGATGAGCTTGATGGACATAGACACTTCCTACTTAAGCTTGAGGGGGAGTGTTGAAAAAGAAGGAGCAAGCTTAGTGGATAATTTTGGTAATTTGGATATTCCAAATGAGCATAAATAGTTGGATAAAGGTAAAGCCACGACTCCTTATCCATTAGGAGTGAAAGGAAACATCAAAGGGCACTCAAGGGAGTTTGAAGATCAAGAAGAATCCATTGAAGAGTCAAGAGACAAGGAAGGGGTATGTGAAAGGTCACACACACATTCATACAAGCATGAAGGCGCATTTTCGGGATACCAAGACTGAAGAGAAGCATCTACCAAGTGCCCAAGGACCAGAGGAGCATGCCCAAGAAGTTTCAGCCCCAGATCATCTCTGTAAGTGAGGTTTTGGATCAGTTTCTCACACTAGACCCTCTCTCTCTACTGTAGTCTGTCAGACATACCCAACTTGTAACAGGTGTTGCTCTCTGTGTATAAATCCAAATTCAGTGATTCTTGTCTTGAATGAAAGCCTATCTCGCCTACTTTCTCTGTCTAAAGTTTCATAGTGATTGCGTACTGCTGCGCCGAGATATTTGTATTTTACTGTAACTGAAAAAGTTGCATAGGTGGACAGACAGGTAGTCTGTTTTGTAACAGTGAGTTGCCTGACTTATACTCATCCAAATTGAGTGTTTGTTGGCTTGTTGGAAAGCTAATAGAGTCGTCTAAGTGTGGAAAAAATCTTGGAGACATTGGATTTCAGGTGGTGGGTCAAATTGCTTGATCTAGGTCAGGTATATTTTCAGGTGTAGGCTGGAAGACCTATTTTGGGTTCATTGTGCTTTTGTTGTGCATATAGAGGATTTGTTCCTCACACGGCTGGCATAAGACAAAATGACTCTATTTGGTTCCCGATCAGTGGCATTCGGGGAGTGGAGTCTTGGAACCTCCAAACTGCAAGGCGGTTATGGAACAAGGGGTTCAAACAGTGGAAACAGCTCTGGAAACAAGAGACCAGCCAGTGGATTAGGTTCGAAGAATTGGTTCCGAGACTTAGCGTTACCTTTGAGGAATGGACTCTTCTTCAAAGCAGGTGCTTAGCCTGGGACCGCTCAACTACCCGCCTTCTCTGCGGTCAGGATCTTCCTTGCTTGGAGGGCCTCAAATGGAGCAATGGTAAGAAGCTATCCAGAATCCCGAACTTCAAAGGGGATTTGGATGTTGACCACACCCTTAACAAGAAATGGTGCCTTGCTTGGACCAAACTTCGGTGGGAGCTAAAATTCATGTCTATTTGGCACCCCCTAATTGAGGTCAAAAAGTCCGTTCTCATGTGGCAGATCTTGCATAAAGGAATCTGGACCAATGCAAGGGCTAACAAAATCTGTGGTGTGCAGCCATGGTGCAAGCGTTGCCATCGGTCCATCGAAGATTTAGCTCACCTGTTCTTGGACTGCCCCAAGTCCCGTGTTATCTGGCATCACGTGTCCGGAGTATTGAGACTCACGAGTCAAATCAACTGGCAACAGGTGATGTTGGGTGAGGCGATCGGCTGCTCATCGAGGCTGTGGAATGCCATCAGAGGTGAGGCTCTCTGGAAGATTTGGAGAGAGCACTGTGCCGTCAATTTTGGCCAAACTCCTAAGGAATGGTCGATCGAGAAATCCTTGTTTCTCCTTGGTAAAAGAATCTCCCGATTCAAGAGATCGCCACCGTTTAGACATCACTGTATTTATCTCCTCGAAAACAACAAGTTGAAACCCAAATGGGTCCCACATGAGGGTGATGGTAATGTTATCCGCCTCATTTGTAATGCCCTGTAGCTTGCCATACTCCTCCCCTGCATTGTGGGATTTGGGGGGTCCCATGGGCACTAGTCCCATTCACTTGTAACTTGTTCTCTTTATTATAATTAAAGTCCGAGAGATTAGGCTAAGGCCGAACTTCCTTTATTTAAAAAAAAAAAAAAAAGAATCGCTGACCGTGCGCTAGTACATAAAAGAATTCAAAACTCCAAAGCCTTCAGATACTCCGAAGTGTAAAGCATGGGTTTCAGAACCAATCTGACAAAATAAATAAAGAATCAAGTAAATTACTTCAAAACACCATGCAAGTAAGGAAGTAATTACAAAGCAAGTGAAAAGCTGCCGCTTTCTTCATGGGGGCTATGCTTCCTTTTGAATAGGTTATCTTATAATAACGAATAAATTATGGTGTAGTAACAAATTTAGTAATATTTTATCTTAAAATAACAAAAACATTATGCTATAGTAAAACATTTAAGTCCATGATTAGTAAATAAATCAAAGCATAAAAAAAAGGTTCAAAACCAGGAGTGCAACACATATAACCCTTGGAAATTCACAGACAAGGGAGGCATTAGTGGTCGTTTCAATTTTTCAAATCCAAATGAAAGAGTAGCAGCTCGATGATCGAGCTTTCAAATTACTAAAAAAAAAGACAAAAGGAAAAAGAAAAGGGTATCGAAAGTGCAGATATGATGTGTCCATCCTTTGAAAATCTCCGTTGATGTGTCCAAGCTCTTGTCATTGTGTCCTCTTGTTTGAAAATCCTCACAAACGTATATGGAACCTTTTGGGTTTTACAACTTACGACAGCAAAACATTCCTTTCTGTTGAGAAAGGAGCTTTTGCCTTTATATCATACGTATACTATATATTCATTCACCAAGCATATTGTTCTTATCATACAAATGCAACATCTGACATGATGTTATCAATGACAAAGAGAAATTTGTGATTGATCTCATTGAAGCTATATCCACCTAGTTCTAAACCCTAGAGGTCATAATATACTGTTCATTGGTTTTTACCACTACACTAGGACTCGCTACTAGAAGCTTCTTTGGTTAGATGTCCATTCGATTCAACATGGAGGTGCGTGATGGTTCTACCAAATATATAGGATGTTAGGTGCAATGCTTGTTGTGTTAGTGAAAAGTGGAGATGTTACAAACTGTTGAGGACCTTGGGAAGAGCTAGCTCGCTGAGAAGTGGATTGAGCTAGTGGGTGGATTAGAGCTTCAAGAATGGAAGCCCAAGGTGATAGTGTAGTTGAAGGTGGATGAGCTTAAAAATGGATGAGAAAGGGGATGAATAGGGAATTGGTTGGATGAAAGTGTGGGTGGTTTTCTATGTTGGATAACCTAACATGGAAGAAGTAGGGGTTGGAGGACCCATTGCAAGATGCCAAAATGGATGGCCTTCTATGGGTTCAACTAGGGAAGAGGAGGTAGTGAACAAGGGATTGGTGTATGAAGAAAGGCGTTTGAAATGGGAAATTGGGGTGCAAAAGCTGAAAGTGGGTGCGGTTGTGGGTACTTTGATGGTTGTTACAATATCTTCGATTTGAGGGTCAAAGTGGGTGGGGTATGGAAGAGTGGTTCCATTGGTTAGGTGATAGTTTTGGTTGTGGTTGCAGGGTGGGGCCCATGATTTTGGTCAGTGATGTAGGGGGAAGTGGTGAGACTGGGGAATTTTACACAAAACTTTCCGTGGTTAGGTTGATGTTGTAGTAGAGATTGGGGTTGTGGTTGTTATGATCACATCTTGAGTCATTGTGGCCTCTTTAACTTGAGTGACTGATATTTTTTCCCTGAATTTTGAGCCAATAAGGGGAAAGCATTGGCCATGTGGTCTCCTCCACAAGGATAGCAATACTTCATTGAGACCATCCTAGGGGATTTCCTACTCGAGACTCCTAACTTTTGAGCCACTTTTTCTATTTAATCATCAATTGATGTTGAGGGCTTGACATGAGATTAATAAAATAATCTAAATCTTTAAAGAGTTTTGAAATTTCTAATTGATCTCCCAAGTTACCCTCAATGTCAATGCACATTCGTACACATTGCTCTATCATTTGGGGTTCCTTTAGATAGTCATACAATCTTAGCTTTGCACTTAACATGCCATCTAAGAATAAGAAAACTTGCTTAGCCTGAGTAGGTAGCACTAGAATTGGACATCACTTGATGTATTGTGTAAATTTATGCCATGCTTGTCTAACAACTTCATGAAGTGTTTGTTTGAAGCTATGGATCAAGGATGAAGTGTTATGCCTAATATGAATCTTAGAGAACTTTGTTATGAAGGTGTCCAATAGCTCATTGATAGTTGTGAATTGTTCCTGAATCTAGTGGTTGAAACCATCTCAAGACTGTGTTTTTCAATGTCATCATGAATTCCTGGTATCGAGTCAACATACCATTGAATCGTTCTACCATCAATACTTGCTTGAGATCGATGACATGATTATACAGATCTCCTAAGCCATCAAAGGAGTTCTTCATGGCTTTCACCAACTGAGTCGATCTCAATATTCTATGGGATTCTCTAGGTCTAGGCAAGGGAAAATCATTAATACCTTGTGGATGATGTCTATGTCTTCTAATTCTCTCCTATTCCACTCCATGCGTGCCTAATCATAATCTCTCTAGTCTCATAGAAGGATTTGCAAAGATGGCTACTAGCCTTTCTCTTGACTTCGCTCTTTGGATACCTAAGACATGAGAGGATCAAGCTCCACATGGACCATGGGTATGAGTCGTCCTGTGTGGATGGAAAATATGTTCACCTTTCCATGTGTATGCATGCCCACCATGTTCCATTACTAGAAACATCCGTTCATAAGTGTTATCTAAATAGACAACCTTCCCATGGACATCTAGGTCTTTGAATTCATAAATGATTATTCCATCTACCTCACTGGGTCTATTTGTCTTGAAACTCTATAGTACTTCATGAGTGTCTCTATTTAAGAAGAGCTCTATGCTTTTTTTATGCAAAGGAATCCATTATGATGTGATTATCATTGATAAGATTGATCTACCTCTAGGTTTTCGAGGCTCTCTTCCTAGGTTCTCTTGTTTAAAGTCTACTAATTCTAACTCATGGACGCTCTTTCCCAACTTGTCAGTCCTATCACATAAGCTTCTAACCACATAGATGCTTCCTTTCTTATCAATGTAGTATTGCTCTTTGAATTTGACCACTCCAAAGAATTGATCTAGGTTTCTGACTTGGATAACATGTCAATTCAAACCATCCTCATAGATGCATGCACCTAACTAGTGGGTTTGGATATATTCTAATTGAGTCTTGTAGGGACCTTTGGGTGTTTGTAAGTATGCTAGCCCTAAACTAGAGGTGGGTCTCTCCATGCTAAAATACATTGGTGAATTTCTTTTCTCTTCGTGCAATACATAGGGATAGTCACTTAATTGTTGAGCCCATGACCTAGTTGTGTGATTGACACTAGCCTCAGATGATCTGATGCTCTTTCTATCCCTTCTTAGGTGTCTACCTAATCTAAGGTTCATATGATCAAAGATATCTACCCAAATACCTACTACAACCATGTTGCAAGGTTCTTTGTGTCAACCACTTGTTCATTTTAAGTTCTTTTAGTGTAAATTCGTGTCTTAAGATATGCAGCCTTGGGAATACTTATGTTTTAGAGTATTTTGATATTTCACTCAATCGAATTAAGTTCTTTTTAAATGGCATTTTCCACAACTTTGCTCTAACTAAACTTGAACTTAGGAATTCAGGGTATCTTGAACTCGATTTGTGCCTATTGTAACCCTAATCAATCACAATGAGTAATCGCAGTTAGCCTAATCTAGAAAATGAACTGAGGGTGTTGAGAGTTATTTTAACCTCAACTTGAATCCCTTTTTATCACTCAAATTCCCATGATACACACTCCCAAGCTTGCAACGCACCGATATCTTGCTTCGGCTTTCCAAATAACATCAAGTATCTAGAAAAAAGCTAAAAAAATAGATAAAAAATAGCAAAATAGATAAACCCTAATTTTTTTAGTTCTACCTGTCTTTCATGATAGAAAACATCTGTCGTGATGGATAGCATCTATCATGAATGGTTGTCTATCCCGATAGAGTGGTGTGTCTATCGTTTATCCTCCATTGTGATCTATGTATTGTGATGGATAAAGGTGTGTCATCATACATGGGTCTATCGAGGGTCTTTGTATGTCCTCTATCACGTGATAGATAATCTATTGTGGGTTTTGGTATATTGTGATGGCCACATCTATCATAGTAGATGTTCTATGGCAATGGACAACTATCTATTGTGATAGACAACTATCTATTGTGATAGACAACTATCTATTGTGATAGACAACTATCTACTGTGATGGATAGAGTCTGTCATAAGTGTTGTCTATCGAGACGGATAGAAAGAATCCCTCTTTTGGAGTTATCTTCAATGATTTGGAGCTCCCTAATAGTGTCATCTATTGTGCCTAGCTTGCAATTACAAAATACCAAAAGTTTTTATCTATCGCGATAGATAGAGGTCATCGTCTCGAGATGCATGCAGAGTTGTGTCATACCTACTGATGCTAATACTACTAATGTTGAAACCTACCAAAAAGCTCACAAACATGCAAAAAATAGATTTCACACAATCGCTTTCTTGCTCCCTCTCACAAGTGAAATGAGGGGAATGAGGTGGAGATGGGCATATGACCATGGAGGTGAAAATTTTGTGATGAAGTAGGTGAGTAGGGAGGATAGGGATGATGATGAAGAAGATCAAAAAGTAAATAAATTAGAAAATTACTTACCTACCCACAATCCCAACATCAAAATTGTATGTCTTACCATCACATGATCATCATCAAAGTTCCTTCCCCTGGAATGACGCCAAATTTGGTGTCATTCTAGCACAATGGTGAGAACAAAGATGAGGAGATCAACCTCTTAATTGTCATTGCATGGAGCCATGAGGATGGTATGACAACTTTGACCAAATGGAGTACACAAGTGAGTCAATGAGAAGCACACTAGCATGGACACACATACACATACACACATGTGCACACAAGGCAAGACAAAGAGTGGCACAATGAAATCATATATTTTTCTATTTCCAAGATACAATCAAGCTCATACAAACCTAAATCCCAAACAAAACCTTTCGAATGAGCTCTCTAGCTCCTTTTATAGTTTTGGCCTAGTTTTGGCCTCATCAAAATTTGGGTTCCTAGACTCTTTTGCAGGCTCAAATGAACTCTAAAAAATATGAAAATTGATATCTATCTTCTTCAGGCACTCCTCAAGCTTGGGAACTCCTCAAACTGAACAAAATGGAGTGAAAATTTTCATAAATGAATAATTTTTTGCATTCACTGTTTGAATACATGATTGATTTGAAGAAAATGTAATTGGCCCTATTCGTTTCTAGGTCTACGTTGGATACTTTTTCTATTCATTCCTCCTTGTTTTTCTGCCTGGCTCTCTTTTCTTTGGCTATCCTATCACATACTTCCTTGGTAGCTTAGTCCACCCTAACTACTAAGACTATCTTATGCAGATCCCCAATTAGAAAGAAATTATTCACATCACATTGGTATACTACCTATCCTTTGGCTACAATAGTTGCAAGTATTCCTCTCATGATTTTTATTATTGCTATTAAAATTGAAGTTCTAGTCATACTCTAATCCATAGGTTAGAAACACCCTTGGAAACAAGTCTATTTATGGACCTAGATACACTTCCATCACAACCCTCTTATCTCCAATTATGTTCATGTCCTTATTTCATGGAGCTAGAGTCCATATGTAGTTCTCTTCTATTGTACCTACTTTCTCTTCGATGGCTTGATTCCATTCAACAAGCTTATTTGCTTCTTCAAATGTGTTAGGTTCTTCACATGTTATCACTTGAGCCATATAACCATAGTGTTTTTCAATGAAAGAGACATCTGTCAATCTTTGAATTCGATATCTTGTTCTTGAAAATCATCCTATCACTCTAGATTTAAGCATGGACCTTCTTCTTCTTCTTCTTGTCTTAGATGCTATGAAACTAGGGGTTTCATTCTACTCCATTTCTTCATCAATTTCATCCTACATCTCTAACCATAGGTTGTCATTGTTGTTATCTTCTACCTTTTTCTTTTCGTTTAGTCTTTCTTTCAACACTTGATCAGTCCTTTGCTCTACATTTCCATTGCAAAGGTGTGGGACAACTTGATTCTAATGTTAAACTTGAACTGATTAGCCCATTTATTTCCATTCTTTCTTGACTTTGGTTGTGCTTATTTTTTGCACTATATACGTCTTCTAGCTATAGTAAATTGTTTCGAGGGTATGAATGAAGACGTTTATTAAATATAACATCATGAAATACTTTCACCTCGTTTCGACTAACCAATTGAAATACATCTATCTTCTATAACCTCTAGTTTATGTGGAAGCCATCTTGCATGTGTACATAAGACACACATCCAAAAATTTAAGATGAGAGTGGTGAAGCTTCTGACCTTACCATCCGTAAAATGGTGTAGGTATATTGGGAATCTATTCATGATGTATACAACCATGTTGGTGGCATCTCCTCAATATGAGTTTGGGACATTCATCTCATTCATGGGTGTCCTTGCTACCTTAACAATATATCTATTTTTATTGTTTTGTGCCTATTTTGTTGCATGCATACCTATATGTAAATTATCTCTTAATGGCATGCATACTTGAGAAATAGGAAAATCCATGGGATAAGTCTTCTTTCACTTCATGTGATCTTTGGGTTTGGATAAACCGTCTTGTCTCCTTCTCCACAAAGCTCTTCAAGCTTTTTGGAATGATGCAAAAATTTAGATTTATTCTTCATGCAATATATTCATACAATTTTGTATGATTATCTCTGATGGTGAAAAATACATGTTCTCACCAAGGGACGGATCATTTCATGGACCCCATACATATGTATGTATGAGGTCAAGAGGATGGTTCCTCACTTGATTTCCCTTCTAGAAGGAAGCCTTGCAGATTTTCAAAGTTAGCATGCTTCCCATAAATTCACCAAGTTCTTGGAGTTGAAATTATGAAAACCACTCAATTATGCCATTCTTTGGATCTCTTTTGCCCTTTGAATATTGATGTGGCTTGTCATGTTATGCTATAACTCTATCTCTACTTGAGGCGATTGGTTGCTCCTCATTATTGTGGAATGCTATAAGAGGTGAGAACTCTTGAAGATTTGGAGAGAGAGAGAGAGAGATGTGCTTTCAATTTTGGAAACCCTCCTAAAGAATGGTCTATCGAGAAATCTCTTTTCCTTTTAGGCAAAAGAATATCCTATTGTAAGAAGTCCCAAACTTTTAGGCATCATAGAGTGCATGAGGGGGATGAAAGAGTTATCAACCTCCTTTGCAAAACCCTCTAGCTCTGTATGTTCTTTCCCTGCTTTGTGGAATTCGGGTGGTTCCATGGGTGCTATAGTCATGATGAAGTTTGTCTTCTATAAATATCAATAGATCAATCAACCCAACTTCAGAACCATTTTCATGATTGGGCCCATCTAATTGCTCTTTAGAAGCATATCTATTCAAACTGCCATCCATGTAGTCCATTGAGATCCCAATTGTACATAGGTTTCAATGATTATACATTCCTATTGAGCAACAAAGGGGTCTGGTAGGGAGAAAGTCTTTGAAGAACTCTCTTCAATGATCTATGATTGTCTCACTCCAAATGAAGCTCTCAATGTTCGAATTCACTAGGCAGCTCTTCATATGATACCACTTGTTTTGTGCTCTTCTTACTATCTCGAGTTTTCTTCACATCATCACCACATTAGTACTTCAATATCTTGAAGATTTTCCAGCTTCAATTACATGTTGCCCAAATTTTTTGAAACTTGCCAACAATGTTCAACTTTGATATATTTGCAAAGATAAGCCCAATCTCCAAGCTCTACTTTTGAAGTTTTTATAAATGCTTTTATTGCAAAGTTGAATGCTCAATAGAGCACTTATTCATGAAATGATTGGTGTTACAAAACATTTTTATTGCAAAGAAGCAAAAATGATCATGATAATAACAACAAGCTCTAAATGACGAAATAGAATAGTGCTATGATGAAATATAATAGTTCTTAGAAGCGCTCTTATTAGAAGGGAGCAAGGGAGGGAAACGAAAAACATCTATGCTAATGGTGAAGAGGACAATAAGAACATGAACTCAAAGGGAAAAAAAGACCTATCCCTTGATACCATGTTGAAATGAAAAAAAGACTAGACCTACTCTATTCACATACAAGCTATGCAAGAGGGAACAAAACATAACAAAACATGATGAATGAATTAAAATGGAAATGGCTTACATAAGTTTTTCTCTGAGCATCAAGACTCCATGCGGAGAGTGAGGGCACTCTTGCCACGGGTTTGAGTGAATGAATGACTTGTGGGGAGTAGAAGAAGGCCTAGCGTATATGAGTTTTGGGAGAATTCACTTTCATGTGGTATAAATGCACTTGCATGTGAATGATTCTAGCATCTTAGATGTATTGAGGATTATGTATGTACTAAAGTAATTTAACTATAGATCTCAAGAGTGGTTTTACATTGTTTTTAGAAACCATCATTGAACAATATTCCTTTGATAAATTCAAAATGAACCAATTACTAACTATTTGGATCCAAGGTTAGTAATATGGAATGGTTTCTTTACTTATATGTAGTGGTTAATATGTTTTCTGCAAGCACATGTGATTAGAAAAAAAGAGAAGATTATCGAACGGAGATAAGATATGAACCATAGGGAGTTAGCAACAATTGGAAGATGAGAAAATTCTCTGTAACCTCCATCTCTAGTGTTGGAGTTAGACATCTGTGGAAGCACACGAACATCACAAGGAAGAAGAAGAAGCTTGGAGCACAACACACAATACTGAATGTATTACTAGAGAATGTACAAGATAAGTAGCCCATTAGGGGAATAGGCGTATATACAAGTTGGGGGAAAAAAACCTCCTAAAGAGGGAAAAAAGTGCCCCTGTGGTCCTACTGTGTTCACACACATCACTACCTAAATATATCAACAAATCCCCCTTGGGAGTGATGCGGTGAACAAGGAGCTGGCACTCATGTATAAGGAAGTGCCAAGCTATTTAGAAATCACTCCACAAAAGGAAGTAAGCCCAAAGCTTTGCGGAAAGCTTCAAACTTCTCCCTAAGCAGAGCCTTCGTAAAAAGGATGTTCTCTTGCATGGGCACATATGCCAAGCTAATCTCCCTAGTAGAGAACCTCTCCCTGACATAGTGATAATGCATCTCAATAAGCTTAGTGCAAGCATGGAACACAGGGTTCCTCGCAACTACCAATGCGCTCTGACTATCAGTGAAGATGGTGGTGGCAGAAGTTTGACCAACACTCAAATCAGCCATGAGGCATCTGAGCCACACACACTCAAAAGTCGCTATGAAAGCTGCCCTATACTCAGCCTCACAACTGGAAGTGGACATAGTAGGCTGCTTCTTGCTCAACCGAGATATACATGAGCTACCAAGCATGAAGCAAAAGCCACTAGTGGACACACGAGTGTCATAGCAACCAGCCCAATCAAAGTCAGAAAAAGCATGCAAATCTGGCGGTAGTGATCCGCCGCTGGGATAAAACAACCCAAGTAGCTGAGTACCACTCAAATAGCGAAAGATGCGCTTAACTACTTGCCAATGCTTGACTCTTGGGCAATGAATATCTGGCCGAGTAATGCATAAGTAAATCAAGCATCCAAAAGCCTACTGATAGAGAATAGCATCAAATGCATCTCGAGCATCATGAAGACTCAAATGTAAACCTGTCTCCATAGGAGTGGCAATAGGCTTACAGTTTCAAGGCCAGAACGCTGCAATAATGTGTCAATATATTTCGTTTGACACAAACCCATTCCACCATCAACTTGCATAAACTGAATGCCAAAATAGTGATGCAAATGCCCCAAATCAGACATCTCAAATGAGGCATGCAAATCAGCCTTAAAATCAGCAATATGCTTCTCAATAGGACCAGTGAGCAACATGTCATCAACATAGACAACAATGATCAGAAGCACATCATTAGCACACTTAACATATAAGGTGCTTTCAGTCGGACTGTTCTCAAGACCATGTGCAATCAAATAGGCATGTATCTTCTCATACCAAGCATGTGGTGCTTGCTTTAAACCATATAATGCCTTCTTTAACTTTCACACCTTGTTTTCATGCCCTTTCTACACAAAGCCACGGGGCTGAAAAACATACACTTTTTCATGCAAGTCACCATTGAGAAATGTAGTTTTAATGTCCAACTGATGTACATTCCAACCATGATGGAGTACAAGTGCACAAATGCTCCGAACAGTAGTCATTCGGCATGTAGGTGCAAAGGTATCATCAAAATCAATGCCTCTTTCCTGTGCATAACCCTTTGCAAAATGCCTAGCCTTATACCTGTCAACTGTACCATCAGGTTTACGCTTCAGCTTGTACACCCACTTAGTGCCAATGGCCTTCTTGCCAAGAGGAAAGTCACATAAAGACCAAGTACCATTCTTCATTATTGCATCATATTCAGATTGCATAGCAACCATCCGATTTTTTGAATTTTGTGCTTCATCAAACGAAAAAGGATCATTCTCATCACAGAGACTATACGCAGCCATAGCATAGCAATCTGATGCAAAAGAGGCAGTGTGAGAGCCTGAACGAGTACGATATGATAGAGGTGCATCTAATTTACTGTCATGCAAAGTCTGCACCAGCCATTTTGGCATAGTTTTTGCCTGCTCAATATCAGCTCTCATCAACTAGGGCATCATGTAAATCTACATCAGAAATGGAATGATCTGTATCATCACATGAAACCTGCAGAGGCTGAGAAGTTGCCTCATTGGGACCAGCACTAGACTGTCCACCTGTAAAAGGAGGCAGCAAAGTATCATACATCTCTTTGGATCTAATAGATGTCTCCTTAGCACATGAAAGCAATGGGTGAATAGCATCTTCCACCAAAACAACATCACGGCTAACCGGAATGCATTTAGTCTGTGGATGATACAGACGATAGCCTTTACTTTCAGAATTGTATCCAACAAAAATACATTTTAATGCTTTATCATCCAACTTTTTGCGATGTTGTTCACGCACTAATGCATATGCCAAACAACCAAAAACACGGAGATGAAACAGATGGCTTGCGATCATGCCAAGCCTCACATGGAGTGATAGACTGCAGCACTTTAGTGTGACACCTGTTTAGTACATATGCTGCACACATGATAGCCTCAAGCAAGAAACTATGTGGTAAAGCCTGACTCTTGACCATACACCTCGCCATCTCCATGAGTGACCTGTTCTTTCATTCAGCAACTCCATTCTGTTGAGGTGTATATGGCATTGTACACTGGTGTTTTATCCCATGTTCAGCTAGAAATGCATTAAAATCAGAAGGCATATATTCCCCCCCTTGATCAAAACGGAGGGTGCCCATTTTACATGCTGACAGATTTTCAGCCAAAACCAAAAACAGTTTGAAGCACATGAACACTTTGGACTTTGCCTTCAATGGATATACCCGTGCATGCCTAAAAAAATCATCGATGAAAGTCATGAAGTAAAGATAATTCCCAAAAGAAGGTGTCTGCATAGGACCACAGACATCACTATGTACAAGCTACAATTTTTGAGTAGCCCGAACTGAACCATCTTTTGGAAGGACGAACGCTACATTTTGCCCAAAAAATATAGCCTGCACAAACATGTTTTCCAGGTGCCTCAAGTTTGGGCAAAGAGGACACCATTTCAGATTTCTGCAAGCGTAGCAAACTAGCAAAATTTAGATGACCAAAGCGTGCATGCCAAAGCTTTGCATCTGACATAGCTTGAGAATCATTTATTGCATATGCCAAATATTTACAGATCTTTCATAGTCTATGAGCTTATACAACCCACGACATAAAATGCCAGAAGCAATACTCACATCGCCATTTGACAGATCATGAACTGTACACCTGTCATCAATAAATATCACAACCAAACCAATCTTGGCTAATGCAGAAACTGATAACAGGTTCTTCTTGATCCGTGGCACAAATAAAGCATCTGACAAAGTGAAAGAACTACCATCTGCAGTAGTCAAAATGATCTTACCAACTCCCATAACAGGATAAGAGGAGTTTTTGGTGCATGTAACAATATTCCCTGTAGGGGCAGGCTCGAGTGAAGAGAAGAAACTGTGTTGGGAGGTAATGTATTTGGTCGCCCCACTGTCAAAATACCAAACATGTGAGTCTAGTGCAGACATGCACTACTCATGAGAAGATGGGTCAAAACTGCAGATAGTGGTAAATGCCCATTCTTCTTCCTGCAGAAGATTAGCAGATTCTGTTTTTGGTGTAGAGGCCTCTGCAACAACCATTCAAGCCTCTTTCTTCTTTGCCTCTTTAGCAGCCAGTTTTGGATAGTTCTTTATGATATAATTATTCCCTTTACAGTACTTACAAAACAATTTCTGCTTTTCTGATTCCTTCTCATCTTTATCTTCCTTCTTTGAATATGCAGAATTAGAAGATTTTTGCTTACTAGTTGAAGAGCTCCATTTTCCTTTGCCCTTCTGACTAGCCAGGAAAGCTTGATCTACAACTCCCATAAGGGACCTGTTCTGCCTAGACTGATCTTTGTGCAACAGAACACAGACTAACTCCTCAAGTGATAAGGCATTTGGATTGCCTTTCATCATCAACCGAGAAGTAGAAGCAAAACTCTGATAGGAATTAGGAGGACCATTCAGAATGGTCTGCAGAAGTGAGCTGTCTAGTATAACCTCATCAACAGAAATCAATTGTTCCTTCAAGTCTTTGATCTTCATTAGGAAACTGTCCATAGAATCACCTTCATTCATGTGCTCACTCTCCAACTGTTTTGGGAGGTAAGCAATACGAGCCTCATTCCTCGCTTGGTACAATGTGTTAAGTGTATCCCAAGCATCCTTAGCTATTCTGCAAGAGCGAATGTGAGGAATAATGGCACATTTCACACACAAAGCTATCAATGCATGTGTCTTCGCATCTCTGCCATCCCAGCGAATCTCCTCTGCAGTAGATGCAGCAGAAACCGCAACACGAACAGGAATATGCAGAATATCATCATCTTCAACAACTTCAACAAAAAGATTGAAAGATAAGTGTGGATAACTTACTCTTCTTGACTATTTTCTTTCAATGAATGATTATTTGGATATTCAGATGAGAACAAACGCATGTGAGAGTAAAAGAGAAAAGAGTATGAGTTGCTTGTAGTTGAATAATGAAACAAGCACATGATAAGAGAATTTCTTTAAGAAGTGGTTAGGTCTCAAAGTTTGCTTTTCTATACAACCCTTACTGGATGAAGCTTTAAGGATATGAACAACAAGATTACCTATATTTCAAAATTTATGTAGATGGGTTAAATGAAGAATAAATCTTGAATTAGAAAATTTAGCTATCATAAAAATCTTCTCAAAGATTCCTTACCAATCTACATCTCTATTGCATATATAAATGGATGAAATTTATTCTAATATAACAAGGCAAAACTGCATGTGGATCTTATATATCTAAATATATGTCTCACTACATCGAAGTCCATCTTGCATGTTTTATGCATAAAGTGACTCACTAACTGAATTGCAAATCTCAAATGTGGTCTTGTTTAAGTTATAGAAGTAAAACTTCCAACCACTTTTCTATACATATCTACATCATCCAAGTATTTCCCATCACCCATGAGTTTAGCATTAGCATCAAGTGGCATAGCAACATGTTTGCAAGTAATCATTCCAAATCTCTCAAGCATTTCCAACACGTAATTGTGTTTTGTTATCCAGAATCCCTCTTGCATTGAATTTGCTTCAATCGAAGAAAGCATTACAATTCTCCCAAGGCTAACATCAAAAACTTAGAACTCAATTTCTCTTTCAAATTAGCAATGCTCCTTACTTAATTTCCATCAATGATCATCGACATAAATTAGTAGTAGATTCATTTAACTTGCATGAATGAAAAACGAATAGTGAAAAAGAGTCCTTTGATTGCATTAATTCAAGATCTAATAGGTTTCTAATGAATCACTTTCACCATGATCTTGGTTCTTTGTTCAATACATGAACCACTTTCTTCAATTTCCACACATAATCAAGATATCTTGGATGCATGTAAGCTTCTCTATGTTGCATCTAAATCTCCTTGTGAAATCTACCCTTCAAGAATGCATTCTTAACATCCATCTAATATATTTTTTTAATTATTGAGAGTTGCCCATGCAATCATACTTTTCATCATCTTTACAACCTGACTAAACATTTTATCATAGTCCACTCCATATACATGTGCATATGTTTTGCAAAAAAAAAAAGGAATTTATATATCTCCATTGAACCATCACTTTTTTACTTTAGTTTGTGAAACCACTTGCATCCAACATCATTCTTTTTTGGCGGTAATCACATTGAATCCCAAGTATCATTCTTATTCAATTCATTCACTTCATCATCCATTTCTTTACATCAATTTTGGTTATGTGGTCCTTCTTGAAAACGTCTTGGCTCATTGCGCTTTATTCCATCCATCATGAATGTATAATGAAGTTTCATAGATTTGTTATAGGGGTCCAATCTATCGATAAGATGTCTCACGCATAAAGATCTTATCAAAGTTATTTTTTCATTTGATCCTGATCTTATTTCCCTTTTTGCATGTCGTGAATCATATTTATCTTTCTTAATTTTCAACATTCGAGGAATGAATATCTCATCATCAATATGTGAATCACACATATATTCTCTCATCTTTTCTTTCCCTTTCTTCTTGACTTCCAAATATTTTTCACTTTCACTTCACGAATTCAGGTATAGGAAACTTATATGATCCATAAGCTTGAATATTCTTGTGATCATAATGTCTCAAACTTTTCTATGGATCATGATGATCATTAAACATATAAATACTTGAATCATCTATCCGTGCCATGTCTTTGGATGCATATGATGAAGCATTCTCATAAACTATTATATCTCTAATCCCAATACATTGTTGTGATGGAGACCTCCAAATCTCCAATTTCAAGTCTACCTTGGCTTAAGAACACTTCTATGATAAGTATAGACAAGACTTTAAGTAAATACTTCAAAACTATTCAAGTCCAACACTGAACTATACTGCCTTCTTCAAATTTTGACCTTCTCTTCTTCTCCAATAGTCTGCCTAAAGTTTCAAGTTATTACTTGCAAATGTCTTGGATTATGATACTCCAAATTATACAAGAACCTTCATATGCACCTTACACAACCATGAGGAACAATAAAGCTTTGAATAAATTGATTAATTCTATGATTAATCACTAAGATCAAAAGTATGTATGAAACTGATGTTCAAAAATGATGACTTTGACATAGGTGACTTTAAACACTGATTTCTCACAAACTAAAACCCGTTTTAAAAAAATGCTTTGATCCATAGCTCCCTTACCTCTAAAGTTAGATTCTCAATGCTTAACCACAAAAAAATTTATACCAAACACTAAGATCTAAGCAAAACATTGATCAATGAGATGCACCATTTTTGAGTTTGCAGTTCAAAAAGTTGACATAAGAATGTTCCTATGAATCGTTCACATAGTATGAAAGGAATTGGCTTATAAAACTTTAACCATAGCTTGGTTAGATCTTGATATGTGTACAATGATTTCTGATCCACATGATCATCCTAAGAGAGATGTGAAATAGAGTGAATCTAAATCTATAGATTTCCCTCCACACTTTCCTTCACATATGATAATGAACTCTCTTGATTTCAAAAGTCACAGTTGACTTTTATATGCACAAATTCGTAAGTGCATCATGACCAAACCATTGCTATTCACTTCCTTTATCAATAATTGAACTATAATACACTAATTAGGATCCTTTTGAAGTGAATATATGCTCAGTCATGTCTCACACCTTTTGTTCATTGCTTTCTTCATTATAACTCATCTTTGTTTGCATCAATCTTCTCTTTATCTTTGTCCATGCTCTCATAAGCATAAATTTGTGATTGTTCTGCCCCAACAACACCCCCTCAATCACTAATTGTGATTATGCTCTTCTTCTTTATTCCTTCCATCTCTTTGAATGTCTATAACTTAGGTTCATCTAGACTCTTGGTTAACATATCTACTACCTATTCTTTTGTTGGAGTATATATGACTTCAATTTTTTTATCAAGTACCTTTTCCCTCAAGAAATGATATTGAATCTCAACATGTTTATTCATGGCACGAAAAATAGGTTTAGCTGCCAAATAAAGTGAACTCACATTATCACCATTTATAAATGGAATCCCTTGCTCAATTCCAACACTTTTCAACAAATTCTTCATCCATATGACTTCCTTTGCTTCTTCTACCATTCCCTTATACTTAGCTTCTGTAGACGATAAAGCAACTGTGTGTTGCTTCTTTGAACACCATAATACAAGCTTATCTCCAATGTACCATAAGTATCCATGAGTAGAGCTTCTATCATAAGTACTATTTGCCCAATCTGCACAACTAAACACTTTGATTCTAGTGTTAGAAGTGAAACCATAGTACAAACCTTCATTAGAAATGCCTTTTATGTATTTTTGCACTCTTTGTGCTGCAATCCAATGAGTTTTGTTTGGACAATGCATGAATTGTGACAAGACACCAATTGCATATGATAGATTTGGTCTTGTCAAGGTAGCATAGATCAGACTACCTACCAAACTTTGATTCATCTTCATGTCATTGAACTCTTCACCTCCATACCTACTTAGCTTATGATTTACCTCCAATGGGGTTGTTGAGATTCTACAATTTTCAATAGTAAGCTTTAGCAAAGGATTCTTCAAATACCTTTCCTATGTAACATACACTCCATGTTGAGTGTAGATGATCTCCATGCATACGAAGTAGGATAGGTTTCCCAAGTAACTTATCTTGAGTTCCTTCTCTATTTTCTTCTTGAGCCTTTGGATCCTTTGATATTTGTTCTTGTAAGTATGATGTCATCAACATAAATAGAAATGTATATGTAGCCATTTTCACTTTGTTTCAATAGCAAGCTATCATCTACCTTTGATGCTTGATATTCAAGTTCATTTAAGAACTTTACAAGCCTATAGTTCGACGCGCTTCTGGCATGCTTCAAAGCATACAAAGCTCTTTAGAGTTTACACACACAATCTGGTTCATTTGGATCCATTTAGGAAAGCATTTTTAACATCCAATTGTAATAGCTTCCATCCTTTGTAGGCTGAAATATCTATCAATGTTCTAATAGTAGACATTGTGTCTGAGCATACCCTTTGACCAATAATCTAGATTTTTATCTAGACACCTTTCCATCTACAAATCTTTTTGTCTTATACACCCATTTACATCCAATTACCTTCTGATTCCTTGGTCTATGTACCAAGTCTCATGTTTCAATCTCAAGTAGAGCATCATGCTCTTCCTTCATTGCTTTTTCCTAGTTTGCTTTACCTTTAGCTTGTGCATATGTGGATTTTCATCTGGCTTTCAATATGTATGCATACTCTTTAGTTGTAGTGTGAGAAGTATCATAACTATACCTTATATGTTGCTTTTTGTCTCTTTCAATCTACATTTGATTAATATATCTATCATCATCTCTTTCATCTTCATATACTTGAATCTTGGATTTTCCTTTTCTTTTATTCATGATGTCTTCAGAATGTGCATGAATATTAGTTGATCTTGTATAGCATGTACCTTTCTCATCAAATGTCACATCTTTTGAAACAAGAATTTGTTTTGTGGATATACTCCACAAATTTTATCCCATTTTCTTATCATCATACCCTATGAAGACATACTTCTCTGCTTTAAGCTCTAACATATGTCTTAATTGATATGGAACATAAGCATATGCCAAACATCTAATTATTTTGCAATGATCAAGAGTAATTTTCTTACCCACCATGCTTCATATGGATTCATTCCTTCCAAAGCTTTACAAGGTAACCTATTGACAAGATAGGTAGTTGTGGTAATAGGCTCTGCCCATAAGTAATTAGGGCAATTCTTTTCCTTCATCATGGATCTAGCAAACTCCACAAGTGTTCTATTTCTCCTTTCTACAACTCCAATTTTTTGAGGAGAGTATCTCTAAGTTACTTATCTCTTTACACCTTCATTCCACAAGTATTCATTGAAATCTTTAGAGAAATACCCTCCCCCTCCATCTGATCTCAATCTTTTGAGCTTTTGTTATGTGATGCTTTCTGCATATGCATGATAATCTTTAAATGTATTAAACACTTTTGGTTTGTCCTTAATCACATAGAGTGTGATCCATCTTCCATCATCTACAAACAAAACATAATATCTAGATCCATTGATATTATAATCCTTTAAAGGAACCCACAAATCTGTATGAATTAACTCAAGCTTGTTTGTATGTGTAAATCCCCTCGTTATAGGATTGTTTATGTGATTTACCTAGCTCACAAGCTTCACACTTGTATGTCACGTGTTGACCTTGAATATTGGGTAGACCTAGCACTGAACCATTCTTTGCCATATCTTTTATACCTCTCTCATTGAAATGTCATGGTCGTTTATGACATAGGTCCAATTTAGTCATCTTTGACTTCCATAAGTAAACAAGGCATGTCCTACATTACCTTATGCCTTGAGAGTAAAGACTCGACCTTATTTTTTACCTATAAAAATAGTTTTATATCCTTGATTTGGATCTTCAACATAAACTCCATCATTAGGGAACCTCATTTCATAACATTTCTCAACAATTTGTCCTACACTGATTAAATTCTTTGGAATTGTAGGAACATAAAGTACCTAACTCAGAAATGTACTTCCATTCTTTGTCTTCACTGATCCAATGCTCTTCACTTATTGTTTGGTGTTGTCACCTATTTGTATTGTATGTCCATTGACCTTTTCTTCCATGCCAGTCATCAAGGCAATGTTACCACTTAGATGATTGCTACATCCTGAGTCAATGTAGCACATGCTCTAGTCTTCATTTGGTGCTTCATGTGTAGCATTCATAATTAGAGTTGAATCGTTCTTTTGATCTGATGCATACATTTAGTAGGTATTGTTATAGGACTAATTTTGTAAATTTATTCCACCTCCTCTACCATATGAGTTGCTACCACCTCTAACTCTATAATTACCTCTTTGATTTCTTCCTCCTCTACCTCTTTGATTGTAGTTCTGATTGTAGATGCCATTGTTCTGATTATTATGACATACATATGCCAAATGATTTGTTTTACCACAAATCCAACAAGCCATGCTATTGTCTTTTTCCTTTCCGCCTCATCCTCTACTTCTTCCATTTCATTTACCTCTAATGAAGTTGACTTGATTTGAGGTGCCTTGTTCTTCATTTGATTGTTGCTTGCCTTTAGTATTCTTCTTCTTCTCCTTGGAGTACATAGCTTGTCCTGCAATTTTCTCATTCTCACCTTTAATATCCTATTCAAATGTTAGCATGTGTCCTTACAATTGATTAAGATCTTCAATGAAATGGTCTAATGATAATTCAATTGATAATATGAAAGTCTTCCACCTTTCATGTCCTCTTAACCCTGTACAGATTTGACTTACCAATTTATACTCTTCAATGTCGTCATCAACTGTTGATAAACAATACACAATGTCTTTCATCTTTGTTACATAATGAGAAATAGATTGTGAAGATTTCTTATTGGAGGTTGTGATTTATGCCCATAATGAGGCCTTCCCATAATTGGTTGTATTCTGGAAATATTCTTCCAAATCATTCCAAATATCAGTTGCACTTTCTAGCCCTCTACTGTGTGGCAATAGATAATCATTTATTGCTATGTAGATAATGCTCCTTCCCTGAGCATCCTTCTTCATCCAAGCTTTTAAATCTGCTAGTTCTTCCCTAGTTGGAAGACTAGAATCTTTGAACTCTGGCTTTTCTTCTTCTCATGTGATGTGTCACATCAAATGTTGATGCACGACAAAAGCTTGATAACTAAGCTACGGAATTTGCCATGCCACAAGAACTAAGCTAAAGTGATGTTAGAACACCTCTATAATCATCAATAGCTTAGCAAGTTTCCTGAAACTGAAAACTTCACAATTGTGTTTAGTGAAATTCAAAAATTCACTTTACAAGAAACTTCACCTTTTCTTCAAGCTTCAATTCTGATCTGGTTTACTTCAACCTTTACAATTCTGTGCTTGATTAGTGTTAAATAATCTTTCAACCACTTAAGTGTACTAAAATTATGTTTTGAATTCATCGGAATCTCATCGGAATTCTACCGGACTGTCACCGAAATGTTAGCGAAATGTTACCGGAATATTACCGGAACCAACTACAATTCTGTTTGTAGTTACTTCAAATGACTGTAGATGAAATAAGGAAGTTATACCTGAGCTTCCTTTAGTGAACGAGCTTCATCTAAAGTTTGAAGAAAAACTTCACCAGTTCTTGATACCTTTATAGTCAGACACTATACTGTGTGTACGTGTCCCGTTTCACAAAAATCTTTTGAACAATTTGTAGTTGAAGCTACTGGTTTCAAAATGAGCTATCTTTCATGAAAAACTTTACACTATACTGGGAGATCTAACTTATAGAAGTACCGTAAAATGTATACTGAGAAAACTGTAACTGTTAACTAACTTTCACAGTAACATGAAATCATTTGGATTTATTCACACAAGAAGAATGCGCTTAGACCTTTCCACATAAACATGTGTTTTCTATTAGAGAAGATTTGTATAGAATGGCTTGGCCTCACTTTGCTCATAGCCATGATAACTCTCCTATGTTGAGAAGTTTCTTCTTACCATCTCTCTTAGATGAATGCCTGACTGTTTAGGTTCTATTATTCATCTCTACATACACACACTTGCATCTACTATGAAATGCGCTTCTAAGCTGTCTACCTAAGCTCTATCTCATATTCTATTCTGCTCCCCCTCTTTTGCTACACTGCTCAACTCTCTTATATACAATTTTTGTCCGAGATTCAAAAACTCGTAATTCTCGAAGTTCTGTGAACTATACTACAGTCGTGAATTTGTCCCTTCACTAAGGCTTGGTTTTCTGACTGCTTTGTTTCTGCTTCTCTTCGTCTTTCTTTGTCGTTCATATGTTTTCATGTCTTTATGTCTAACTAGTGAGTAAATCACCAACAACTCCCCGTCAATCACTAATTGACATCTTCTGATCTTTCATATATTCTTCTTTTCTTTTATTCCTATCATTTCTTTGAATCTGCTTGTCTTTACTCCATCCAAGCTCTTTGTCAGAATATCTGCAATCTGATCTTTTGTAGGAGTGAATACTATTTCAATCTCCTTCTCCATTACTTTGTCCCTCAGGAAATGATATTGAATCTCTATGTGCTTTGTTCTTGCATGAAATACTGGATTTGCTACAAGATACAATGAACTCATATTGTCTCCATGTATGATAGGTATACCTTGATCAATACCCATGCTTTTGAACAAGGTCTGCATCCATATCACTTCTTCAGCTGCTTCCACAAGTCCTTTATACTCAGCTTCAGTTGACGATAAAGCCACTATATGTTGTTTCTTTGAACACCAGCTGACAAGTTTATCTCCTAGGTATATCATATACGCATGTGTTGACCTTCTGTCATCTTGACTTCCTACCCAGTCTGAGTCACTCTACGCTCTCAGCTTTATATCTGATGTAAAAGGATAATATAATCCTTCCTTTATAGTTCTTTTGATATATCTAAGAACTCTTTGTCCTGCAACCCAATGTTGATCCTTCAGACAATGCATAAATTGTGAGAGAACTCCTACTGCATAACTAAGATCTGGTCTTGTTAGCGTAGCATAAATCAAGCTTCCCACTAAAGATTGATATTTCCTCATATCTTTAAACTCTGCACCATCATATTTGCTGAGTTTATGATTTACTTCAAGCGGTGTTGAAGCTTCTCTGCAATTCTCCATGTTAAACTTCTTCAGTAAGTTTAGGAGATACCTTTCTTGTGAAACATATACACCATGATCTGTATATGTAACTTCCATTCCAAGAAAGTATGATAGCTTTCCTAGATCACTGATCTTGAACTCTTTTTCAAGCAATCTCTTTACCTCCTTGATTCCTTCATCTGAGGTACCTGTGATTATAATGTCATCTACATAAATACAAATGTAGATCATACCTTCATCTGTTCTGTTGATAAGTAGACTTGCATCTACTTTTGAGCTTTGGTATCCAGGTTCATTGAGATACTTTACAAGTCTATAATTCCAAGCTCTTGGAGCTTGCTTCAATCCATAGAGTGCTCTTCTTAATCTGCAAACGTGATTTGGGTAACTGGAACTTACAAATCCTTCAGGTTGTTCCATGTAGACTTCATCTGATATATATCCATTTAGAAATGCATTCTTTATATCCAACTGACTTAGCTTCCATCCTTTTGATGTTGCTATAGCAATCACTGTCCTTATGGTTGACATCTTTGCCAGTGGACTGAATGTCTCATCATAATCTCTATGCCATGCATCTGAGCATAGCCTTTGACTACCAGTCTAGCTTTGTAGCTGGCTATTCTTCCATCTACAAGTTTCTTAACTTTGTAAACCCATTTATTTCCAATCACTCTCTTACCATTTGGTTTTGGAACAAGTTCCCAAGTCTTGTTCTCCTGAAGTGCATTGAACTCCTCTTTCATTGCTTCTTCCCATTTTTTGTCACCTTTTGCTTCACTGTAATTCTGAGGTTCTTCATCCTCCTTTCCTAAGTAAGCATAGTTTTTCTGAGTCAAATAAGAAGTATCATAGGAATACCTTGTTGGTTGTTTCCTTACTCTGTTTGACCTTCTTTGTTCATACTCTTCATGTGTATCTGAATACACTTCTTCATCAAATCTCGGTCCTTCTTCATTTCTCATAGTTGATCTGATCCTAGATGTACTTGCCTGCATATGATCTTCATCTCCATTCACCTACATATGTGATTTACCTTTTTCAATTCTTCTTACCTCTTCTTCAATTGTTTCATCCTTATGCTCTTTATCTTCATACCAGCTCTTTCCTTCATCAAATGTCACATCTCTGGAAACAATAAACTGTTTGGTTAAAGGACTCCATAACCTATAACCCATTTGTTTTTCATCATATCCAATGAACACATATTTTTCAGCTTTTGGTTCAAGCTTATGTCTAAGTTGTGATGGTACATAAGCATAAGCAACTGATCCAAACACTTTGCAATGATCAAGTGTTGGTTTATTACCCCACCAAGCTTCATAAGGGGTCATTCCATTTAAAGCTATACATGGTAATCTATTTACCAGATATGTTGCTGTATTTACAGCCTCAGCCCAAAGATAGTTTGGACAATTCTTCTCCTTTAACATTGCTCTGGCAAACTCAACTAGAGTTCGGTTTCTCCTTTCTGCTACTCCATTTTGTTGTGGTGTATACCTGCAAGTTATTTCTCTTTTGATACCTGCATTCCACAGATAATCATTGAATTCTCGAGAAAAATATTCTCCTCCTCCATCAGACCTTAGTCTTTTGAGTTTCTATCCTGTAAGTCTTTCAGCATATGCATGAAAATGCTTGAAAGCTCCAAACACTTCTGACTTCTCTTTAAAACATAAAGAGTTATCCATCTTGTTGCATCATCAATAAAAAGAACATAATACCTTGAGCCACTGATAGATCCTTCTTTTGTCGGTCCCCCATACATCTGTATGTATGAGTTCTAGCAGAACATTGTGTTTGTAACTATTCTTCTGAAATGGTAACCTGTGTGTTTTTCCCATCTAACAGGCTTCACATTTGTGAATCATATGTTGATTCTTCATATTCGGTAATCCTCGTACAGATTGTTTTTTCCACCATAGTTTTGATTCCTTTTTCATTAAAGTGTCCTAATCTCTTATACCAGAGGTCTAATTCTGTAAATGCTTTATCACCATGTGTGTGATCAAAGCTTGACCAACATTCCCTTGCACTTTAAGAGTAAAAAGTCTACCTTCCTTTTTACCATGGACAATTTGATTGTATCCATTCTCTAGATCTTCAACAAATACTCCTTCATTTGTAAACCTTACTTGAAAAACTTTTTCTACTATCTGTCCCACACTAATCAGATTCTTTGGGATTGTTGAAACATACAAAACATTTGTTAGTAGGTCAGCTCCATTCTTACATTGTACTTTTCCAATTGACCGTACATTATGTTTTGTGTTATCACCTGTTTGTACTGTATGATTTGAAATACCTCTTTCCAATTCTGATAATAATTCTATATTTCCTGACAAATGATTTGAACAACCAAAGTCATATAGAATACCTTGAGATCTTCATTCTCTGACACGCTTATCGAATTCATCATCAATGTTGTATGATTGTCATTTTTCATATCATTCGCATAGTTGTAGTAGGTAGTGTTGTGAGACTGATTCTGTCCCCAACTTCTTTCTCCACCTCTACCATATCCGCCTCTTTGGCTTTATCTACCTCTTTGATATCTTCCACTTCTGCCTTTGCTATTGTTATTCTGATTGTGACTTGATCTTTGAGAATTATGCCAGCAATCATGAGCCAAATGATTGCTTAATCCACAGATCCAACAAGACTTCTTGTTGTTATCCTGATTACCTCTTCCTTTTGTATTACCTCTACTTTTACTTCTGGCATTACCTCTTCTCTTTCATAATTTGTTTGAGTAGTCATCTCTTCTTCATCTTTTTCTTTTCCTTTGTCACCTTTCTTCTTACTCTTTACGTACATAGCAGAACTATGTCCTTTATCTCCATCTGTCTTCAAATCTTTCTCAAATTTTAGCATTAGTCCAAGCAACTGATTTAAATTTGGTACAAAATGATTTAATGAAAGTTCAGTTGAGAGTACGAAAGGTTTCCACCTTTCATCTCCTCTCAATCCTGCAAGCAACTGTGCTATTAACCTGTGATCTTCGATATCCTCATCAATGGATGCAAGACTCTTTGCCAAGTCCCTCATCCTAGTGACATAATCACCAATGCTTTGACTTTGCTTTTTCTTGAACATTGTAAATTCTGACCATAAGCTAGCTTTCCTAGCTTTGGTAGTGTTTTGGAAATGATCTTCCAATGCACTCCATATGTCTTCCGCTTTCTCCAGACCTCTAATATGTGGTAATAGATGATCTGTAATGGTATTGTAGATATAAACTCTTGCCGTTGCATCTTTCTTCTGCCACAGCTTCAAGGCTTCTAACTCTTCTTTCTTTGGTTGACTGTCATCTCCAAAAGTAGGCTTCTTTTCTTCTCCTGTTACATATATCATTAAGTCCTTACTCATAAGTAAGGCTTCCATTCGCATTACCCATGCGGGATAGTTATCTCTGTCCAATTTGTCAATAGAAACGTGATCTTCCATGATCTTCTTGTTTCTATTACTGTCGGTGAGTATAATGTTAAAAGATTTACCTTTTGTAAACCTTTACCCTTGAGAATGACTTTGGAACACTTCTTTGATTCCGTTTGCTATTGATCACTTCAGCTTTCACCTTTCCAACAAAGAATTCTTCAATTTCTCTTGTATCTGCACTTCCGTTTACTCTTCAGAACCTTTCTTCTCTTCAGAACCTTTCTGCTCTGATACCATTTGTTGATGCGCGGCAAAAGCTTGATAACTAAGCTACGGAATTGCCACGCCACAAGAACTAAGCTAAAGTGATGTTAGAACACCTCTATAATCATCAATACTTAGCAAGTTTCCTCAAACTGAAAACTTCACAACTGTGTTAGTGAAATTCAAAATTCACTTTACCAGAAACTTTGCCTTTTCTTCAGCTTCAATTCTGATCTGGTTTACTTCAATCTTTACAATTCTGTGCTTGATTACTGTTAAATAATCTTTCAGCCAAATAACTGTACTAAAATTAGGTCTGAATTCATCGAATCGCACCGGAATTCTACCGTACTATCACCGGAGTGTTACCGAAATGTTACCAGAATATTACCGGAACCAACTGCAATTCTGTTTGTAGTTACTTCAAATGATTGTAGATGAAATAAGGAAGTTATACTTGAGCTTCCTTTAGTGAATGAACTTCATCTGAAGTTTGAAGAAAAGCTTCACCAGTTCTGGATACCTTTATGGTCAGACACTATACTGTGTGTACGTGTCCCGTTCACAAAAATCTTTTGAACAGTTTGTAGTTGAAGCTACTGATTTCAAAATGAGCTATCTCTCATGAAAAACTTTACACTATACTGGGAGATATAACTTATAGAAGTACCGTAAAATGTATACTGAGAAAACTATAACTGTTAACTAACTTTCACAGTAACATGAAATCATTTGGATTCTTCACACAAGAAGAATGCGCTTAGACCTTTCCACATAAACATGTGTTTCTATTAGAGAAGATGTGTACAGAATGGCATGGCCTCACTTTGCTCATAGCCATGAGAACTCTCCTATGTTGAGTAGTTTCTCCTTATCATCTCTCTCAGATGAATGCCTGACTGTTTAGGTTCTATTATTCATCTCTACATATGCACACTTGCATCTACTACAAAAATGCGCTTCTAAGTTGTCTACCTGAGCTCTATCTCATATTCTATTCTGCTCCCCCTCTTTATTGTGAATAGGAACATTTGTATGTGAACAAGTGTTAAGTGTCTTTCAAACTGGGCGCAATCTTGATGATCAAAGAATTGATCAGATCTCAGCGCATAGTGTAAATTTTTACACAAATCAGGAGCCCAAATCTAAGTTGGAAGGTACACCATCTATGTCTAAAATCATTTTATCCAGTGGATTATATTTTATGAGAACCATCTGTTTAAAGTTGCATATGTAAAAGTCACCTGTAGAAAGTGCTTGTTTTAGACATAGGTTTACTTATTGGAGTAAATCTAAAATCTTTTAAGTTCTTTTAAAGAAATTTAACTTAGAATAGTTGCGCAATGACTGTTGGTGCAAGACAATCAACAATTGAAGGTCTTTAAGTCCGCAGAGACGGCATCAAAAATTTCTTTAAAAAGGTCACCAGAACAGTACGGAACAGTACCGGAAACTCACAGTAAAGTCACCGGAATGTTACCGGAATTGATCAGTTTTACAGTTTTCAGTTTATGAAGAGTTGGAAGATAAAAGGAGGAAGAAAAGAACAAATTTTGGAGCATGGAAGAAAACCGGAAAAAGGATGTACACATATGTACAGTAGTATAGTCAAAGTTGTAAGCTTGTACAAATTTATCTATAAATACCTGAGAAAGTGTCGGGGCAGATATGAGAGAGGCATAGATATGAAAGGCCTATACGAGAGTAAGAGAGGCATAGATGATAGAATGAGAGACAATGAGAGAGAATGAGAAGTTAGATGTCATGAGACATATGAAAAGTTAGTTGAGTTTTCCTCTCATCACTCAACTGTAACTTTCTGAGTAATCGAAGAAATATTGTGCCGAAATTTCTGTGTGTTCTTCATCTGTGATAGATGATTTGTGAAATCCTTTTGAGGATATCTAAGTCTATAGTTAATCAATCTATAGCTTAAGTTTCAGAGTTTAATTGTAAACAGAAACCGAGAATTGTCAGTAGGAACATTCATATGTGTTGAGTGTTCAAAGTTTACTGAAACAGGCGCATTTCCAGTGATCAATGTTTTGATCATTTCTCAGTGCATACTTTAAAGTTTTGCATGAGTGAGGGCTTAATCTTTAAGTTAGAAGATAAGCTACTCGTAACCAGAAGCATTTGCTTAAACGGGTTCTATTCAAGGAGAACCAAGTCTTAGAAGTTGCAGGTGTAAAATAGACTGTTCAGAATGACAGTTTCAGACATAGGTAACTTGTGAAGGTGATTTCTCAAGTTATACTAAACCTTTGAAGAACTTTAACTTGAAGGAGGTGCGCAATCTCTAGACGACACTCCATACAAAGTTTCATAAAAACTTTTCGTGTTTGATAGATTAATTTGAAGAAACTGTGCAGCAGAATTTTTGTGTTGTGAAGTTTTTGACTTACTCTTGGTATAGAGGTGCTCTAATCACAAGAGTAGGTTATTCTTTTGGAGATTAACACTCTCCATCAGTGGTACCAGAGCAGGAGCATCAAAATCAAAGAAAGGAGGATCCCGATTGCTGCGGTTACAAAGAATTCAACAACTGAAGAACTAAAAGGTGAAAGTTTGAAGGCAAAACCTGAGGAAGAGATCATACGATATCAAGAAAGACAAACGGAGTCTAATTTGAAGCAAAGGTACATATATTATTCATAAAGGTTGAAGATTTCAATACACAGGAAGACACAAGATGGGAGATTCTCTGCAGATAGAGAAACTGGATAGGGAAAACTATCCTGCGTGGTCAATGAGGATGGAAGCTCATCTTATGAGCAAAGATTTGATAGCTTATATCACAGGAGAAGAAGAAAAGCCACAGTTCAGAGATCCTAGTGTTCCGACTAGGGAAGAGTTAGCAGATTTGAAAAACTGGATGAAGAAAGATGCTCAAGCTAGAAGCATTATCTATATGGCAGTCAATGATTACTTGTTACCTCATATTCGAGGTCTTGAAAGTGCAACTGACATTTGGAATGCTTTGGAGGAGCATTTCCAGAATACTACTAAGTCAAGGAAGGCATCCTTATGGGCAGAGTTTACAACCTTCAAGAAGAAGGCTTCTCAGTCCATTTCAGACTATGTGACAAGGATGAAAGACATTGCAGATGCATTAGGAGCTGTTGATGAAGACATTGAGGAGGATAAATTGGTAAGGCAAATTCCTACAGGCTTAAGAGGTGATGACAAATGGAAGCCGTTTATTTTGTCTACAGAGTTATCACTTGATCATTTCACTCCAGATTTAAATCAGTTGCTAGGTCATATGCTAACATTTGAGAATGATGTTAAAGGAGATGGTGACAAGAGTGCAGGTCATGCAATGTACTCAAAAGATAAAAAGAAGAATAGCAAAGGAAAGCAACAAGCAAATGAAGATGAAGGAACAACTAGCCAAGCCAACTTCCTAAGAGGAAGAGGAGGTGGCAAAGGTAGAGGAAGAGGCAGAAACAACAAAGATGGAGGCAAAGCTTGCTGGATTTGTGGTAAGACAAATCATTTAGCTAATGATTGTTGGCACAATACTCAAAGTAATAATGGATATAGTCAAAGTTACAATGCAAGAGGAAGAGGTGGCAGAAATCAAAGAGGAAATTTCAGAGGCAAAGGTGGTAGGAGTTACTTTGGAAGAAATGCAGGTAGAGGATTCCAAAGTCAACAATATAACAATACCTACTACAATTACGCTTCAGAACAGAAGGATGATTCAACATTGATATTGAATGCTACTTGTGAAAGGCAGAGTGAAGATCAAAGAGTCTTCTACATTGACTCAGGATGTAGCAATCACCTGAGTGGAAACATATCATTGATGACTGATTTGGAGAATAAAGTTTCTAATCATGTTGTTCAAACAGGTGACAACACAAAGCATAAAGTGAAGTCGATTGGATCAGTGAAAGCTAAAGACGGTAGTACCTTATTGGGTAAGGTTCTGTATGTTCCTACAATTCCTAAGAATTTGATAAGTGTAGGACAAATTGTTGAAAAGGGATATGAAGTAAGATTCACTAATGAAGGAGTATACGTGGAAGATCCCAGTCAAGGGTATAAACAGATTGTTTCAGGAAAGAAAGAAGGAAGATTGTTCACACTGAAGATTCAAGGCAACATTGGTCAGGCCATGTTTACATATGCAGGACATAAGATTTCTGAGTTAGATCTTTGGCACAAGAGGCTTGGACATTTCAATGAAAGAGGTATTAAAGATATGATTAACAATGGTTCAGTGCTTGGATTGCCTAATGTTGCAGGTCAACATATGACATACAAATGTGAGGCATGTCAATTAGGTAAGGCTCATAAGCATTCGTATTCCAAGCATGGTTTTATGTACTCACAGAAGCTTGAGTTGGTACACACAGATGTGTGGGGACCATCAAAGGATTTCAGTATAAATGGGTCAAGATATTATGTGATTTATGTTGATGATGCTACTAGATGGATCACTATCTATGTGATCAAGGATAAGTCAGAAGTATTCAATACATTCAAACATTATCATGCGTATGCAGAAAGAACTACAGGTCATAAACTGAAGAGACTAAGATCAGATGGAGGGGGAGAGTATTTCTCCAACGAATTCAGTGACTACTTATGGAATGCAGGTATAAAAAGGGAAGTTACTTGCAGATATTCTCCTCAACAAAATGGTATAGCAGAAAGGAGGAATAGGACTCTTGTTGAGTTTGCAAGGTCCATGATGAATGAGAAAAATTGCCCTAATTATTTGTGGGCTGAAGCTGTAAATACAGCTACTTATTTGGTCAATAGGTTACCATGTAAAGCCTTGCAGGGTATGACACCATATGAAGCTTGGTGGGGTAAAAGACCTACCCTAGATCATTGCAGAGTATTTGGATGTGTGGCATATGCATATGTGCCATCACAATTAAGACACAAATTGGAACCTAAAGCTGAAAAATATGTTTTCATTGGTTATGATGACAGACAGATGGGATACAGGTTGTGGAATCCATCCACAAAACATTTTCTGGTTTCGAAAGATGTTACGTTCGATGAGCAAAGTTCTTGGTATGCAGGAACAGTTAATAACAATACAGGTGATGAAGAAGAAGTGAGTCAAAAGAAAGGTAAATCAAAGGTTCAAATAATTGATGAAGAAGAAAATTATGAAGTGCAGGAAGAAGTTGAAGAAAGGTCAAGATTTGATCCTGAGTGTGAAGAACCAGAAACCTCAAGGACTGGAGAACTCAGAAGGTCATTAAGAAATAGATGGCAACCTACAAGGTACAGTTATGATACTTCATTTTTGGCTACGAAAGATTATGCTTACATAATGAAAGCAGATGAAGACCCTTCTACATACGAAGAGGCAAAAGGTAAGGAAAAATGGGAGAAAGCTATGCAGGAAGAACATGATGCATTGGTGGAAAATCAAACATGGGATTTAGTTCCTAAACCAAATAGCCAGAAGATTATTGGATGCAAGTGGGTCTACAAGACCAAAAGATTTGCAGATGGAAGTGTGTCTAGATACAAAGCTAGACTTGTTGTCAAAGGGTTTGCTCAAACATATGGAGTTGATTATGATGAGACTTATAGTCCAGTGGCAAAGATGACAACCATCAGAACACTCATAGCTGTTGCTGCGTGTAAAGGTTGGAAGTTATGTCAGTTAGATGTGAAAAATGCTTTTTTGAATGGTTATATTTCAGATGATGTGTTCATGGAGCAACCTCAAGGGTTCAGAGATAAAAGGTATCCAGATCATGTGTGCAAGCTCAAGAGAGCTTTGTATGGCTTGAAGCAGGCCCCAAGAGCGTGGAATTATAGACTTGTAAAGTTCTTGAAAGAACTTGGTTTTCAGGTGTCTGAAGCAGATAGTAGTCTGCTTATAAAAGCAAGTGATAATGGTTTCATATACATGTGCATATATGTTGATGATATAATCCTTACAGGAACAGATGAGTCAGGTATACAAAGACTCAAGAAGCAAATGGAAAAGGAGTTCAAGATAAGTGACTTGGGAGACTTGTCATATTTCTTGGGTATGGAGATCACATATACTCAGCATGGAGTATTCGTGACCCAAGAAAGATATTTGAAGAACTTGTTAATCAAGTTTAAAATGAATGATTGCCGGATAGCACCTACTCCAATGGAGGTGAATCACAAATTGAGTAAGTTTGGAGGTGAAGAATTCAAGGATGTGAGACAATATCAGAGTTTGGTTGGTAGTCTTATCTATGCTACTTTAACCAGACCTGATTTATCATATGCAGTAGGAGTATTGTCTCAATTCATGCACTATCCAAGGAAAGAACATTGGATTGCAGGACAAAGGGTGTTGAGGTACATTAAGGGTACACTCAAAGAAGGTTTGTATTATGGTTTTACATCAGATACAAATATCAAAATATACAGTGATACAGATTGGGCAGGTAATCCAGATGACAGAAGGTCAACCTATGGATACATGTGTTATGTGGGAGATAAGCTAATCTCATGGTGTTCCAAGAAGCAACATACAATTGTTTTGTCTTCTACCGAAGCTGAGTACAAAGGCATGGTTGAAGCTGCAAAGGAAGTGATTTGGCTAAAGACTTTAATGAAGAATTTTGACACTATACAGAGGACACCAATTATATTTGGAGATAATATGAGTTCATTATATTTAGCTGCTAATCCTGTTTTTCATGCCAGGACTAAACACATTGAGATTCAGTATCACTTTCTAAGAGAGAAGGTGATGGATAAAGAGATTGAAGTAATCCATACTTCAACGAAAGATCAGATAGCTGATATGCTTACAAAAAGTTTGGATGGACCTAAGTTACAAAGGTTTAAAGATATGGCAGGAATAAAGAAGACAGAGAAAACCTCAATTGATGATTGAGGTGGAGCTGTTGGTGCAAGACAATCAACAATTGAAGGTCTTTAAGTCTGCAGAGACGACATCAAAAATTTCTTTAAAAAGGTCACCGGAACAGTACCGGAACAGTACCGGAAACTCACAGTAAAGTCACCGGAATGTTACCGGAATTGATCAGTTTTACAGTTTTCAGTTTATGAAGAGTTGGAAGATAAAAGGAGGAAGAAAAGAAAAAATTTTGGAGCATGGAAGAAAACCGGAAAAAGGATGTACACATATGTACAGTAGTATAGTCAAAGTTGTAAGCTTGTACAAATTTATCTATAAATACCTGAGAAAGTGTCGGGGCAGATATGAGAGAGGCATAGATATGAAAGGCCTATACGAGAGTAAGAGAGGCATAGATGATAGAATGAGAGACAATGAGAGAGAATGAGAAGTTAGATGTCATGAGACATATGAAAAGTTAGTTGAGTTTTCCTCTCATCACTCAACTGTAACTTTCTGAGTAATCGAAGAAATATTGCGCCGAAATTTCTGTGTGTTCTTCATCTGTGATAGATGATTTGTGAAATCCTTTTGAGGATATCTAAGTCTATAGTTAATCAATCTATAGCTTAAGTTTCAGAGTTTAATTGTAAACAGAAACCGAGAATTGTCAGTAGGAACATTCATATGTGTTGAGTGTTCAAAGTTTACTGAAACAAGCGCATTTCCAGTGATCAATGTTTTGATCATTTCTCAGTGCATACTTTAAAGTTTTGCATGAGTGAGGGCTTAATCTTTAAGTTAGAAGATAAGCTACTCGTAACCAGAAGCATTTGCTTAAACGGGTTCTATTCAAGGAGAACCAAGTCTTAGAAGTTGCAGGTGTAAAATAGACTGTTCAGAATGACAGTTTCAGACATAGGTAACTTGTGAAGGTGATTTCTCAAGTTATACTAAACCTTTTGAAGAACTTTAACTTGAAGGAGGTGCGCAATCTCTAGGCGACACTCCATACAAAGTTTCATAAAAACTTTTCGTGTTTGATAGATTAATTTGAAGAAACTGTGCAGCAGAATTTTTGTGTTGTGAAGTTTTTGACTTACTCTTGGTATAGAGGTGCTCTAATCACAAGAGTAGGTTATTCTTTTGGAGATTAACACTCTCCATCAATGACTAGAAGAGTGCTGTACCAAATTTTCATGGAAAACTTTAATCATTTCTTCAGTCAATGAGTGAATTTTGTGAGGCAGACTTTTCTGAGTGAAGCTAGTTTTTATAGAGCAGTTGTGTCCATATTTTGGTAAAAGATTTCAAAATTGGTCAACATTTTGAGCTATATTTGACATAGAGGTGTTCTAAACTCAAGTATAGCTTGTCTTTTGGAGATTAATCATCTCCATCAGTGGTATCAGAGCAGGAATAATTAGATTTGAAGAAAAGGAAGACTCTGACTATTGTAAATATACAAAATTCAACATTTGAAGATTCAAAAGGACAGAGTGTAAATGAAAAGCTAAATGGAGACACACAAGAGCAATCAAAAGGATTAGAAGAAGTGAATTTCGAATCTAAGGTACATTCATTCATCATAAGTTTAAAGATTTGATAGTACAAGTGAAGAAAGGATGTGAGATAGTCTCCAAATTGAGAAGTTGGATAGAGAGAACTATCCAGCTTGGTCTATGAGGAAGGAACTCATTTTATGAGGAAAGATCTGATGGGATACATCACAGAAGAAGAAGAAAAGCTAGAGTTTAAAGATCCTAGTGTTCCTACTAGGGAGGAGCTTGCAGATTTAAAGATTTGGATGAAGAAGGATGCTCAACCAAGGAGCATTATCTATATGGCACTAAATGATTACTTGATTCCTCATATCAGAGGACTTGAAAGTGCAAGTGATATATGGAGTGCTTTGGAGGATCATTTTTAGAATACAACCAAGTTAAAGAAAGCATCAGTATGGGCAGAGTTTACCACATTCAAGAAGAAGGCTTTGCAATCAATATCTGATTATGTGACAAATCTGAAAGACATTGTTGATTCCTTAGGTGGAGTTGATGAAGAAATTGAAGAAGATAAATTGGCAAGACAAATCGTCACAGGTCTAAGAGGAGATGAGAAGTGGAAACCTTTCATATTGTCAATTGAACTTTCATTAGATCATTTCACTCTTGATTTGAATCAATTGTTAGGACATATGTCAAAGGATATATTGATAAGAGTGCAGGTCATGCAATGTATTATAAAGACAAGAAGAAATCTATCAAAGGAAAGCAACAATAATTTGAAGATGAAGGTACTCCAAGCCAAGCAAACATCCTAAGAGGAAGAAGAAGTGGCAAAAGTAGAGGAAGATGCAGAAACAAGAAAGATAATGTCAAACCTTGCTAGATATGTGGTAAGACCAATCATCTATCTCATGAATGTTGGCATAATAATCAAAGCAATGGTAAATTTAATCAGAATTTTAATCAAAGAGGAAGAGGTGGAAGAAGTTAGAGAGGAAATTACAGAGGTAGAGGTGGTAGGAGTTTCTTGGAAGAAATGGAGGAAGAAACTTCCAAAACCAATCCTACAATGACACCTACTACAATTATGCATCAGATCAGAAAGAAGATTCAACTCTTATTATGAATGCAACATGTGAAGCTTCAAATTAAGTCTTAAGGGTATTCTATATTGACTCAGGGTGTAGCAATCACGTGAGTGGAAACATTGCTTTGATGACTGATTTGGATCATCAGGCAATTAATCATAGAGTCCAAACATGTGACAATACAAAGCACAAGGTGAAGTCAATTGGATCAATTAAAGCCAAAGATGGAAGTACTCTCTTGAGTAAGGTTTTGTACATTCCTAAAATTCCAAGGAATTTGATTAGTGTAGGAAAAATTGTCGAAAAAGGATATGAGGTGAGGTTCACTAATGATGGATTTATGTTGAAGACCGTAGCCAAGGGTATAAGCAAAATGTTACAGGAAAGAAAGAAGGGAGGCTCTTTCCATTGAGGGTACAAGGTAATGTTGGACATGCCTTGTTCACATATGGAGAGCAAACAATATCTGAGTTGGATCTTTGGCACAAAAGGCTTGGACGCTTCAATGAAAGAGCTATCAAAGAGATGATTAATAATGGTTCAATACTTGGATTACCTAATGTTGCAGGTCAACGCATGACATAGAGATGTGAAGCATGTCAATTAGTTAAGGCTCATAAGCAATCATATAATAAGCATGGTTTTATGTATTCAAAAAGACTTGAATTGGTACATAAAGATGTGTGGGGTCCTTCAAATGATTTTAGCATGAATGGTTCAAGATATTATGTCATATATGTTGATGATGCTACCTAATGGATCACTATTTATGTGATCAAAGATAAGTCATGAGTGTTTACTACATTTAAACACTATCATGTATATGCAAAAAGATTTACAAGACAAAAGTTGAAGAGATTGACATCAGATGGAGGGGGAGAGTATTTTTCAAATGAAGCTAGTGATTATTTATGGAATGCAGGTATAAAGAGAGAAGTTACTTGCAGGTACTCTCCTCAACGAAATGGTATAGCAGAAAGGAGAAATAGAACTCTTGATGAGTTTGCAAGATCATTGATGAAAGAAAAGAATTGCCCTAATTATTTGTGGGTGAGGCTATAAATATAGCCACATACTTGGTTAATAGGCTACCATGTAAAGCTTTGCAAAGTATGACACCATATGAACCTTGGTGGGGTAAGAGACCTACATTCGATCATTGCAAAGTATTTGGTTGTTTAGCTTATGCTTATGTTCCTTTTCAATTAAGGCATAAGTTGGAACCAAAGGTTGAAAAGTATGTGTTCATTGGTTATGATGATAAGCAAATGGGATACAAGTTGTGGAGTCCATCTACAAAGCAATTTCTTGTATCAAAGGATGTCACATTTGATGAGCAAAGTACTTGGTACTTAGGTGCAAATAATACTTATGCAGGTCTTGAAGAAAAATTGAATCAAAAGAAAGGTAAATCAAAGGTTCAAATATATGAAGAAGAAGAGAACAATGAAGTATTACTTGAAGTTTAGGAGATGCCAAGGTTTGATTGAGAATGTGATCTACCAGAAACTTCAAGAAGTGGAGAACTTTGAAGATCATCAAGGCACAAATGGCAACCCACAAGGTATAGCTATGATACTTCATTCTTGATTGCTAAAGATTATGCTTCCATGATAAAAGCAGATGAAGACCCATCCACATATGATGAAGCCAAAGGAAAGGAGAATTGGGAAAAAGCTATGAAGGAAGAGTATGATGCACTCATTGAGAATGAGACTTGGGAATTGGTACATAAACTAATTAATCAGAAGGTAATTGGATGTAAGTTGGTTTATAGAACAAAAAGATTTGCAGATCGAAGTATATATAGGTACAAAGCCAAACTTGTTGTCAAAGGATATGCACAAACATATGGTGTGGACTATGATGAAACTTATAGTCATGTAGCAAAGATGACAACCATAAGGACTCTCATAGCTATTGCTGCTTGCAAAGGTTGGAAAGTATCTCAATTAGATGTGAATAATGCATTTTTGAACGGTTACATTTCAGATGAAGTTTACATGGAACAACCAGATGGTTTTAAAGATCAAATTTATCTAGATCATGTGTGTAAGCTCAAGAGAGCTTTGTATGGCTTGAATTAGGCCCCAAGGGCATGGAATTATAGGCTTGTAAAGTTCTTGAAGGAACTTGGTTTTCAAGTATCAAAGGGAGATAGTAGCTTGCTAATCAAAGCAAGTAAAGATGGGTTTATCTATGTTTGTATTTATGTATCTATGTATCTATGTATCTATGTATCTATGTATCTATGTATCTATGTATCTATCTATGTATCTATCTATCTATCTATCTATCTATCTATCTATCTATCTATCTATCTATCTATCTATCTATCCATCCATCTATCTATCCATCTATCTATCTATCTATCTATTATCTATCTATCTATCTATCTATCTATCTATCTATCTATCTATCTATCTATCTATCTATCTATCTATCTATCTATCTGTCTATTCATCTATCTATCTATCTATCCATCTATCTATCTATCTATCTATCTATCTATCTATCTATCTATCTATCTATCCATCTATCTATCTATCTATCTATCTATCTATATATATATATATATATATATATATATATATATATATATATATATATATATATATATATATATATATATATATATATATATATATATATATATATATATATATATATATATATATATGTGTGTGTGTGTGTGTGTGTCTGTATGTTTGTCTATCTGTCTGTCTGTCTATCTGTCTATCTATCTATCTATCTATCTATCTATGTGTATGTCTCTCTGTCTATCTATCTGTATGTATGTCTGTCTTGTTGGGAAATATGGATGGATGATCCAAGAGATTGAGTAGGTACTGCTAAAACTTGCTTTGTACTAGCCCTCTTTAGCTTCAGACTTGATTAGTAGACTCCCTTAGCTTTCCAATGACACCAAGAAATGGCCTATGTCCTTTGGAAATGAAGTGTGTAATGATTGAATCAAAACAGATAACTTTGGAAGTCACAAAGTCAAGAAAACTTTCTATTTTGGTCTTTACACCTGCTCAATGTTTCGCTCAGTGTGACCAGCACAGTAGCAATTGATAAAATTCCTTCTAGGGGTATTCAATTAGCTTAGTAAGCTACCATTTGCAAGTGGAATGATGTAAAATAATGAACTATGCTAAGAGAAATTAATTTAGCAAGATTTGGTAGACCCCAGACTTTTTAGGACTGTAGCAGAGATAGACTAGTGAGCACCTCGACGACGATTTCTCTGAATTGGCTAAAGGAAATCACTTCAAACTTTCTCAGCATGTAGATGACTTTGAGCTGAATCCAAAAAGCTTTGAATCACTGAATTTGGTGGAGTATTGGCTGAGATATGCCCTTGACAAGTTGACAGACTTTGGAGTAGACAATCAGTGAGCACAGAGATGAATGATGTAAATGTATCTATAAATTACCACTTGTGTACAATCCCATTGGCATGACAAGCATTGCCTAATGGTGTAGAGAGGTGTAGACTATGATGTAGTGCTCACACACACTCAATGACAGTAGAATGAAGCTGGGGAGTGATGTCTCTCACCGCGGCTTTTCAAGTTCACCTTTTATATGGAATGTGTAAGAATTTGAATTCAAATTCAAATTCTTGGCTCCTTCTAATCAAGCTTCTAAAAACTTGGAGATATTCTCTCAATCAGGTGAACTAACTTTTCCACGAATCATTTGGGTAGGTGCTTACAAAAGATTCTAAGTCAAATTGACTTTTACAATGAGGTAAAGTGGTAAGTAATCACTAGCATATGTTCCTATGATTCTTCATGTATGTAGAGTCTTCATGATATCTTCCAAGCCAAATGTGTAGGCTTGTGATTTACACCAACAGCTCCCCCTCAAGCCAAACATTTTGGCTTAAGTCTTCATCTTCAATCTTCAAGTACATCCTGCAATCCAATCATAGATTTGAACCTGCAAAGTTTGGTCCCATCCAAAGCTTTAGTCAGCAAATCTGCACATTGCATGTTGGTTGACACATAGGTCAGCTGAATGTCCTTGCTTAGCAACTTCTCCCTCACATAATGATAATGAACTTCTATGTGTTTGGTCCTGGCATGATAGATATGATTAGCTGCAAGGTGAAGAGAACTTGTATTATCTCCAAAGATAATTGGAGGCCTAGTATATAAGCCCAATTTTGTATACAAAAGTTTAATCCAAATTGCTTCTTGAGTGGCATTAGCTAGCCCTCTATAATCTGCTTCTGTAGAAGACAATGCGACAGTTGGTTGCTTCTTTGCAGACCATGAAATTGGTTTGTCACCTGCAAAAGAAATGTAACCTAAAATGCTTCTCCTATGATCCTTGCATCCTACCCAATCTGCATCTGAATAAACTTTTATATCAATATCTGAAGTGTAAGGAAAGTACAAACCATGGTTCTCTGTACCCTTGAGATACTTCAAGATTCTTTTGGTAGCCTCTAAGTGAGGTATCCTTGGCTTGTGCATAAATTGACTTAGCACACTAACTCCATATGCAATATCAATTCTTGTAAGAGTAGCATAGTTCAAGCTACCTACCATACTTTGATAACCTGTAATGTCTTGGACTTCATCACCTTCATGGGCACTTAGCTTTAGGTTCACCTCCATTGGAGTGCTAGCTGCTTTAGCATCCTGTAAGTGAAATTTCTTCATGTCCTGCACATACTTCTTCTGAGTAATGTATATTCCTGAATTAGTGTAAACTAATTCAAGTCCCAAAAAATACTTCAATAGCCCAAGATCATTGATCTTGAACTCCTTCATCATTTGGCTTTTGATGCTTCTGATTCCATTGACATCATTACCTGTAATGATGATATCATCAACATAGATATAGAGATAGATTATCTCTGAATTACTTCTCTTAATGAACAGAGAAGTGTCAGCCTTACTCATGACAAAACCTTGGTTTTGGAGGTATGTAGTTAGCCTGTAATTCCATGCCCTAGGTGTGTGCTTCAATCCATATAAAGCCTTCTTTAATTTGCAAACATAAGTTACCTTCTTAGGGTCTTCATAGCCAGGATGTTGTGACATATAAACCTCTTCTGAGATCCATACATTCAAGAAAGAATTCTTGACATCCAATTGGTACATATTCCAATTCTTTGATGCAGCCACACTCACCAACACTCTGATTGTTGGCATCTTGGCCACAGGAGAAAATGTTTCTTCATAGTCAATGCCTTGGGTTTGTGCACAACCCTTGGCTACCAATCTGGCCTTGTACCTGTTAATTGTGCCATCAGAATTTCTTTTCAATTTATAGATCCATCTGGATCCTATTACCTTCATGGAGTCCTTCTTGGGTACTAACTCCCATTATCACTCTCCTTGAGTGCTTCAATCTCCTCATCCATAGCTTCCTTCCATTCTGATTTTGTGATTGCTTCTTCATATGATCCTAGTTCTTCATTTAGCAAATCCTTTGCAAGATAAATTGAATGTTTAGTAACAAGAGATGTATCATACCCATATCTGATAGGTTTTTTGCTCTCTCTTTGAGACCTTCTGATTGATTGAGTTGAGGATTCTGGTATGTCCTCAAGCTTCTTCATCTTCATTTTGCCTTTGGACTTCCATGCCTTGAACTCTTCAAGGTTGATTGTATCTTCATCATCTGAACTTGACTCTCCATCCTGAGTAGGTTCCTCCTTTGTAAGTTTTGGAAATTCTTCTTCCAAATCATAGGGTAGTTTGACCTTCCTGCATTCATTCTCATACCAAGAATCATTCTCATCAAAGATCACATCTCTTCTTACCATAAATCCCTTATTGGTAGGGTTATAAAACCTGTAACCTTTTTTATTTAAATCATATCCAATGAAAATACATTTTTCATCCTTTGGATCTAGCTTTCCTCTTACCTTTGAAGGAATGTGTACATATGCTACACATCCAAAAATTTTGCAGTGATCCAATGATGGTCTCTTACCATGCCATGCTTCATATGGTGTCATACCATCAAGTGACTTTGATGGTAACCTGTTTATGAGATAAGTGGCAGTAGAGACACTCTCTGCCCATAGATAGTTAGGTAATTTCTTCTCATTAAGCATAGATCTAGCTGTCTCAAGAATTAACCTATTTCTTCTTTCAGCTACCCCATTCTGTTCAAGAGTTAAGCTAAGCGCTTCTAGTATAGTAGGAATTAGAAACATTCCTTTTGGAGATATCAAATTAGCTTAATAAGATAACTATTCCAAGTGGAATCACTTAAAATGATTGACTATACACAGAGAAATCAATTTAGCAAGTACAACATTACCCCCGATTTTTTAGGACCTCTGTAGAGTTAGACTAGTGGGTACTTCAATGCGCTTTTCTCCAAATGTACTAAATGGATTGTCTTCAAAATTTGTCCGCATGAATAGGACTTAGATTTGATTCGAAAAAGCTATAGAACATTGAAAATGGTGGAGTATTGACTAAGATATGAGAAATACAAAATGACTATTATACGTGACAATGATAGACATATCACAAGATATAATGAATGATCTATTGTAGTATGAAACAATGTTGTACATGATCATTGGCATGATAATCAATGCCCAATGATAGATAGAGGTGTAGGCTATGATGTGAGCATCACTCCCTTACAATGTGATCAACAAAAACTTAGGATTGTAGTGATCTCTAGCCTCGAGTTGTTTCCTTCATCTTTTATAGATGTTCTATTCAAAATTTGAATTTGAATTCAACTTTGGCTGTCACTAAAAAGGTGATCCTCTAATCTAGGAGATATTTTCTCCAAATAAAGTTGTAGCTTTTCCATCTAACAAACTCCATGAGTCTAGTGGTATCTACAAATATTCCTCTAAGTTAAATAGACTTTTACAAATGGTAAGAGGTAAAGAATCCATACCAATGGTTCTCATGGGTCTTCAATAATTTGCACATAAAGTCTTTATATCTATCCAAGTGTGTAGGATTGGTATTTGCACCAACAGCTCCCCCTCAAGCAAAACATCTTGGCTTGGGCTTCTTCTTCACTCCTCTTGAATGTCCTGCAATCCAATGATAGCTTTACACTTGCAAAGTTTAGTACCATCAAGTGCTTTGGTCAATAACTCTGCACATTGCATATTAGTTAATACATATGCCAACTGAATTTCCTTGCTCAATAGCTTCTCTCTCAGATAATGATAGTGGACCTCAATGTGCTTGGTCCTAGCATGATAAATAGGATTTGGTGCAAGATGTAATTGTATTATCTCCAAAAAGCATTGGAGATGTAGTATGCAATCCCAAATCTGTATATAACAATGTTATCCATATGGCCTCTTGAGTAGCATTGGCCAATCCTCTATATTCTACCTCTATTGAAGATAAAGCAGCAGTACGTTGCTTCTTGGAAGACCACGATATAGGTTTGTCACCTCCAAAAGATAGATATCCTGAGGTACCCCTCCTATCATCTTTGCAACCTGCCCAATCTGCATCTGAGTATATCTTGATGTCTAAATTTGAAGTATAAGGAAAGTATAATCCTTGACTTAAGGTACTTCAAAATCCTCTTGGTAGCTTCCAAATGAGATGCCCTAGGTTTGTGCATAAATTGGCTTAAGACACTTATTCCATAAGCAATATCAATCCTGGTCAATGTAGCATAGTTCAAGCTTCCCACTATGCTTTGGTATCCTGCAATATTATCAAGCACATCACCTTCATTAGCACGTAAGTTTTGGTTTACCTCCATTGGAGTGCTTACTATCTTGGCATCCTGCAATTGAAACTTCTTTAACATGTCCTGTACATACTTTCTTTGTGTAATGCAAATTCCAAAGTTAGTATAGACTAACGCAAGTCCAAGAAAATACTTTAGTGAAACAAAATCACTGATTTTGAACTCTTGCATCATTTGATTCTTAATCTGCTTGATGCCATTAGCATCATTACCTGTAAGTATGATATCATCAACATACACACATAGATATATCACCTCTGAGTTACTTCTCTTAAAAAACAGAGAAGTATCTTCTTTACTGCAGCGTTTCCTCAATCACAATCTATCCCCAATCACAATCTTTCGATCACTCAAAAATAATAGAGGAGAGAAGAACACAGAGATCGCACAAGGTAAGAGAAAATCTGATGCAGAAGAGTAGAAACAAATATGATGCACAGAAGGAAGAATTCTGATATTATAGATGTGAATCAATGGTTACAATAGTTTTGGACAATAGATTCTTGACGAAGCCTCTACCTCCTGACCACCCCTGAGCTATCACAATCGCATTCACACTCGCACTCTCAATCACACTGTCACTCTCACTCTCAATCACAAGGTAATTCTCAAATTTTTGTGTGTCCCCTGTGTTGATGCGCAGGTCTCCCTATATTAGAGTTTCATCGCTGCCCTCCAAAAGAAGTGTGCTATCCACCAGATTTAGAAAAAAATCGAGTTTCTCCAAATTCTTTCGCAAAAAGCCATGCGATCATAGTGTGCTTTCTTTCTTTAGCATACCTATAAAAAATAGGAGAGAACAACACCAAAAAGAAATATCCAAAAACATACATAATAAGACATGGTGACACGTGAGCATCAGAATCACGAATTCGAATAGAACTAGATAAGCCCTCATTTTTTTTGAAGTGTTGGAAAACGGCACTTTTCAGGACCTTGTAACTCAAAATTGATGAAGAATTTGCTTAAGCTTGTGAGAGACACTTTTATTCAATTTTGCAATCTGCACAATAGTGTTAGAGACGTCCAAGGTCCATATCAACCTCCAAATGCCGCTTTTTATCCCTTCAAGTTTCAAAATTCTAGAGAGAGAGTAAAATCAAGGCATTTTCTTACAATGAACTAAATGTAGGACCCTGCACAAGGTACTTAAAACATGATTCACAAAAAATTCACACAGGCACTGTTATTCTCTTATACTTGCTCTTCCTTTCTCTCATACAGAGTTTTCCTTATTTCTTTCATCTTCACCTTCAAAATTCCACTAGAAACCATGATGCGAATAAGGTCTAGAGAGAGAATATAAAACTTGTCAACCCAAAATTTTTCCTACATGCATAAAATGACCTAATTATTCATTCTAAGCATTATCCCCATAATGAAATTCAGAAAGTTCCAAGTGAATTATTTCACTAGAAAAGAGGCCTATTACATTTACTCATGATGAATCCTTGATTCTCAAGATATGTAGTCAACCTATGGTTCCATGCCCTACGTGCTTGCTTCAATCCATAAAGAGCTTTGTTCAGTTTACACACATGATTCACCTTGATTGGGTCCTCATAGCCAGGAGGTTGAGACATGTACAGCTCCTCTAAAATCCATCAATTGAGGAATGAATTTTTTACATCCAATTGGTACATGTTCCGATTCTTTGATGCAGAAACACTCACCAATACCCTGATGGTTGGCATTTTGGCCACAGGTGAGAAGATTTCTTCATAATCAACTCCTTGGGTTTGTGCAGAACCCTTAACCACAAGTCTAGCCTTCTACCTGCTTATTGATCCATCAGAATTTCTTTTGATCTTATAGATCCATCTAGAACCAATTACCTTCATAGAGTTCTTCTTTGGCACTAGCTCCCATGTATCATTTTCCTTGAGTGCTTCAATCTCTTCATCCATAGCTTCTTTCCATGCTACCTTGGTCTTTGCCTCTTCATATGATGATGGCTCTTTGAATGACAAGTTTTTTGCAAGATAAACAGAGTGCTTAGTAACTAAAGAAGTGTCATACCCATATCTAATTGGCTTCTTGCTCTCCCTTTGTGATCTTATGATTGCTTAGTTGGATGATTCAGGTATATCCTCCAACTTCTTCATCTTGACTTTGCCTTTGGACTTCCATGCCTTGAATTGTACTAGGTTGATGATGTCCTCATCCTCTCAGTTGATGTCTTCAGTCTAATTAGGCCATTCCTTGGTGAGGCTTGGAAATTCCTCTTCCAAGTCATAAGGTAGCTTTACATTCTTGCATTCACTTTCAAACCAAGAATCATTCTCATCAAAGACAACATCTCTATTGATCATAAGTCCTTTTTTGGAAGGATTGTAAAACCTTTATCCTTTCTGGTTCAAGTCATACCCTATGAAGATGCACTTCTCTGCCTTAGGGTCTAGCTTACCTCTAATTTGGGATGGTATATGCACATAAGCATTACATCCAAAGATCCTCCAATGATCAAGTGAAGGTCTTGTACCATGCCATGCTTCATATGGGATCATCCCATCAAGATATTCTGATGGTAACCTGTTAACAAGATAAGTGGTAGTAGATACACTCTCTGCCCATAAGTAATTAGGTAATTTTTTCTCATTTAACATTGACGTAGCTGTTTCAACAATAAGTCTATTTCTCCTCTCTGCCACACCATTTTACTTACCTCCTCCATTTGACCTTAGTCTCTTTAGGCTTCTTCCTGTTTGGTTCTCAACAAGTGCAAGATAATTTTTAAAGCATTTGAATACTTCATCTTTCTACTTCATAAAATATAAGATAGTCCACCTACTGAAATCATCGATGAAAGATACATAACACCTTGATCCAGAAATTGAGGGATCCTTACTTGGTCCCCATACATATGTATGGACAAGCTCTAGGTAATTTTCATGCATGTAGCCTTTTTTTGAGAAGGGTAACCTGTGGGATTTTCCAACTGACAAGCACCACATTTATAGATCATGTGTTGCTTGGATACATTAGGTATCCCAAGCACACATTGATCTCTACATATTTGCTTTAAATTTCTCTCACCAATATGCCCTAATCTCTTGTGCCATATTTCAAGCTCTAACAATGTTTGATCTTTGTAGCTATAAAGTGCAATATTCCTTGTATCTGCAAGTTCAAAGGTGAATAATCTACCTATCTATTCTCCTTTGGCAATTCTCTTGAATCCATGTTGGGGATCCTCCACAAATGCTCCATATTGGTTAAACCTGACCAACAAACCCTTTTCCACAATTTGTCCAACAATCATCAAATTTTTGGTGATTGTGGGTACATATAGAACCCTACTCAATATATTTCTAGTTCCATTAGAGGTTTTAACATTTCCTACCTTGATCACTAAGTGCTTGGTGTCATCACCTGTTTGTACTTGATGTTTACCCTTAGGTTCCTCAAGGTCAGAGAGAAGAGCTTCATTGTTTGCCACATGGTTTGAGCATCTTGAGTCAATATAGAAGAGATGGTCATCATTTATAGCTAGTTTTGAAGTCATATTCATAATTAGAAAAGAATCCACTTTCTCCTCTGTATAGTTGTCGTAATCTTTCCTTTATTTGTAGCCTCCTTGTTCCCTATGATGCAAAGAGGAGTCCATCTTTTAATAAGTAAGGTAAGAATCCTACCGAGGTGGGAACTCAAGAGAAACTTCTATAATTACAATTTTCCTTATGATATCTACACAAAAGATAGATTTTTGATCGATTTAAGTAGTACACCTCGTTTTCTATGGGCAAAAATTTGTACCCTTAGATATAGAGATTTCAAGGCTTGTAGAAATCACCAATGGATGATTACAATATACAAAAGGATGCATTAAAAACCTTTAACTTACTTTTTTTATAATAGATGCTTTCTTGGGAATTCTACATCCTAGGTCATGAACATAATTTTAATCCCATTCGCATCCCTCCCATGTAGATAATTTGAGGTTTACATGATGGGTACAAAAAATTTTTAGCGTATATGAATAATTTGCATGGGGACAATAATGTGGAAAAGCTTTCAAAATATGTAGAAAAACTTTTAAAAGAATATGTAGATGTATTTATTGAAGACCTTTCTAGTATAGCTCGACCTAGGCACGTTGAGCATGCTATTGAACTATATCTGAGGAGTGAAAATATTCTTGAACACCCTATACATTCATCATAGATGAAATAAAGGAGCTCAAGATTCAATTAGATGCCCTCTTGAAGAATGGCTTAATAAGACATGATATTTCACCTCTCAAAACAATTGTTTTATTTCACAACATAAAGATGGCTCTTATAGATTATGCATTGAGTATAGTTATTGAATGTAAGAGGGATTTAAAAACGTATCTACTTTCTCATATGGATGAATTGTTAATTCATTTAATTGGACCCATTATGTTCACCAAAATTGACTTAAGATCTTGTTAAGATAGATAGATAGATAGATAGATAGATAGATAGATAGATAGATAGATAGATAGATAGATAGATAGATAGATAGATAGATAGATAGATGGATAGATGGATAGATAGATAGATAGATATATAGATAGATAGATAGATAGATAAATAGATAGATAGATAGATAGATAGATAGATAGATAGATAGATAGATAGATAGATAGATAGATAGATAGATAGGTAGATAGATAGAGGGATAGATGGATAGATGGATAGATAGATAGATAGATAGATAGATAGATAGATAGATAGATAGATAGATAGATAGATAGATAGATAGATAGATAGATAGATAGATAGATAGATAGATAGATAGATAGATAGATAGATAGATAGATAGATAGATAGATAGATAGATAGATAGATAGTTAGTTAGATAGATAGATAGATAGATAGATAGATAGATAGATAGATAGATAGATAGATAGATATATAGATAGATAGATAGATAGATAGATAGATAGATAGATAGATAGATAGATAGATAGATAGATAGATAGATAGATAGATAGATAGATAGATAGATAGATAGATAGATAGATAGATAGATAGATAGATAGATAGATAGATAGATAGATAGATAGATAGATAGATAGATAGATAGATACATACATACATACATACATAGATATATAGATAGATAGATCATTAGATGTGCAGAAATTGCAATCCAATATGCATAGCAGAAGTTAGAGAACCTCTTCTACAAGTTGTCATCCTAGACACCTACTTACTAAAACCTGGTGGAGTGACATCTTATTGATTCTAGAAGTTATTCGTAAAAATTAAGCACAATCTTAGCTTTCTAACAAGCTAAAGATCACTGCATTTGGAGTTTCTATGACCAAGAAACTAATTGTCTAAACATAGACTACCTGTCAACTTAAGTTAAGCAAAAAAATTAGGGTTCTTAAGAATTTTTCCCATTAGCTACTAGAGATGAATCTTTTAGATCTATTTACACCAGAACAGGTACAAAACATAGGATTGTGAGCATGATATCATATGCAATAAATGGTGATCTACATAGAGAGAAATGCCCTTGACAAGCAAGTTGTGTATAGAAAGGTATGCAACTTGAATACCTATGTGCCTTGTAGCACACTATTTGGAGCCCTTGTGATATCCATTAGTGAGAGAACATACAGAGGTCAAGGTAGAATTAGAGGAAGAGGTCGAGGCTCCTACATTTCACATAAAGGTACAACATGCTATCGTTTTGATAAAGTAGGACACTATGCTAGTGATTGGTGGCTGAAAAATGGAAGACCAAATGGAGGCAATCAAAGGCGTAAAATCAACTATGCAAGCACCTCAAGTGAAGAAATCAAGGACACATTACTTGTAATGAAACATGAGTATAGATGCTCTTAAGAAGATGACAAAAAATGATAGATTGATTTAGATTGTAGTAACCATATGTCATGCGAAGGGAAGTTTGTTCACTAATCTACAGGTAGCAAGTAGAAAAGGATGTGTACATATAGGTGATCATACTCAACACATGATTGAACATATTGGAGATAAAAAGACTTAGAGATACAAGTAGAGTAAATGTGCTATCTAATGTTCTTCATGATCCTAGAATTTCAAAGAGCTTGATTTTAATCAGAAAAATGGTAGAAAAGGTTTATCATGTCCTATTCAATTCTAATGGGTACTTCATAAAAAAGCCCAATAGAAGGTTTCAAGGTCATTTCTCAAAGTAAAAGAGAAGGACAGATGTTTACTTTGGATGTCCAACATCCACATGGAAAGGTCATGTACATTCAACTTGGGTACAACAAGATTTTGGAGCTTGCCTCATTGGTACAAAAGGATATGATACATTAACATTCCAAATCTAAAGGAAATGAGCAAACATGAAATGGTAAGAGGTCTTCCAAAATTTAATTGTGTTGTACATGCATTATGTGAAGCTTGTGATTTAGGAAAGCAAATGAGGCAACCATTCAAAAGGAACAATTATGTGACCCGATATGTCTTGGAATTGATACATACAGATGTATCACGACTTACCCAAGAGTCATCAATGGCTGATAATAGATTTACTATCACCTTCATTGATGATCATTCAAGAAAGGTATGGTTGTTTTGTATGAAGCAAAAACTAGATGTGTTCTCTATATTCAAGAGATTCAAACGTGTCTCACATTCACCTAATAGATATGTTCTAGGTTTAGATTTTGTTATGCTAACAGATGTTGGTGAGCCTTCTTGCTACAAAGAGGCTATGCAGACAGAGGATCATGTCAAGTGGGAGCATGCCATGCAGAGTGCGTTGGATTCTATTCACAAGAATGGTACTTGGGATTTAGTACCTTTGCCAAAGGGTAGGAAAGCTTTACCATATAAATGGGTATATAAGCTGACACTCACATCAAAGAGTGCTTCTCCAAAGTATAAAGCACAACTTGTTGCAAAACGTTTTAAGCAACAATGTGGTGTTGATTTCGAGGAAATCTTCTCTCCAATGGTCAAGATGACTACCTTGTGCATGTTTCTTGGATTCGTTGCAATGGAGGACTTAGAGATAGTCCAAATGGATGTGAAAACTGCTTTCTTGCATGGAGATCTTACAGATGAGATCTGTTGAGCATTGCCAATATGGAAAGCAAACCAAAAATGTGCATGGAATGCACATTGACTCTTCAATTCAGCCTTTAGATCTCGTTCATACATATGTGTGTGGTCCCATGCCCACTAGGCCCTTAGGTGGTTCTCTCTACTTTGTCACTTTCATAGATGATGCTACTAGAAAAGTTTGGGTATATCCTATCAAATCAAAGGATGAGGTATTCCCTACTTTCAGAAAATGGTTTGCTTCAGTGGAGACTGAAAAAGGAACTAAGCTTAATGCTTTACGTTCCAATAACGGGGGTGAGTATACCTCACATGAATTCAGAATCTTTTGTCAATCTAGAGGGATTTTTAGAGATTTTACAGCTCCTTATACCCCAGTACAAAATGGTGTAGCTGAGAGAATGAATAGAACTATTCAAGATCAAGTAGTCTCTATGTTGCATCATGCAAACCTCTCACAAGGCTTTTGGGCACAAGCAATATTGAATGCAGTTCATGTGATCCACCTTTCACCTAGTACTACCAAAGGTTTGAAAGTGGCACTGGATTTATGGTCAGGGAAGCCACCATATTATCATCATCTTCGAGTTTTTGGGTGTGAAGCATATGTTCATATACCCAAGAATCTTAGACAAAAGTTGGACCATAAGTCAAGGAAATGCATTTTTCTTGGATATGGTTGAGAAGGAAAATTTGGATATCGCTTATGGGATCCTAAAACACGATCAGTGATCAGAAGTAGTGATGTCATTTTCAATGATTCTAAGATGCATAAACAGCCCCTTAAGGAGGTTGAAGTGAGAAGAGTGGTGTTTGAGGATACTAGTCCTCTAGTTAGCATGAATAAAAATGTTTCACATAGGGATGTTCAAGAGAATGTCCATTCAAATCAGTCTGCACATGTTCCTGTTCAGCAACCATTGAGACAACCAAAGGGTTATGTAGTTCCTGGCAAGGAAAGTCTAGTCTGTAAGCTTAATAAGAGCTTGTATGGACTTAAACAGTCCCCTAGACAATGGTACCAAAAGTTTGATGCTTTTATGAAGTCTGAAGTCTATTCTCGAAGTCATGAGGATCATTGTCTCTACACAAAGAGATGCTCAGATGGCAGCTTGATATGCTTGATACTTTATGTTGATGATATGTTGATTGGTAGGAAGTCCTCTTATGATTTGTCAATTCTCAAAAAGAAGTTGAGTCAGACATTTGATTTCACAGGTTCAATATGTAGGGTGGAAAGGCATTGAGTACACCTTTACCCACATATGTGAAATTGAGCAAGGATGATTGCCCCAAATCAAATGAGGAAAAGGAATTCATGACCAAAATTCCCTATCAGTCTACTGTTGCTAGTCTCATGTATGCTATGGTAGCTTTAATTGCAAGTACTCTCCTCAACAAAATGGTGTAGCAAAGAGGAGGAATAGAACTCTTGTTGAGTTTGCAAGATCCATGATGAAGGAGAAAAATTGCCCAAATTATTTGTGGGCTGAGGCTGTAAATACAGCTAAATACTTGGTCAATAGATTACCATGTAAAGCTTTGTAGGGTATGACACCATATGAGGCATGGTGGGGTAAGAGACCTACCCTAGATCATTGCAAAGTATTTGGATGTTTGGCATATGCATATGCGCCATCTCAATTGAGACATAAATTGGAACCTAAAGCTGAGAAGTATGTGTTTATTAGATATGATGACAAGAAAATGGGTTATAGGTTGTGGAGTCCATCCACAAAACAATTTCTTGTATCAAACGATGTTACATTTGATGAGCAAGGTACTTGGTATGCAAGTATAATCAATATTCATGCAGGTGATGAAGAAGTTTTGAATCAGAAGAAAGGTAAATCAAAGGTTCAAATATTTGATGAAGAAGAGAATAATGAAGTATAGGTTGAAGTTGAAGAGGTGCCAAGGTTTGATCCAAAATGTGATGAACCAGAAACTTCAAGAAGTGGAGAACTCAGAAGGTCATCAAGACACAAATGGCAACCTACAAGGTATAGTTATGACACTTCTTTTTTGGCTATTAAAGATTATGCTTATATGGTAAGAGCAGATGAAGACCCTTCTACATATGAAGAGGCAAAAGGTAAGGAAAATTGGGAGAAAGCTATGCAGGAAGAGTATGATGTATTGATGGAGAATGAAACATGGGATTTGGTTCCTAAACCAAATAGTCAGAAGATCATTGGATGCAAATGGGTCTACAAAACCAAGAGGTATGCAAATGGAAGTGTGTCTAGGTATAAAGCTAGACTTTTTGTGAAAGGGTTTGCTCAGACATATGGTATAGATTATGATGAGACTTATAGTCCAGTGGCAAAGATGACAACCATCAGGACACTCATAACTATTGTTGCATGTAAAGGTTGGAAACTATGTCATTTAGATGTGAAGAATTCTTTTCTAAATGGTTATATTTCAGATGATGTTTTTATGGAGCAACCACAAGGATTCAGAGATGAAAGGTATCCAGATCATGTATGTAAGATCAAGAGAGCTTTGTATGGTTTGAAGCAGACCCCAAGGGCATGGAATTATAGACTTGTGAAGTTCTTTAAGGAACTTGGTTTTCAAGTATCTAAAGTAGATAGTAGTTTTCTTGTCAAAGCAAGTGATGATGGGTTCATTTACATGTGCATATATGTTGATGATATAATTCTTACAGGTATAGATGAGAAAGGCATTCAAATCCTAAAGAAGCAAATGGAGAAAGAATTCAAGATGAGTGACTTGGGAGACTTGTCATATTTCTTGGGCATGGAGATCTCATACACTCAACATGGAGTGTATGTAACTCAAGAAAAGTATTTGAAGAACTTGTTGATCAAGTTTAAAATGGATGATTGCAGGATAGCACCTACCCCAATGGAGGTGAATCACAAACTGAGCAGATATGGAGGAGAATAATTCAAGGATATGAAGATGTATCAAAGTCTAGTTGGTAGTCTTATTTATGCTACATTAACTAGGCCTGATTCGTCATATGCAGTTGGAGTGTTGTCTCAATTCATGCATTGTCCTAGGAAAGAACATTGGGTTGCAGGAAAAAGGGTGTTGAGGTACATTAAGGGTACACTCAAAGAAGGTTTGTATTTTACATCAGATACAAAAATCAAGATATATAGTGATATAGATTGGGCAAGTAATCCTGATGATAGAAGATCAACTTATGGATACTTATGTTATGTGGGAGATAAGTTAATTTCTTGGTGCTCTAAAAAGCAACATACAGTTGCTTTATCATCTACATAGGTAGAGTATAAAGGTATGGTTGAAGTTGCAAAAGAAGTCATATGGCTAAAGACTCTTATGAAGAGTTTTGAGATCATTCAGAGTACACCCACTATTCATGGAGATAACATGAGTTCATTATATCTAGCTGCTAATCCTGTTTTTCATGCTAAGACTAAACACATTGAGATTCAGTATCACTTTCTAAGAGACAAGGTGATGGATAAGGAGATTGAAGTCATACATACTTCAACAAAAGATCAGATAGATGATATGTTAACCAAAAGCTTGGATGGACCAAAGCTATAGAGATTCAAAGATATGGCAAGTATAAAGAAGATAGAGAAAACATCAATTGATGATTGAGGGGCAGGTGTTGGTGCAATTCAATCACCAATTTAAGTTTTGATTAAGGATTGAAGTCAAGGATTGAAGAAAAGATCAATTTATGAAGCATGAAGAAAGTACATGTTCAGAAGATAAAGACTTGTATACATATGTACATTAATTTAGAGTTAGCTCACTTATATCTTTGTATGGTCAAGAGCTTGTACATATATGCTTATATATACAAGTAAAATGTTGGGGCTAATATGAGAGATCAAGAGATTAGAAGAGTTAGAAGTCATTAGACACTTTACAAGTGAGGAAGATATCTCTCATCAACTAATGTAAAATTTTTTGGAATAGAAGAAAAGTTGGACCCGATATTTCTCTGAGTTCTCCTTCTGTGCTTGATCATTCCAAGAATCCTTTTTTAGATGTCTTATTCCATAATTAATGAGTCTATGGTTAAAGTCTGAGAGCCTAATTGTAAACAGGCTGAGAGAATTATATGTAGGAGCATTTACACGTGTAAATGTAAAGAAGTGAAGTTGTAGCAAGTGCAAAATTCAATGCTAATGTTTTGGTCAGTTCTCCTTCCACAGTGTAAATTTTTGAGCAAGCAAGCACTCATTCTTTAAGTTGGAAGGTAAGCTACCTATGGCTAAAAGTATTTGAATAAGGGGTTGTAGTTTTGGAGAACTATGTGTTAAATGTTACAGGTGTCAAAGTCGACTATAAAGAACTACATGTTTAGACATAGGTGAATTGTTTAGATCATTTCTCAAGATCTACTGATTCTTTTGGAATGGTTTAACTTGGAGAAGGTGCGCAAACTATAGACGACAGCTTGTGCAAAGTTTTATCAAAAAATTGACACATTTGATTAGTGAATGAGTGAGATATGTGCAGCAGACTTTCTGAGTATCAACTCACTTCACAGTTTGTTCAAAATTTTGGTAATTGAGCATTGATCCTCCAAATTGGTAAAGGTTTTGAGTTATTCTTGATATAGAGTTGCTCTAATATCAAGGATAGCTTGTTCTTTTGGAGATTAACACTCTCCATCATGTCTTGTGCACATTCCTAGTTTGCTTTCCATATTGACAATGCTCCAAAAATGAAAAAGCAGAGAAAGATAACATAGGTAACTATCAAGAATGATAAAGATTTTCCATTCCACTACGAGATATATGGCCCAGACACCCATGCCAAATACAAGACATAGACTATTCAGTAATAGCTAGCAAGTGTTCTTTCTATGATACAAATAAAGGATAAAGTGAGCCAACTTTAATTCCTTGTGCAATAACCATATTGCACTTTGATATTCAAAAGTACTAAGCATAGAAAACCACTTTGTAAACATGGTCATCAAGTTGATCAATCGACATCAACTTACATGATAATGAAGGTACATGTCATACATAATGCATAGTAAGTTCTAAACCATCAATGAAGTGCACAACCACATCTCCAATCCTGACAACATCACACTAGTGAGAGTCACCAAGTCTCACAATACCAAGATACTTTGCTACATAAGTGGAGAACCATTCTCTATATGGTGTCACATGGAAAGAATCACTAGAATCTATTAGCCATGTGTGCGAAAGAGAATCAAGCATATGAACCTAAATAGGGACAATATTGCCAACTACCAACACATTATCATCATAACAAAATAGCATTAATTTCTTCAATCTTCATGGTTGAAGTAGATGGTGCAGATAACTCCTTAATATGGTCATCAACATTTAGCCCTTTACCTTTAGCATTCTTTAAT